>CM052022.1:39299718-39899718 GCA_028476575.1 Platygaster robiniae
AAGTTCCTGCAAATTTTGATTACGATAGAAAATTTTTGAAGTTAAAATAATATTTATAATTCATTTTGATGAACATTATTTTCATTTCTATTGCATAATATAGAAAACAGTTGTCACACAAAGTTCAGAGCTATCAATATCATTTTATATTTTGGAATACCACACAAACTTTTCATCACTTTCAAATCACAAAACATCTGATTAAAACTACGTTTAAGTCACATGCACTCACAACTTAGATCATATAAGGTTAAGTTTCACTGATTTAACCGCTTCTTTTACTTCCCCGCGTTTTTCAGGTGATGTTTCAGAAACGTGATATTCTTCGCTGCAACTTTTAAGTAATTTTCTAACAGCTCGAAAAAATTTATAAGCATGGGGCGAAAATAATAAGTATAAGGCTAGTAGGCCCCCGGGGGATTTTGTGTCTAGATACGGGTTTGGTTGGCCCTGTGACGTCACTCTCGTCCGACATGTTTGACCGTTTTTTTCCTGCCGGGAACAATAGGCAGTAGCAGTCCATGTATTATATGGTCTAAGACTCACAATCGCTTTTTTTCGTGATTTCAGCTAAAAATGTTCGTCTTCGTGCACCTGACTTTGACTAAGCGTGTATTCGTTTTCGAAGTCAATGAATCTGATACAGTGCTTTCGGTGATCACGAAACTAGAGAACAGGATAATGAGACCATCGAGTGTTCTTCCACGATTACTTTCTTATCAAAATCAAGTATTGTCGAACTTGGCGTTCAGTTTGTCTGATTATAACATCATGACAGGTGCACAGCTTTACATTGACCTTTAGGAATGTAATCGAGAAAAAAATTATATTTTATACAATTTGGAATCATTGTCATTGAATTTGAAGTAAATTGAAATAGATACTCATCGAGAAGATTTATGAAGAAGAACGATTCAATTTTTTTCGACAGTTTTTTCATTGTTCTTATTTGGCTTACAAAACTAATGCACCTAGTTTATCTTTTTTTTCTTACGTTTCAATTAATTGCATTTTTTGTATTTTTATACAAGCTTTTTGACTATCATGTTTTAAATAAAGTTTTCGATATTTTTCTGGTTTCATGTCATTTTCACCGATCTTTTGCGTTTAAATTGTCAATTTTACACTAGGAAATTGAATTTTTACACCTTCTGACATTTTTAAGCAAATCATTCTCCGACACATGATTTTTTATTTATATGACTCTTTGTTTATTTTGGATTTTTTTTCTTCCACAAAATCTTGCATGATATCATGAATTCATAACCTTAAATTTATAATTTGATACATGTATCTCTTTCAAGATAGAAAATGAAAACGCTATTCGTTTTAATCTACTTGGAAAAATTTCATGAATTCCGAATTCAAGAATTTTTTACATCCTTTGAATTTCGTTACAGTTTTTTATGATTTTAGGAATTTTCTCTCAAAAATTCTTTATGAATTTTAGACAGAATAAAAAATTTGGGTATTCTTGTCTTTATTAGAAATTTTTTTTTCTAATCACCACTCGACTAATTTTTCTTATTTTCTGCATTGTTTTATCAATCGTTTCTTACTCTCAAGCGTTGGCAATAAATCATGAGCTTTCAAAATCACAGAAATTTTTAATGATTCGTCGGATATTCATGGAATTTTTATTATCAATCTAATGTTCTTTTTCTTTCACATCGCGTTCAGCTTTTCAATGAAAGAATACATACATAGAAAGGAGCTATTATTTTATCGAGGTGACGTTTAAAAAACTACAGAAAACGCGCTACCCAAAGTTATCTGACGAAATCATCGGATGAAATTGCTGCTATGTATTTATTTTTGTGATGGAAAGGTAGCTGTTCCAGACAACGGGTCTTCAATGATTTGAAAATCGAACTGTAACTTGTAACATTAAATTTCTTACAAACAAACCGATTTGGAGAAGAAGGAAGTGCATCACGCCACCCGCGGCAAACAATGAAACTAAAATATCGATCTATATTGAACAACCTATGCAACAAACTCGTTCGAGACGAAATGGCGGGAAAATTCAAGAATCGTAAAGTCCATATCCCACAATGTTAAAAACTAATTAGAATTTACTAATTTCAGAAAATATAAATTTATAGGAGAAGGATTTTTCCAAACATTTTAAAGGTAAATATGCATCACAAACAGATTTTCTTGGAACTTTAACATTCATTTGAATCATCTGATATTTACGATGAGTAATGCAGATGAAGAGAATCATGATACTGCCTAGTGGTTGGAGTGAGGGCAATTTCAATGACTATTTTCAAAAAGTTTCAAATTCCTGTCTTTGGTATCTGCCTGTTTCGCTGTTTCCTTTATACTAACTTAATACGCTGCATACTTTACATTTCGTCCAGTTCAGTTAGTCCACCAGAATTCATCGCGTTTGCTACGTGAACTTAAGAAAAAAGTAAGTGTTTATAAATAAAAAAAACTTGAAAGACTGATCCGAAAAGAAAAAATATCGATGAAAAAAAATTCGACCATTTACGGTCACGAGAAAGTTATGTATAGATACTCTCGATTGATGTTGACATTTTTTGTTGTTGTATTTTTTTTACTCTATTATAATCTTTATTTTGACAATTTAACATTTCTTGTCTACTTTCTCTCGTTTCACATGACTTTGTGTACTTTATTTCGAAAAAACCATCTGTACACGTTGATACAGTCACCAAAGTGTAACGAGATTTCTTAGGTTCCGATAAGGAAATGTACTTCAAAATGGAGAAGCCTGCCTCTGGAGGTCGGCATTCCACTAGTCCACGAAATCAAGATTAATGGTGACGACGCGTGTCCCCGGGCGTAGTCCCAGGAGAAAAATGCGGCAAGGGCGAGGGTCGCGAAAATCGCGTTTGCATTTCAAGAAACGTAACCGGAATAACGCGACTTTCATCGAGAACGTCACTCGAAAGCCTGAAGAAGCCAAGAGTCGCTCATTTCACGCCTTCCATGGCCTCGAATTCCCGAGTGGGCGGACTGATGGTATTAGAAACAGAATATAAAAGTTGGAAAAATGAATTCCTTTCACCAAAACTGTATATTACAAAACCGGTTACTTCACGTGATAGCCAATACATGTAGAAAATAAAGATATTTTTCATTTTCGTCACAGATTACTGGTACTCATCGTCCGACATTGCATGAAAATCACAGAGAACTGTGGAAGATCATAACTTGAAGAGTCTTTATCCGAATCACCCATGATCTTTTGAAAAAGATATATGCAGTAACAAACATTATTAGTACATTGTGGTGCAAGTTTTAAAATGTAGCTTTTTCAACGTGTGGACCACGGTACTTTTTCTATAATTCACGAAAAAAATGACAGTTTTTGTCTTCCTGTTTTCAGTGGAAGAAGGTGCCGATTTTACTGGATGACGCACAGCGTGCAATGACGTTTGGGGGATGACCAACGACATGACAATTCAGTATAGAAAAAGACAGCACGACTTTGTCGTATTAGCATCAATAAAGGAATCGCGCACGAATTTATTTTAAATTCAAATGAATCAGTGCTGCACGCCTTATGAAAAAAAACTATTAGCAACCGTTGGGATCTATTAGAAACTATTTGGAATTATTGAGAAAATATCGAGAAACTATTGAATGATTTCAATAGTTTTAATAGTTTCAATGATTTCCCGTCTTATAGTTTCCATAGTTTCAATAGTTCATATAATATTCCTGCCAATAATTTCAATGATTGAAATAGTTTCAGCGATGTTAAATCATTGTAACTATTAACTTCCATGATTTTAAATCATTTTCGTATCCGATTTGAAAACAACATTTAATGATCATTTACATGAAAATTGTTAAATTACAATTTTTAATGCAATTTTCATATTAAAAATTATTTTCAATCACTAACAAGATTTTCAATGATTTACGATCATTCAAATGATTTTCAATCATTTTCGAATCCGATCTGAAATCACAATTAAATGATTATTTGCATGAAAATCGTGGAAGCACAAGTTTTAGTGCAATTTTCAGATTGGAAATAATTTTTAATCATTTTCAAGATTTTCAATGATTTTCAATCATTGAAATAGTTCAAATGATTTCCATAGCTTCAATAATTTATCTTCTAGTAGTTTCCATAGTTCTCATAGTTTGAATAATTTATCTTTCAGTAAATTTCATAGTTACTATGGTTTCAATAATAATTTCCCTTCTTAGAGTTTCCATAGTTTCAATGGTTCCTATAATATTCCTACCAATAGTTTCAATAATTGAAAGTTTCAATGATTGAAATAGTTTCAATGATCGAAATAGTTTCAATGATTTTCAATCATTTTTAAATCCGATTTGAAATCACAATTTAATGATTATTCGCATGAAAATTGTGGAAGCACAACTCGTAGTGCAATTTTCGAATTGGAAACAATTTCCAATCATTTTCAAGATATTCAATGATTTTTAATCATTTCCACGATTTTCAATGATTTTCAAGATTTTTAATAATTGAAATAGTTTAAACAATTACCATCGCATCAATAATGTATCTTCTAATAGTTTCCATAGTTCTCATAGTTTGAATAATTTATCTTTCAGTATATTTCATAGTTACTATGGTTCTAATTATTTTCCTTATAGTTTCCATAGTTTCAATAGTTCCTATAATATTCCTGCCAATTGTTTCAATGATTGACAGTCTCTATGATTGAAATAGTTTCAATGATTCTCAATCATTTTTAAATCCGATTTGGAATCACATTTTCATGATTATTGGCATGAAAATTGTTATATCACAATTTATAGTGAAATTTTAAAACTGTAAATGATTTTCAATTACTTTCAAGGTTTTCAATGATTTTCAGTCATTAAAATAGTTTCAATGGTTTTCAATCATTTACAAATCCGATTTGAAATCACAATTTGCTGATCATTTGCATAAAAATTGTTAAATTACAATTTTTGGTGCAATTTTCAAATTGGAAAAAATTACAATCATTTATTTATTATTAAATTAAATCAATTTTCAAGATTGTCAATGATTTTCGATCATTTTTATGATTTTTAGTCATTAAAATAGTTTCAATGATTTTCAATCATTTTCGAATCCGATTATAAATTACAATTCACCGATTATTTTCATGAAAATTGCGGATGCACAAATTTTAGTGCAATTTCCAAATTAAAAACAATTTTCAATCATTTCCAAAATTTTCAATGATTTTAAATCATTTTCAAGACTTTCAATCATTGAACTAGTTTAAATGATTTTCATAGCTTTAATAATTTATCTTTTAATAGTTTCCATGGTATTCATAGTTTCAATAATTTATCTTTCAGTATATTTCATAGTTACTATGGTTTCAATAATTTCCCTTCTTATAGTTTCCATAGTTTCGATAGTTCTTATAATATTTTTGCGAATAGTTTCAATGATTTAAAGTTTCAATGATTGAGATAGTTTCAATGAACGAAATAGTTTTAATGATTTCAATCATTTTCAAATCCGACTTGAAATCACTATTTCATGATTATTTGGATGAAAATTGTTAAATCACAATTTATAATGAAATTTTCTGATTAAAAATGATTTTCAATCACTTTCAAGATTTTTAATGATTTTCAGTCATTAAAATAGTTTCAACGATTTTCCATGATTTTCAAATCTGATTTGAAATCACAATTTGATGATTATTTGCATGAAAATTATGAAAGAACATTTTTAATGCAATTTTCAAATTAGAAACAATTATCCATCATTTTCAAGATTTTCGATGATTTTCAATGGTTTTCAATCGTTTCAATGATTTCCATAGCTTCAATAATGATTCTTCTAATAGTTTCCATAGTTTTCATAGTTTAAATAATTTATCTTTCAGTAGATTTCATAATGTCTATTGTTCAATAATTTTGGAAACTATTGAAATATTGGGAACTATTGGAAACTATAGGATTAAAAAACTCTTGGAAACTATTGATCAATAGTAACCAATAGTTTTCAATAGTTTTTTTTTCACAAGGGACTGTTTTACTTTTGTTGATTCGTTTTGACTGACGACAATTGAGGACAAGATTATTGCGCAATCGGAATGAAGCTGGTTGCGGGTGAATCGCGAACAAAGACGAAGGTACACGAAGCATCACGAAGCAGCACGAAACACTGTGTTAAAGTTTCCGGTGACTTCACAACAGTACGTTGTTTGTAATTTCACTTGTTTAAAACAGTAAAATGTGCAATATTTTTAAAATCAATTTAAAATACAATTTTAATATGCAATCAAAAATTATAAGTGTTATATAAATATTGACCGTTGCAGACATGCCTAGAATTTACGCTCAAAACACAACCACCACAGTGGTGTAACCATTTCAGACATTTCTTTTTTATTCAGTATAAGGTCCTCCTGAAACGAGAAGAGCTTAACCTACAAAATGAAGAGCCTACACTCGACTCCCAAGTATTTTTCAAATTTTTTTTCATAGGGGGAAAAAGGTCGTAAAACGTGTGTATGATCCACGTTGTTTTTCGAGGTCGAGGCGCGAGTATGCAAATGCGGCACTATTAAAACAATTTCTCGGCGCATTCGGTTACGGTGGTTTTCGTGGAGCATAAAACCCCGTTTTCATAATTCATCGCGAACACGTGCGCCGCCTCGGGCAACGTTCCCTAGCTACTCTTCTCTCTTCAAAAGCTCTTGGCGTTGTTTAATACATGACTCGACGCGTGTCGCCGCTTTACGCGAGCTCTCTAGTCGCTTTATGCGGGAGACAAACGGTTCTCGTTTGATCAATTAGTGATTAAAGAGGGCCCGGGTGAGGATTTAGAAACGAGTTTGAGGGGTCTCGAAGAAAATTCGGTTTAAGCTTTGTTTGAGTTCTATTCGTTCAACGCATTTGTTCTGAGACGCGGGATTCATTTTTTTCCGGAGGGAACTTTTGTGTTCCGAGTTGTTTGACTTTACGAAAGATTCAATGTTTGCTAGAATGGATTAGACAGTAACTGTGAATAACTTTCTTCTGTTTTGGTATTATTTAACGCACACTATCAGAAATTTATCCATTATATTCGAGAGATTGTCTTCGAAGCAGATTTCCCATGCAGTCTCTTAAAGTTATTGACGCAAAAAAAATAAATTAGAATAAATGAAAAACCTTCATTCCATCTTTTCGCCCAAAATTAGGCTAACATGTTTCATAAACCAGCCCACGGTTTTAACGGTCATCGCGTGCGCGAAGTGAAACATATCATTTTTCCCAACGCCCTTTTCCGGCGTCCATAAAAAAAACTTGAAAGCTAAGCAACTTTTTACCACATAAAATCTCGCTTATAAAAACGCGATGCGATATCATGATACCAAGTGGAAAATTCGGCCGTAAAAAGTTATTTGCCTCGCGCTTTCCAACTGGAGGCAAAATTACAACGGAAGTAACGATGTCACCACAGAGCTCGAAACTCGCAAACTGCGCGCGAAATCATCGTAAAATGAAAAACTAATTTGCCAGGCGACAACGTCCACGTGATTGTAACGTTCCATAATAGCAGACTGTCGACACAGCGCGACCGGACGCTCGCTCCTACGATGCAAATTACTTGTCTAGTTGTCTATTCGTGGCTCGTTGTCTATCAAAGTGAACCCTGTATATGAGCTTATTACGCTCCTGAGGAGTTCTTCCGAGCAGGAAAATTCATCAGCTGTATCGTGGGTTCATCCAGTGATTGTCTGAGAAGAAAATTAACATTCAAATCAAATCCTAACGAGAAAAAGAAGATGGCTTCATGGAGGGTAGCCATTGACGTTATGGAGGGCAGCCATCTTGATCTACGGAGGCAGCCATTTTGATTCACAACTTCAATATTGAGTATTGAGTAGGCTGCGAGGCTTTCGAATTTAGTTAGCAATATTTTTTATTCCTTGACGAGGCGGTTAGTAGCGTGGGAAATTGAAATCCGAACATACAACCCAATTTTCTTCGGTAGCTTACACAGACTGTAGTAAAATACATATCAATATCGCACTTTTTTGCTGTCGAAGCATGCACATATTTTATTATGATTATTTCTGGAATTAGAATAAAATTGTATAACCCTAAATAGAAAAAGGAGATGGCATCATAGTGGCGGCCATCTTGTGTTACTCTCTGACTAACTGAAGAATAAGTAATCCTTCACGATTTCAGTAGTAAAAATCTACTAATGCATTTGTCATTTTTTACTATTTCTAATAGTAAGCTGATGTGACAATTTCAATTAGAAATTTTTAACTATTTATTAGTTACCAGATTGCTTCTAGTTGAAATAGTCGAAAAAGACTAGTTATTAATAAAATACATGTCAATGTAAAACAAACAGCCGAAGTGCGAAAAATTGTGGAATACGAATAAACCAAGCGCAAAATCACTAAACATCGTGAGCGCATATCGAGTTTTTTTTTGGAGGAGGGTTCTGAGAGCTCTCATTTTATGTATTCAAATCCATAATGAATTGCGTTCTGGATGAGCTTGACGAAATCCGATTACGCTGCCGGTAAATCGTACATGCACGTGGCACGAGTTAAACGACTGTCCGAGCGGAGAAATTCGCGATTACTGAGGCGAGTGCATTTAAGCGCCGGGAAAGGACTCTTTAAATTTCGGATAACAATCGAATTTCAAAAAGGCGATTAAGGTGGCTTCATACTGATGATTATTCAGATTCTAATTCAAGAAGTAGGTATAAACGAATTTCATTTAGATATGGATATGGTTCTGATAAGCATATCTCAATAAATAGTGGCACATTCATGATTCAAATGATTTAAACATTTTTTCGTACAATTTGAACAGTTAATTACAAAAAATAATAGTAAATTTCTTAGATATTCCGATGAAAAAGAAAGATTTAAAAAAAATTTCTGCTCAATTGAGGTTACTTTGAATGTGTAATCAAACATCATAAATTCTCAAAAACTTATTTTCAGCACAAAATGATATACATTAGTTTTTTAACAGATTTCTGTACTCATCCAAAAAATTTGAGAGAAATCGGTGATTTGGTCAGTGATGACCAAGTCGATTCTAAGTATAAAATCACCCTTTCCTCAAACCAAAATTTTCCTGAATGACACAAAAACGTTAACTATGATATTCAGAAACTATTAAAGAGTATGCGTAAAGTTTACAGCAACGCTAACCTAACAACCTAACCTAATCTTATAATCCTTTTTTTTTCTCAAAATGATGAACTGAATTTTGTGACAAGTGAAGGTCGCCGCATTGATTATTTAGGCACGCATGAAGGTGGCTGACTTTTAATTTTGTAAACAAAGCAAAAACAATTGCAAAGTTATTATGAAAATGAGCTGTGATGGATCAATAATGAAAAAAAACCTTGCGTCACGGTGCAATGGTTTTCTTTCATTTTTGTGGGTAAATATCGAAAAATCACATGTTTTTGTTTGTGTTCACAATATGAAATTTTGAGGCTATAGATTTCGTGGCTGACATTGGATGAAATGTCATTTTCAAAAATGTTTTGTGCTTTAAAAAATGATAATTATTTTTGCTGTTTTTTCCATAAAAACAGAACTTTCATTTCAACTTTCAGAGAGGATATCTTAAGATAATTTTTCAATTTATATGTATAAAATTTTTTAATCCAACACTAAATTAAACGATGTATAATATATACTTGTAATTGAAAAATTTCTATTGGAATTTTGAATAAGAATCGATTAAAAATTTCATACATTTTTTTTATATAAAAATCAATTTTCTACAAGTAACATATTTGTACAAAAGGAGAATGATAATCAATGTAGTTTGAAAATAGAAAATTCATAATTGAAAGAACAAAAAAGTTATTTACTATTGGTTTTTATTGTACAATTGGAATGAAAAATATTGAATTATTGACAGTAATAAATGAGATATGAATTTATTTATTTATTTATTTAATTCAAAGGTGAATTGAGCAGTTATTTGATTTATTTATTATATGTATATAAAGTAATCTAACGTTTGTTCAATTTAGTAAGAAAATAAATGAATTAGTAAAGGTTTTATATTATATCAATTTTTTGATAATACTAAATTATTTGATTTGTGAATTCCAATTCATTTTCTTGAATGTACTCAAAAATAAATTTAATTATGTAGAAAGTCAATTTGATACTTTAATGATAATTTCAAATTATAATATAATTTTTGATGAAAATTGAGTATGATGACGTATATATATAACTAAAAAATGGAATAACACATATTTCATTAATTCGAGAAAAAATTCTACGTTCAAGATATCCTTTTAGAGATCAATTTCACATATTCAGTTTTAAAATATATGTATATATTATTTTAAGGGAAATAACTCTCAATATACAAAATGTTTAAATTCTCAATCAATCATAGCAGAGCCGTGTGATTAGAAAGAACGAAAATTTTACTTCACTTTTTAATACTTCGAAATTTTGAGTATCAATTTTTTTTTAAATCTTTTTGAGTGTATAAAAATGGGGATGAAAATTTACCACGAAAAAATTCATATAGCAAGTGAATAAGTCAACATTTGGATTACTATAATGAGAAAGAAAAAGTTTTCAAATGATTAAATAACGAAAGTTTAGCAATTTATTTTCGAAATATCAATTTTCATTCGTAATCTAAAAGTATGATCATATAGGCAGAATAACAAAAAGACGTATGTATATGGGGCATTCCACCTCAAGTGTTCCCACCTCAAAAACGAAACATTTCCGATTTTGATGATATTTGGTAGAGTTGTTGTACTATCAGAGTACATTGATTGTGGAAAAGGAGGGGCGGATTTATGCACGGGTTGCAGTGATACAGGGGCTTGAATTTTCGCCCTTTATTTCGGACGTCGATTTTAATTAAATTCTCAGTCCAAAAAGCTGTTGCTAACGAAAAAACAACATGCACGTATCTTTAAGTATTTTTTCCGTACTTTCCAAAAAAAAAATATATAAACAATTTTTTATGAAATTTAATAACATTTTTTTTTATTTAAACTTTGTTAATAACATTTTTTCCACAAGAGCCTGTTGGGATTTTTTTCAAACTTACCTTATAATACGGTTCATTCCCTCCCCTACAAAAAAGTATATATAGTATTTTATGGGCAAAGTTGAATTTCTTCTTTTTTTGAGGCTCCAAACCCAACGCGTTTACCGCGCCCGATGCGCGACTCAGCCGTGGTACGTTTTACTTGTTAAAAGAAGTTAAAATAACTATTGCTGAATTAATAATTATACGTACGAACAAATCGCATAAACTAATGAAAGACAATCTATGCTTTGTTAACAAAGGATTTTATTTCAATTTTTAAAAACATTTAGCTATTCAGTCACAGACGGGAGGACTCAAAGCGATAGTCGAAAAAAGTGTTCTCCAGAGGTATTTAAGGTTCATGATTGATAATGAAACCATTAATCAACATTCCATCCTATTCATGTTTTGTTTTGCTGATTTTCCACGCTTTCGAAATTCATAGAAAAGCGTGATTCAAGGCATCTTTTGAAAGATGACTGTAGATTTTTACATTTGTCAAACTTGGAATTTTCCTTATCTTGGGCAAATTCTCCGATTATTTGTTCGCCTGCAGATACATTTTTTAAAATGTGAAAATTTTAAACTCTGGTCAGTTTTCTTCGAGAATCTGTTCCGTTCACATCGCTTAGAAATTGCATCGCCATGAAAAAGTTTCCCGTAGATCGTTGTTGCAATCCGTTCGAAATTCACAAACATCATACGTACAGTAAAGGTTCGAGAACAATATCTGATAATCTTCTAAAGAAGTTTGTTTTCTTATGTCATACTGCTAAAGTTTGTACGAGTTGCCGCAAGGAAATGACCAATATTTCGGCTCTATCTCCACTATACGATGTGAATGAAGCGAATTATGTGAATACAGAGCAGGTACATTGAAAAACAATTTGAATTATAATTAATCTATTATAAAAAAATTAATACTTGATGTATGAAATATTAACTTAAACATATTGTTGATTATTGTAGAACATTTTGGAAGAAAACCACAATCAATTTGTTCTCCACAATGATGACGATATTGATAAGGAAATATTTGATGGTCCTCCACCTCCAAAGTTAAAAAAATTGGAAATGTCTTGCTCTAACGAGGAACATCAAGCGGCTGTAGAAGTTTTCAACCAAATCAAGGAAAAATTTAAAAGCAGCACGGATAATTCTGAACGGTTACTTATTCTCACGCTTGCACCACAGTCTTGGGGTCGTAGGAAAATTGCCGCCGAATTCGGAGCGTCTGAACGCCAAGCACGAAAATCAAAAGAATTGGTGAAAAAATTCGGTATTTTGACTTCACCGGATGTAAAAAAAGGTAAAACCTTATCTGATGACACTGCTAAGTTGGTTTTACAATTTTACGAAAATGATGACAATAGCCGTATCATGCCAGGTAGAAAAGATTACGTTTCTGTAAAAAATTCTGATGGTCCGCGAAAACAAGTTCAAAAAAGGTTGATTCTGGGAAATCTTTCTGAATTGTATCAAATTTTTAAGAGCGCTTACCCGGAAATCAAAATTAGTTTGTCAAAATTTTGTGAGTTGAGGCCAAAAAACTGTGTTCTTGCTGGTGCCAGTGGCACCCACACAGTATGTGTTTGTGTTTACCACGAAAATGTTCGCCTCATGTTTGAAGCTATGAATTTTAAAGATCTTTCTCTTGAAACTGAGTGTACTTTCGAAACTTATCACGACGCATTCAAAATTCTCAATGTGAAAACACAACACCAGAATGTCATCTTAATGAGTGTAAAAAATGCCCTGGCGTAGAAAAATTGAGAGACTTTGTGGGTTCACTTTGTGAAGATCAGGACTTCGAAAATTTACAATATCGAACTTGGCAAACTACTGATAGGAGTACTTTACGCACAGTTACATCGAATGTGGAAGAGTTTGTCGAAGAGTTTTGCGATCATCTGTACAAATTAAAACCTCATTCTTTTTTTGCCAAGCAGCAGTCAGATTTTTTCAAAGCGTGCAAACAAAACTTGCGATCTGGAGAGTTTCTAGTTACATGTGATTTTGCAGAGAACTATGCATTTGTTGCACAAAATGCTGCCCAATCATTCCATTGGAACAATGACCAAATTACCATTTTCACTATTGTTTTCTATTATAAACATGAAAATAATATTGAGCATGGTAGCGTCGGTATTCTATCGGACAATCTCAAACATGACACAGTCGCCGTTTATTCTTTTCAGAAATCGTTCATTTCGTACTTGAAAGAAAATTTTGAGGTTTCAAAAGTTTTTTACTTTACTGATGGAGCGACGCAGCATTTTAAGAACAAGTTCAATTTCCAAAATCTTTTAAATCACAAAAAAGATTTTGGTATCTCTGCTGAATGGCATTTTCATGCGACTGCCCATGGCAAGGGGCCTTGTGACGGAATCGGGGGAAATTTGAAAAGACAAGCAATGCGTGCCAGCTTACAAGCATCCTCGAAAAATTCGATTTTGAATTGCAGTGCTTTCTATGCTTGGGCAAAAGAAAACTTCAAAGACACACTCATCATTTTCAGTTCAAAAGAAAGTCACGAAATCGTTGCTAATGAGCTAAAAAGTAGATTTCAACAATCGAAAACGATTTAGGGTACGCAGAAATTTCACTCCTTTGTGCCGATTTCAAAAATCAGTATGGAAGTAAGACAATTTTCCTCTCAAGAAAAATGTATGGTTTTTCCCAAAGTTCGTGAAAATCGTAAGAAAGTGTAAGGCAGTATGACTTTTTTTTCGTTCTGTATGTTATTATATGTATGTGCATGATAAAAACTCACGAAAGAAAAAACATTTTTGTATTTATGTGGAATAGTGTTCTATGTATCAGTAATTGTAAATATACATTTTTTCAAGGATACCAGCATTTTGATTAAATTTTTATACTATATAACATTATATACTATAAACTGTATTTTTTTACTATAGTTTATAATATAGAACATTTTTACTACTATACACACACACTTATGCTAAAAATAATAAATCCGCGCGCCACAGCTACGTCGCGCGTCGGGCGCGGTAGACGCTTTGGGTTTGGAGCCTCAAAAAGAGAAGAAATTCAACTTTGCCCATAAAATACTATATATACTTTTTTGTAGGGGAGGGAATAAACCGTATTATAAGGTAGGTTTAAAAAAAATCCCAACAGGCTCTTGTTAAGAAAATGTTATTAACAAAGTTTAAATTAAAAAAAATGTTATTAAATTTCATGGAAAATTTTTTATATATTTTTTTTTGGAAAGTACGGAAAAAATACATAAGGATACGTGTTCTTTGCTTTCCATTATCAAAAAATCTTCGGACTTAAAATTTTAAATAATAAATGTTTCGTTTTTGAGGTGGGAACACTTGAGGTGGAATGCCCCATATTAAAATATCAAAAAGGTCAAAAGAAAATTTTTTTTTTCAATCACCTTATTTATATTTTATGTAGATTATAAAATATTTGACAAATTTTTTTAAGGGCATCTTATTCGTTGCTACAATGTTGAAAAAAGTCTCGTAAATTTTCCATGAAGTATTGAAGTTTTTAACGCATACCCTGTAAAGTTTTTCTTATCAATTGCTTTGGATACGTGATAGGAATTATTCTACGAATCCTGGAAAAATTATAATTGTTTATTGTTTGTCCTCATGGAATAATGTTAAATAATAATTCTATTATAATAAATCACATGGCATAATAATTTCTGACAAAACAGCTTTGACCTGCGATCTAATTCGATTAAAAATTTGCGAAAAAATAAATCATTAATTAATGTTTACACATTTATTCATTCATCACATATTTGTGGAATCCATTTCAGAGTGTGTGATGCAATTTTTCCACATTTTAAATTCAATGATAAGAATTTTTGTATGATTCAAATGTTTATAAATGGTGCTGACAAGCAAATCGACACCTTCCGAGCAAATCTCAAGCACGCCCTACGCAAATTCTATATCGTCAGCAGCAATATCTATAATTTTCAGTAACCAAACTAGATTAGTTTGCAAAAAAAAAAAAAAAAAAAAAATTAGCTTTAGGGAAATGTTTTTTTTTTTTCATAAGTAAAGCGAAAAATCGACAAAATATTAGAGGCAACGGGTTTTTTTTTAACGATTTTTTTTCACCCAACGGCCATAAAAATAAAGACAAAGAAAAACAAAAAATTGCTAAATATAAGTACAAAATGGAAAATAAAAGAAATTTTACCCTTCCAAATAGCAATAAAAATACGAAACAACATCATGCGAGAGGTGCGAAACCCGACATGAATATTGTATGTACTCATGTATCGGCCTTGTTTGTTCGGCCACAAAAAAATATGTAACTATTGAAAATGTATACACAACTTTTTGAACTCAAACTTGAACTAGATTGGTTTGCTTTCTTAAATAAAAAAGCAGTTATCACCTCCACTTTAAGAAAGATTGAGCAGAAACTTAAATATCACGGTTCCACTAAGCATGATATTTCCTCCTGGAAATCACACGAAACTCGTCCAGTTTGCAGACCCCATGATACCCTCGCAATGCTCATTCAGCGACCCCATGAAACCGAACAAGTCTCGTTTATGCACCGGACTGGTCCGGACACGCTTGATCTGCCGGAAAAGGCGTAACTTGGCGTTCCAGCCACGTCGCGCTGACGGCAGTATCGCTCGAAAAGATGCGTTCCTGCTACAAGGGTCTACAAGGGTCCGAAGCAGGCAATAGCACTTTGAATCTTAATCCTATGGCGTGCCAATTCCAAGGCGCTCTTTCCACCTTGGGGAGCTCTTTGGCTTTATCGTTTTTGCACGTCCTTTATTCACACGCCGTACCGATCTTTGCCCAGGCTCTCCTGGGCTCGGCTAATTTTTTTTTATCGACTCTTTCCTGAGGTCGTCTAACGCAGCGAAATACAGGAGCCTTGCACTTCATTTAGCAAAGTTCGTAATAGTCGATTTTCGTTATTCTGCTTTAAAAAATGGAGAAATAACACATTACACTGGAAAAAAACATCACTGAAAAAAATACTTCATTGCAGCAACCAATTTAGGCTCAACCAAGATTTTTTTTGATTCCCACGACAATGAAGTTGATCCAGTTGAACCAAAAATGTGGTTGCTGCGACAAAAACTTGGTTACGAGAACCATAAATTTGGTTGGGCATATATTAACCAAGTAACTTAATAACTGCAACCGAATAGTTTTTTCAGTGATGTATGAGACATGTCTCCGGAATACACAAAGACGCGAAATCCATGTCTTCAGTCATTAAGTGTCTTACTTTTATGTATCAAAAAGATGTGTTTTAAAGACATCTTTAAACATCTTAAAAATGGCGTCAAAAAGTGTCTCGTGGCAAAACACCATTTTTTGCAGTGTAGTCTGTGGTTGAATGAAAAATTAAAGCAGAAAATTAACTTAATCTCCTTTATAAGATTTAACTAGAATTTCAAATGCATATTTCTTTTGTTTTAATATAAATATATGGCTCTCTAGAATTCGACAGTCTAGAAATGAAAGTTTTATAAGTTTTTTTGGATATATTTCTACAGTGAAAAAAAATATTCTTGGAGAAACTACCATAAACATTATAACGGTGATACCACTAAGCCGTTTCTATCAAAGATTACTATATACTGTTGGAGTTGGAAATTATAGGATGATTTCATATAACTTTTGCAATAACTCTTAAAATTGTAGCAGGAAACCATACAGTTATAGGATTTTTTCCTTTAATAGCATACGTCACATTGTTCAAAAAAATAGAGTAATTTTTATCAAATATAAACGTGAGATACTTCATTCAACTACATCGCTTTATCTAAAAACTTCTCTGATAAATTACCATGGTTTTATAAGACTTTTTAGTGCAGCGACTTTTGTCAATATTTACTATAGCTCACAAGTTTTAATCAAATGTGACAGTGCGAATACTCATTTGCATTACGATTCATTGTGTGTTTCAAGAGGTCGATAATTTAATTGTTTATTGAAAAATTTTTCCAAAAACAAAAAAAAGGATCTCGTCGGTAACATGCTAAAATTCTAAATTTTGTTTAGAAATTCGCGGAAATTTGCTACCTTGATTAATTTCTAAAAATAATTTCGAAACATGAGTACCTCGATTTTTATTGCGAGAAAATAACGTATTTTACTTTTAAAAATAATAGTGAAAAGAAATAGCATCCGCCGAAAAAATATGGTTATCTAAAAAATAAACCACATATCTTTTCAAAAAAACTAAAAGCATAGGGAAAAAATCGCTAATTCCTCGATAAATTATTGTCAATTTTAATCGTAACAAAATTCGAAGTTGCAGTACAAAAAAAAATGTTTGATTTCATCATGTGGAAATCATTTATTTACAATTTAAAAAATTGACGATAGTCTCGAAAATTGATAGGATGAATATTTTTCTAAAAAAAAAACGATTGGACTTTTGAAAACAAAACTTGAAAAAAGCTTTTCCGACATGAACAAAAACAATTTAGGTTGAGGTTATTTTTTTCCTCATCTCGTTGTACTCAATTGTAATTTTATTGTCTGATCTCTACGCGTAATTAATGAAAAAATCAACAACAACAATAACTCTATGATATATAATAATTTTTTTCTGGACTTACCTCGTGTTTTTGTTTCATGAAATTAAGTTTTCCAATCCCTTCCTCCACCTTTCTCGGTGAACAGGCGAATGACAAAAAACAAAACACTACACTACACTACACAGAACTGCTAAAGCGCGTAGAAGCGCGCGATGACGCATATATACAAACTTTGAATGAACGGACTGAAATGTTTACCATAGTTTTATAGGACCGAGTACTACTTTCGGAGTCAGTTTATCATGTAGTCAATAAAATTTTCACTTCAAGCACCTACCTAAAAGGTTTGTGAAAAACCTTTTGAGGTTTTTAAGGAAAAAACCCTTTAAGGGAACTTGCCCAAAAGCTTTTTCAAAATTCATTATATTTGGTGACTTCAATTTTTTGACACAAATTCAATTATATTTGAAATTTTCTAGTTAAATGCTTTTGATAAACCGAATCATCATTTTATATGAAATTCAAAATTTTGATTTTTCCTGAAATGTTTTTAAAATTTAATTCTATATTTTGTTTTTTATCAGAATTGTTGGAATAAGCAATTCTCGCTTCCAAGTCATTCTTGTACGCGATAGTTCGAATGTTAATCGTTGCGTCGTTATAAAGCTCATTTGATAATAGTCAAACGTAATAATCACTACTACGTGACTAGCTAGCAATAACTTTTATCTAGTCACGTACAACTTCGTTTACTTCTAGTCTGTAATCAACCTCTGTCGAATGCAGTTCTCACTTTTGCAACTCGGTCTTCTTAATTCATTTTTGCCAACCTCTGTGCCTCGTTTCAATAAGAATAATGCATTTTCCCTACGAAAAAATACGGAAACCTTAAAAAGTGTCATTTAAATAAGTTTCTGCTTTTTTTTAATTTTCATTCTTTGCTGCATAACTAGCAACTTCTAACGACAATCTCATTTTCGAATAGAACTATATTCTTTGCAATATTTGTTGTCGTTGAAACGTGTCTGTTTCATTCTATTCTAAAATAATAAATCACCGTTTCTAATCTCTTTGAAAAATCGTGAGTGACGCTACTTCAAACAAAAATAAAAATATACACTACTTATCTTCATTTTGAGTCATTCTATGACAAATCGATGTGAGTGTTGAATAATACGTAAACAAATACTGGGAAAACTAAGGAAAATAAATAAAATTCATTCCGTTTTCGAACAAACGGTTGTTTTCCAGTTTTCAATGAACACTTGAAAAACTTGTAAATAATTCAAACTACCGAAAGTTTTCATTCACTAAGCTAAATTATATAACATGAACCATCGGAGTTACACTGAGGACAAGTGTACCAATAATTGCGAATTTTGACCAATTTTGATTGCACTACTCTTTTACATTTGTTGCGCGCAATCGAATTGAATTTCTATAATAAAAGCCAGTGTACACCTTGCGGTAAAAAAAATGTCCACCTTAAAGTTATTACACAATGTCATTGGAAAAAACAAAAAAATATTTTCTCCTGCCATATTATGCAAATCTGTTCATAATGCGTTTGTTTGTTACGTCAACAGGGTCAAAAGTGTATATATCTTTTCGAAATCACTGATTGCGATAATTGTATCCCTGTTATACGAAGCGTCCTCAAAACTTTAAAAGTGACTTTTTCATAATGAGTGGTACAGCGGACAAACAACCATGACTTGTAACTTCATGATATAACTAAAAACTGCGTATTCACAAACTGTTATACTGATATAAAGCGCATAGTGGTATCACCTAATGCAAAAAAAATTTCCCGGGGTGTCCACCTTGGGTAGATGTCCACCTTGGGGGACTCTCCCCTATAAATAATATGACTCCCAATATTTTTGTATCTCATATAAGTACTTTTAATTCACAATCTAATTCTCTATTGAAGGCCAATTTAGAAAATTTCGAGGAAACAGGCAAGCCAGAAGTCAAGGAAACTTTCCTCGCCTAGCGAATGGAGCGCATCTACTAGCTCGGAGGCTCTGGAAAGGGCGAAAATTCTTCCATAATATATAAAGGGAAAAGCAAAACGGCTCTCCCCGAGCGAGTCGGATCGATTCGTATGTGGCGCAGGGGAGAAATTAATGAAGGAAAATGAAAAATTGAAGATTCATCGCGACCCCGGCTTTCCGTTACGCTCGGTGAGCCGAGACTTTGTTCGGGGACGCTTGCATATTGCATTGCCCGAGCCTCGATAAGGAATATTCGTCCAAAAATTTTCCCATCCCGCCGCCCAACTTTCAGGCTACTGCGTTTATTAATCTGCTTAAGCAAAATCGCTTTCGAGAGCCCGCACTAGGGAGCTTTTCGCCTTTATCGTTATGAAGGGGAAAAATCGTGGATGGCGAGTTCCTTATTTCTGCAACATGTGGTTCGCACTGAGTTACACGTGCCCGCGAATTGTGGACGATAACAAGCTTCGTTTGCCGCTCATTTCATCCTCGATTTTGCGACGCTCAAGTGGCCCTTCAAAGTTTCCCAGTCCTTCAGGTTCGTGCTTTTGTGAGGAACTGGAAATTTGGGAAGTGGTTGCGGAGTGTTTGACAGACCTAGCGAACTTGGAAAAGTTAGGGTCGTTGATGTATTTTTTGGTACTACGATGAGGGAAAGTGTATTCAATTTTTTTTCGACGTTGGTTCTAGGATGAAATAAATGTACAAAGGGCAGAATTTTTCGATTTGGGACATAACTCTGTCAATCGTAGATATGTTTTAATGAAATAATGCTTGTATGAACAAGCTTAAGAAAATTCTGGGTGTTCAGGATTTTGGCACAGTTGCTGTAGTGGACCCAGTTACAAAGATTTCATTTTAAAAAAATTTCTAAAATACCTCGTGTCATTGATAAATAAATAGGCAATAAGTTTTTTTTTAAATATTATGATTTCCTTCAAAAAAAATCGGGAATACGCATGTTTTTTCCTCGAGAACAAGCGTATGTAGCACATTACAAGAAAATCCAAACCATCCTTAATTTTTCGGTCCAAAAAGGAACGTTTTCCGAAACACGTACCAAAAAAATCAATGAAAACCCTTCTTTCTTGTCAACGTACTAGAAAAAAAATCAATTCCATTCCACGACACTCAATTTCACGAGTATCATTTTTTACAGCTCGCAGCTTAAGTATCGCCCACGCATTCGAAGCAGCGAGACAGGTTCCGGGTATTTGCCTGTAAATAATGTCGGGGAAGGTTGAATGTTTCCGATTTACATACAAAGCACTCGGCCGAGCAGTATCTCGACTGCGACTCAAGAAATCTGCATGCAGCTTTGGGGGCGTTTCGGAACTAAATGGAAAGAGGCTCCGGAAAAATCGGAAAATCCTCCCCGCCGATCAGGCTCCGCGTGAAACGTCTCATTGTGAGCGCGAAATCGAGCGGGCATTTTTATCGTTTCGGCTCTATCATTGTTTTCGCTCGCTTCATTCACGTAAAAACCGAATATTTGCTTTATTCGATCCATTGTAATCCGTTTATCGCGGGACGGACTTTCCTCTTTTTATCCGACTTTCATCTACGCCAAGCACGAGTGCGAAGCGCTGTTCCAACAACGCACCAAACGTAAAAGGTCACTCGTTTTGAACAATGACAGACGAATTTTAGGGACTTTTTGCATTTCTCGGCAGAACTTTTTATTCACGGACACAAAAGGTTTTTGTAGAGTCAGGGATGTTCAATCGAAATTTTTCAGTGGAAGGTACAAACTGAGTTTCATATATTTAATGAATCGAGTATTATTAAATTAGGTCGTTGATAAATTTTTCAATATGTATGGAAAAACAGGTTTTCAGTCCTCAAAATGTATTCATTTTCATAAAAAAATACTATGTCCTATTTAAAACATCTCAAAACAACGACTTGGACTATCATTGTAAATCAAAATACATTTGCTTTCATTGTGTGATGACATAAACTTTTCTGCTACCTATTTGTAATTGAATGCGACAATAGTACATTGTGGCACAAGTTTTAAAACGTAGCTCTTTCAACGTGTGGCACGCGGTACTTTTCAATAATTCACGAAAATATGACAGTTTTTGTCTTCCTACAATGACGTTTGGGGGACGCTGAACGACATGACAATTCAGTATAGAAAAAGACAGCGCGACTGGGTCGTATTAGCACTAATGAAGGAATCGCGCGCGAATTTATTTTGAATTCAAATAAATTAGTACTGCTATGTTTCACTTTTTTTGATTTGTTTTGATTGACGACAATTGACGACAAGATTATTGCGCAATCAGGATAAAGCTGGTCACAGGTGAATCACGAATGAACACGAAGGTATACGAAGGTACACGAAGCAGCACGAAGCGCTGTGTTAAAGGTTCCGGCGACTTCACAACAATATGTTGTTCGTAATTCCACTTGTTTAGAATGTTGAAGTACGCAATATTTTTCCACTCTACCGCAAAACTGCGACAATTATTTCAATCGCAGTATTTTTTAGAGTGTTTCTTATACACAATACAAAAAAAAAAGTTGCAAAAGTTGTATGAATACAATATAGAACACAACGCATTAGTGTGAACTCACATTTACGTGCGCATACACCACTTCGTCATCAGCAATAATCGGTCACTTTTTTCATCGAAAACAGTGAGAGAAACTGTCATCCTTTCGTGAGTTAGAGAAAAACAATGGTATTATTTTTTGAACATAAATATGTAAAAATTTTACTAGAACGATTCCAAACAATGTTCAAATAAAAAAATTTAATTTTAAATTTATAGTGAGGTAGAAAGCTACATCCTCTCAGAGTGATAATACTGCATTCCCTTTAAAATAAGAGGAATCTACCAAGTTCCGTAAATTCATGGCGAAGGAATTTTCGTCTTAACGTCGCTACCCCAAACTTACGTGGTCCCGCATATTCCGGAGAAGGAGCCAGCGCAATTTAATTCGTTTAATTAATAAAAGTATCGGAACGTTTCGTGGTAGAGCTGCAGGTGAGCAGCTGCTCTGAGTGGATTAAACCGACGTAATCAACGCAAATTGATAATCCCACTTTCTTGGTCTCCTCGAGAGTCCTTGCCTCTTCCTTTTCATGTTTTTCGGCTACTAAGCGTGCGTACAAAGCTACGCAACGTTTCGAAAAGGAAAATACGAATTTCAATACATTTGTAAAAAGTAACGAGCATGTTTATACATATAATTAGCCTGACATAACGCAATTTTCACGGATGGATAGTAAATGACTCAATTATTTTTTTAGGGGGAGGGTGGAGAATTTTATGATTGTATTTCGTCGAAATACGCATGAAAATATTCTTACGTTTTGAAATAAAAAACTAAGAAACTTGAAAAACATAAAAAAATTACGGAAATTCCTATTGAATCAGAAATTAATGGTCATTGAACATTTTTTTGTATGTTTTTATAGGTTTAGAATTTTTAAAAATGAAAAAATTTGCGGAATGTTTTTTTTCGTTTTTAAATATGCATAATAATGTTTTTTTGAATTACTAACAAAAATTTAAAATACTTCAAGAGTACCTAATCAACAAAAGGTATCTTCGTCAGCTGGACAAATGATTTATAGTATTTGGAAAATTGAAATTGTTAGTACCATGTTAGAAATTTTACGAAATTCGAAAAATCAAAACACCTTCGAAATTATAGAAAATGTCCACGAGTAAATCTTAAAATGTCAAAAATTATGTAAGATATCAGAAAATATTCGTAATTTTATAAAATTTTTTCTTATTACATTTTATTGAAGTATGTATAATAAATAATATTTTTTATATCTATAACGAAAATTTGTAATCCTTAAAAAATGTTTGAAAATGACAAAGAAATTTCACGAGTTTGACAAATTTTATACAAT
This sequence comes from Platygaster robiniae, assembly GCA_028476575.1. Classification (NCBI taxonomy): domain Eukaryota; kingdom Metazoa; phylum Arthropoda; class Insecta; order Hymenoptera; family Platygastridae; genus Platygaster; species Platygaster robiniae. The sequence goes on from CM052022.1 coordinate 39,323,117, forward strand.
TTTGATTGAGTTGAGTAGTTAGTTTGATGTTATTAGAAACTTTCAAAATTATGTCGAATCATAACACCAGGAAATTCCAGAAACTGTCAATTATCTTAAAAAAATAAAAATTTATATAGAATTCCTTAAAACATCCATCATTTTAAAAATTATGCCCATTATTTTATGTATTTCTACAAAATAGGGTTGCATGAGAATATTTTTTTTTTTTCTATGAAAATTCGCAGTATCTGAAGAGCATTCAAAATCTAAGAAAAGTCTTGATTAGTAAGACATTTATAAGAAAATGATGAAAATTTGAAATTATGAATTATGCTTTAAATTTTAAAAGTTTTTAATCAGAAAACAATTAAAATTTAAATTGCCGACAGCACAAAAATTCAAGGAATCGATAGAATTAAATAAAATTGTAATAAATTATTTTGTATATTTATTTCATTATCAAACGTATGTATTATTCTTCAAAATAGACATGATATAGATTTTTGAAATTTTCTAAAAAAATTTAAAAAATTTGAAGAGTTAAAAAAATCTACATGAGTTGCATAAATTTTCATTAAATTGTGGAAAATTTTCATAAGTAGTTGGTATAATGTCAAAAATCTTGAAGATCTCAGAAAATCATAGCGCATTGAAAATTCGAAAAACTGTCAATAATTTTAGAAACATTGTAATTTTTTTAGTATTTTAGAATATGTTTATTGATTTTGTGAATCGTGTTCATTTATTCGAAATATAAATTATCTGACTTTTTTTTTTGTAAAATTTAAGAATACTTGAAAAGTATTTGATAATTAAGGAAAACCTTAATAAGTTGGGCAAATTTTCATGAATTGTAAAAAAATGAATATTCCATCACTTTTAAAGTTAAAACTTTTTTTTGAAACAGAAAACATCTGAAATTTTGAAGATCGTCAATGATTCTGAAAAATTATAAAAATTTGTGGAATTTCAGAAAATCCGCGTAAATTTTGTAGACCATAGAAATTTTCGAAAATGTGCAAAACTACAGAAATGAGAAACTGCGTGTAATCTTTAAAACTTTCAAAACCCAATTTTTAAACTAAAATTCTGAAATTTTAGACAATCTTTATGAATTCTGTGAATTGTGCAAAGTTTAACAAGTCGATAAAACTATACAATTTATAAATTTTGCATTTTTACATGGGTATTTTTGAATATTTCATCCATGGCAGAATTTTTCATACCCACCATACCCACCATCTTCTGCCACCCCTTGTCATCAGTGAATAATTTTTTTTTTTTTATTATTATACTATTACAAAACTTGAAATTGAATTATAAAATTGCAAAAGTATCGAAACGAATAAGACGAATAGACGTTATTGTAGATTTAAAAACTCCGAACGTCTAAACACGAAACAAACAAAAATTAATATAAAGCTCAAAATTTTTTAAACATAAATATACGATCAATCATGCAAACTTCTAATTATACTTTACTTATAACGAAATTCAAAAATCTCACTAGAGCTAGCTGATTCATTAAAAGTCATATGTCTTAGCCATCCACTCCCAGCTTAAAGTACCATCAAAATCTCGCCCAGAAGGTAATCTCTTAAGGCCTCAAAAATGTATATTCCAGATTACCCTGAAGAAAGTTCATGAAACTCTTGCACAGAATAATCACCCCAGGAATTTCCGCTCTTCAAATTGAACCTAAATAATTACAATCAAAAATGGCGAAATTACTTTTGATGCAAAGAATGAATCTCGCACCGTGTCGAAATGCATGATAGTGAAAAAGGGTAAAAGCGAGGGTGATTGAAAAATTAATTCCTTTTTCACTCTCGGGTGGTCGAAATAATCAACGAAGACATACATTTCGCGAAATTCCAGAGATCGAGAGAGGCTGCGCTTTCTTATTCCTTTATTCCCTTCGAGACTTCCGCTTGCGTTCCACCGGCGTAGCCTTTAAAACGTAATTTGCTTTGCCCCTTTTACAGCATTGATCCATGGTTAATGGCTTGTAAGAAGAACGGCCCTCTCGAGATCGAGAGATCGATATGAATGCCAGCGGAGCCTCCATTTAGGAAGAGCTACGGCTGGGACTGAAAGAAATTTGCAAAATTCACCGAGAGGATTCGCCAGCTAATGTCTGGCTATCGTCTTTTCTCACTGGAATAGACGAAAGACTCCATTACGCCCCAAACATCACCCCAACGACGCCGGCAACTTTCCAACGCAATTTCGCCTTTTTCTCTATCTCACGTTTTCAGGGAAATCTAGCTCGTAGGTAGAATGAAGAAGTCAACTGGTAAGTTTTTTTGGTGGGGGTTACTTTTTGGAAAATAATAGGTGCTTCGGTTAATAATGTCGATTATGCTAAGAGATGGGCGTTACTCATACATTTTTTGTCATAGACTAGTGACATTTGTAGTGTTTTTGAGTGTGAACATGTGCCATTTAAAGCTAGTTTGTTTTGAATTGTCATTGTCCAAAACAAGCAGTTTTCCATCGCTTCGAAAATGTCGAATTTCGTACCAGGAAAAGACGTTTTGCGGGGAAGTTTAATAACCTTCTTCCATTTAAAAAAAACGGCTGCTGAAAGTTATCGATTGTTAGTTGAAGCTTATGGCGAACATGCCCTAACCCAAAAAACTTGTGAACGATGGTTTCAACGCATTGAAAGTGATGATTTTGATATAAAAGACAAGGAGCGCTCTGGTCAACCTAAAAAATTTGAAGATCCAGATTCGCTAGCATTATTAGATGAAGACTCAACTCAAACTTTAAAACAATTAGCGAAGCATTGAATGTTGCCCATTCGACTATTTCTGAACAGAAGAAAGAGACATTGAAAGGCGAAAAACCACTTGTGAAATTTTGCTTGCTAGACAAAAAAGGGAAGGTTTTTGCATCGAGTTGTGACAGGTGATGAAAAGTGGATTTATTTTGATAAAGCGCAGAAAATCATGGACAGACCCAGGTCAACCTTCAACATCCCAATCAGTGCGCAACATACATGGAAAGAAGGCTTTGCTGTGTATTTGGTGGGATAGTAGGGGAGCTGTGTATTATGAACTGTTGAAACCTGGTGAAACGATTACTGGCGAAAGATACCGAAAACAATGAATAAAATTGAACCAAGCATTGAAGGAAAAACGACCAGAATATGTCCAAAGACACGATAAAGTCATTTTTCAACATGACAATGCTCGGCCCCATGTTGAGGAATGTCTTATTCCGATCAATGCAGTACGGACTTTCAGAAGGAAAATTTTCATTTTTACGAAGAAGTGAAAATTTGGCTTGATGAATGGTTGGCCTCAAAAAACGAACAGTTCTTTTGGCACGGAATCCATTCTTTGACAGAAAGATAGGAAAAGGTCATATCTAACTATGGACAATACTTTGATTACTAAGGTATTTTATTTTGATATGACAATAAATGCTTCAATTTGCCGGAAAAAATCGACATTATTAACCGAAACACCTATTAGTCTCCCCAAAATAGTCGTTTTTATCATAATTAAACTTGCAGTAGGTCGGCGTGAGAAGTTCCACTTCTCTCGCAAGTTTTTAAACTCACCCCAGTTTTTTTTCATTGATGCGTTCATAACTTTAATTAACAATGAAGTAGACGGCATGGAAATCTGCTTGGAGACTAAATAATCTTAAATTCAATAGAAAAATTTAAAACAGTGTACTTATCCGTACCTTTCTTAATGCACTGTTACTCAAGGTTTTTGATATGAATATTTTCCAATCCATAAATTTTTTTCTGTAAAATGTTCAGAAATACCATGAATATGGTAATAACAATTATGTAACGTGTTTTAAAACTCCAGAATATTGCATACGTGATTCTACAAAATTTTGAAGTAATAAACCACTACATCCCTAATAATTTTTTATTATTTCTAATTTTTTTCGTAACACTTTCTTATCGTTCAATCTACTTGAAGAACATCATTGCATTGATTAACTTTTACCTTCTTGTATAAAAAATATTAGGAAAACACTTTTGGTAATATTCAATATTTAGAAGAAAAACATTTCTTGAGAAAGTCCAACATTAGGGAGAAATTTATTTTGGGAAATATGTAAATTTATTAAGGGCAAAAAAAGTCTTTGAATTTTCAAGTTTGGGAAAAGTCTAATTTACAAGTTTTTTAAATTTATAACAGCTTAAAAAAATTATCGAGCAATCAAAAAATCGTCGTATATTGTAATGAAAGTTTCTAGACTTAGTTCTTTCAGGGTCGTGAGCTTTAAAAAATTTCGAAAACCTTTTTTTATACATATTTATTAACTTTTTGCTGATAATTTAACTAAATTCGTAAAAAATTATGAAAAAATTATTTTTCTAAATACATATTCACTTTCTGCTGATTTTATTTTAGTATGTCAATTTTTTGGTTGATTGAAGGTTGATGAAATGAGGAAGTATCTTCAAATTAATTCATTCATTTTATTTGAAAAAAAATTAAAGTCTACATAATACATAAATCAGCACCAAATTTAATTTATTCGTTGGTTGATTTTTTTTTTATTTCTTGTTTATGGTTGCATTTTATCACATAACTTTTTTTGTAACTGAAAAAAGATTTGTTTTTTATTAAACCTGAATAAGATGGAAACCCCTTTTTTGTTAAACCTAAGCGACATAAATGAGCGTAGTTTGTATTTCGAGAGATAGAGTTGAACATCATTTAGAAAGAGTTGGATGACATTAAAAAAAGAATTTTTCAAATATAAATTTTCAAATTTAAATTAATAATGTGATTCAGCATTTTATTTAAATTAACATTCCATGACAGTTTCCAAAATACCGAATTTGAACATTTTTTCTTCAAGAATGAAATTTTACTAACAAAATGAAACATCAATTAAAAATTCAAAAATTGAAAATAAAAAAAACGACTTTATATAAGTATGAAAAAATTGTCATACTGGTTGCAAAATTCAGATACTTTTTATTCTCCTAAGCTTTTCATAAACCTAATTTCGTGAGATAGAATGAGAACAACATTTATTTTCCAAAAGATCTACGATAAAACCCCAAGTTTGCCTGTGTCGTTGACTTGAATTTCGCGAGCACAAACATTTTTCCTGCTGTCCTCGCCTTAACTATGTTCCCAACAAACAGTACATTTAAGAGATAAGCCTTTGTGTTACGGTTCACGTCGTTGCGAGCAAGGTCCATAAAACCGTAGGTGTGTCAACTACGGGTTAAAAATACACGAAGGCGCGGTCGCTGGCGCCGCTATTTCATCTTTTTTCGGACACTGAGCTTAATTTGATGAACATTTCATCGTTGCGAATCCCGGCCAATTCGGCCCGTAATCAAATATTCCGCATCGAACTGCTCGGGACCCGATTTAGCTGCACTTCAATCTCATCAAATCGACCGATATTCGTCGCATCGAATTTCCGAATGTAATCTGGCGTGATTAGTGAGGAAATTTCAAGCTAACGCCTGTAGTTTAGGAACACAAGTGTTTCTGTCGTCGTAAAAAGATGATTGCAAGTTTTGATTTTGTGAATAGGCAATAATTTTTTTAGTAGTTTAGGAAGATAATCAGTGAAAAAAGTGAAATGAAGACACGATAAGCAAAATAATTTGGTAATAATGTAGGAATATAATTATTGCGCACTGAGAGAAACGTTTGGTTCAATCAAATAAGATTCGTTAATAGGTAATAAATCCTATATTTGAATTCGAGCAAATAAGGTACGTTTTTGGTCAAAGAAGCCACTGATTTGAGCGGTTAAGTTGCTTAAAATACATGATTTGTTAACAGTTAAGAAATCTGTCTTTGGTCGTAAATGTGATTTGATAACTATGAACAAATCTGTATTTGAATCAAACGCGTCCATTTTAATTTGAAGCAAATAAATATTAGATGAAAACTAACACATACTAACAGTAAATGAATCTGATTTTGAGTAAAACTATAGTATGTTATCAGTTATAGAATCGTTGTTTTGCGGGAACAGATACACATTATGAGTTAACAAACCCGACTTTCGTACAAGTGCTTTGATATTGAAGGTAAGCAAATTAATTTTCCATTCAAATAGACTTATCATTCAACAGAATAATCATTTTTCGTTTATTATGAAATGTTTTGTTGCAGCAATTGTATACTTTTCTCAGTGAAGTGTCTAACACTTAACTTAAGATTCAAATTGTTAAAGAAAAAAAAATATAATCAATATTTATTCAAAAAATATAATCTATATTCATTTAAAATATAATTAATATTCAATGTATATCATAAATATTCATTTAAATGAATATTGATATTTTATATTAAATATTTATAATATTTATCATGTATATATATATAAGTTGCGTGATACAATATTTATTAATCATCATGATAAATATAACAATTAATATAATTTATAATTGTATTTAAAATTAAATATTTAATGGCATGTTTCTTCATAATTTTATTATTTATTTTATATAAAATTATTACATTCTTTCAAATAAATAAATTTGTAGATGAAATTTATTCCACGATTATATTAATTCCAGTATTTTCCAATTTTGTTTAATTATTCGATTTTATTTTAAACATTTGATTTTTTATCTAAAAGTTAATAGAATAAAATAATATAAGCCGAAAGTTGTATTTATTTCGTACAAAAATGGTATGCTCAAAACCCAGAGCGTAGGTGCGTAAAGTAACTTTTTTTGTTGAAATCGAAAATCAATTTTTTGTGTTTTTTTTTTCGTACATTTTTTGCGCAATTGGAACTTCAGGTCATATTTTTTTCTGTTTTCCGAAAAAAAATCAAGTGTAAATATGTATCTGCTCGTCTCGAAAAACAGGAAGAAATATTTTTGTCAAAAAAATTTTAGTGTCTAATGTTTGAAAATTTCACATGGTAATCTAACCTTGATTTACTGGCAGAAATACTAGATTTATCATGGTGCATCAAAAAACTTTAGTAATGATTCAAAAACTTACCAGTAACTTTCTTGGGCATGAAGTCAAGACCCCACGCTTCCAAATGTTCACCAATGTTCATAATTAATTTTTTTTCCGAAGTACTCGAACTATAAACACTTGGTATACAAAACTACAAAACAGTTGAAAACAGTGAAATATGGACGATGTTGCTTGAAGTGCTTAAAGTACTGTTAGGACAGTCAAGTCATCACTCACCACACTACAGCGACACGCACAATGCACATACCGATTCAGCTCAAACGACATGTTTCTTAACTGTTAACAAATCAATGTTTCAGGGAATGAAACATTTGTTTCAGACGAAACATGAAGGTTCAAGTTGAATAAATTCATGTATTTAAAGTAATTATTTTATCAGTTTCATTTAAATATTCAGTATTAAACTTTGCAATATTTACGATTTGAAATAAATAAACGAATTATCGCAATCGAAATTTGGTAATATTTGAACGACCTACTTGAAAAGTTCGTAGAAAGAAAGTTTCTTGAATGTTAATAAATATTCCTGAAAAATAACAAATTTGGCTGCATATTTGCTATAAATAAACGTTTCTCTCAGTGCGTGACCAAGATGTTATAGATTTTTGCATTCTCCTAAAATTTGGAAAAGTTTGTAGGTAAATCAAAATTTTCTAATCAGAATGTGTTATCACTGCATTCGATGTAAAAAATGTTAAATATTCATTATTTTTACGATTATGCTGCTGAGTTTTCAGTATTTAGAAATTAAATAACTTGTATGACATGCGGACTAAACGGAAAAAGGAAAAAAAAGCAAATACGATTCCCGGACACTTTCCAGAATCCGTTTTCTAGAATGACCATTCTTCGGAATAACCATTTTCCGGAATCACTGTTAGACAAGTATTCGCATTATATCAAAATGTTATTTTCCAGTTTTATTCAAAAGTACAACAGCTTATTGAAAGAGTCAGGAAAGGGTATCAGAAAGTCGGAAAATCGTATCAAAATGGTCGAGAAAGGGAACCAAAAAATTCGGAAAAGGGTATCGGAATAAGACGTTAATATTATGAATTCAAAAAAAATAAAGTGCATGGTAACAAGAATTATTTTAAAATATAACGTTAAATAATTTTAGGAATTTAAAAAAAAAAATTCTTAATTTTTTTTTTAATCACGCCACGGTCAGAAGCAATTTTCGATAGTTTTCATCTCATGCCCAAAACTAGGACTCCCCCAATTAAAAAAACTTATTTTATATTTTTAATGATCACCTGAGTTACATTTTGTCGTCAAAAATCATAAATTTATTCTGCCTTCCTTAACATACCAAACAAAGAAGAATAGATTTCCAATTTTATGTGATGGTGATAATATTTGTATCGATGGAGAGCCTTTTTGAGTAACTCAGTGTATGTTAAATTTCTAAAAATAATGTTTACTCATTTTACAATGTACAACATATTGTACAATAATAATAAACAATCATAAAACTAAAAAATATTCACCGAAGGGGATTTTTCTGAAGGTGAATACCTTGTTTCAAGCATTTCATAAAATTCTTCAGGTTCTTCGAGTTCTTCAAATTGTCCAACTGCTTCTACGTATTCATATTCTACAGGTTCTTCAAATTCTTCAATTCCTTCATATTCTGCATATTCTTCAGGTTTTTCAAATTGTGAAATCTCTTCATATACTGCTGCATATTCATCAGGTTCTTCAAATTGTTTAATTTCTTCATATTCTGCATATTCTTCAAATTCTACAGGTTCTTCATATTCTGCAAATACTTCGAATTCCGCAGATTCTGCATATTCTGCGTATTCTTGGAATTCTGCAGGTTTTTCAGTTTTCACAATTTCCCCTTTGCTTTCATGCCGCAAACGTTGATGACGTCTTTGTTGAGAAGACTGAGCACATCCCTTGCCACAATATATACAGTTGTATCGTTTTTCTCCAGTATGGACACGTTCATGCTGTACTTTATTACTTAGTATCGAAAAGCCTTTGCCACAATGTAAACACTTATGGGGTTTTTCCCCTGTATGCAAACGTTCATGCAGTTTTCGAGAGGAGTTCAATGAAAATTGTTTGGTACAATATTGGCACTTGTAAGGCCTTTCATTCGTGTGCGTTCTAACATGCTGAATTTTGTTACTCTTTGTTGAGAAGCCTTTGCCACAAATTTCACACAGATAAGGTTTCATTTTTGTGTGGTGAAGTTCATGTCTGTCTCTCTTACTCATGATTGGAAAAGTTTTATAGCAATAAGCACACTCAAAAGGTTTCTTTTCCATCTTTTGTTTCTTGTGAGTGGTATCATACAAATCTGTAAAAAATAAAAAAAAGGATGATAACAACTTAAAATCATTATAAAAAATTTTTTCTTCTGCATACTTGTTCTCGAAAAAAAAATGCGTTTTCACGATTTTATTTTGGAAAAACAAAATGATATTTTTCAAAAAACCTATTGCTTATTTATTTATCAATGTCACAAGGTATTTTAGAAATTTTTTCAGAATGGAATCTACGTCATCCGTCTGCTACAAATGATGGGAAATTGTTAAGACATAAATTAACTGTGCATAAACGAAAATCTTGAGCATATTAATTTTTTTGGCAGCTTCATTCATATAGGCACCTTCAAAATCTGCCTCATAGAACAGGCAATATTCATGATACAGTTAAAGCACTTTTTCGCGAAACCCATGAAACAAGGAATTAGCAATATCTCCAAAACTGTTTTACTTTTTGAAGTTTTGACTTTAGTTTCGAAATTAACACAAAATTTCACTTCAGAAATCAGTATAAAATGTCATGGGTCAAAAGAAAAGTTAAAACTAGCTAATGTGAAGTAATTATTCTATTTTCAGATAAAATAAATATTTTTCAAACAACAAATATTGTTTTCATATGCATTTGCTCTGCTTCAAAAGGTAATAGAATTTTTTTAATAATTTTAAGTATTGGATTAAAAAGTTAATAGAAATATTACATAATGCCACGATTAAAAATTTTTTCGATACATAATGAACCTTCCTTCAGGACCCTGAATAAACATGAAAAATTCAGGTGTTTCGAAGAAATAAGAATTAAAATAGTCGTACGAAATTATGTGTGATTACAAATCTGTGGCTTCCCGCAAAAACGAGAAAGTCACTTGTGCCATGAGGCTCAGTTTACATGATATTCTGATAAAATTTTGAACGTTATGGCATGTGTGACTTTCTCGGTTATGGCTGGAAGCCACAGAAATATTTTAGTGATCTATAGATCCGCACGAAAACTCAATTTCGAGTTTTATTCCGAGCCGTTCAAAATATAGTTCGGAATTTTTTGTGTAGTATATTCGTTTATAATATCTATTCTCAGCGAATGGAAGATATAACAGTGTGTCAAGATTAAGAAAAGTAAAAAAAAAATTATATTTGATAACAACTAGGTAGCGACGGGTTGGAAATTCGAGAAAATTCTCGATCATGAACAAAACGTTTTGGCTTGTAACAACTTTTATCTGCAAATGACAAGAAAACGGTAAATTTCCGGTATTCAGGAATCACAAAATTCATAAAAACGTTAGTAATATATATATATATTTTTAAAAAAGTGAAAAATATCAAAGTACAGGATAACGTAGAAAATATAAATCAGAAAAATTTTTGCAACCTACTGAATAATCCAAAAAATTTCAAATCTACGTAAATGCTCAAAATTTAAAAACTTTGATCCTAGGTCATCAAATTCTAGCTATCTATATAGAATCCAAATTAAAGTATTAGTAGAAAATCTTTCGAATCATAAACACTCTGAAAAAATACTGATTGTGAAAGCAATTTTATTCTATGAAAAAAAAGTTTTCTAAAAAATCTCGATAAATGCCTCTGCGAGCTATGAATTTTGGTATTCCAGAAAATAAAATTCGGAATATACTATTACTGGTAGGAAATTTTTAGAAAACGTGACAAACTCTTTTAAACATTCCAAAAATTAGACAAAATAAGAACTCAATAAAGCATGAAAATTTTCATAAGTGTGATTTGCTCAGTAACTTATTCAATTACTGAGAATAGTTCGAAATCCACATTTTAGAGCTTCAAGTTATTTGAATTATTGTAGCAATCTACATAAATATAAAAATTCTATAAAACTACTGAAAAATCATCCAAAATTTCATAGATTATGATAGAAAAATGCGAAAAATACTACTATTAATTTTCTATGTAATACATAAAAACTGTACAGATATAATTTCCTTGATAATTTCTATAACTTCTATTACACTAGAGAATATTTATTAATACACTACTATACATAATTCAGTAATAATTCAATTCTAGAAGTTATTATAAAAATTGTTATAGAAAACAATGCAAATACATTCTATTCAATTCCTACAATTTTAACAATTAAACATACTTTTCTTTTTTGAAATACAAAAAACCATATATTACAAATATAAAAAATCTACATAAAAGATACTGTCTCATAATGAATCAATTCAAATATGCAAAATCGTTGAAAGTTACGATACTGCAGTATCAGTTTCTAAAAATCCATTGAGCAATCAATAGAAATACTATACTAGAAATCTATAAAAATACAATAAACTACAACCAAATTTGATGTGCAACATACCATACGAAAATTTTATAAATTTATGAAATACTTTAAATCCTTATGGTTACGATTTTCTCAAAAATCTATTAAAACATTTTCATTTTTTCAGAAATCTGAATCACAGAGCATCGAACTTTAGAAAGCTCTATAGAAATCCATATCAATATCAGAAAATCCCTTGAAGTCGTGTAAATATCAAAAGTATTAGTAAAAAAATTCAAATCTCATTTACTAATTGAAAATCACAAAATTCGGATTTCATTATTTATGAAAATGAAAAATGTGTGATTCTGGACTCCAAAAGTTGTATAACTTTTAAATTCTGAATTTTAAAAAATTTAAAAACAGCTCTCTTGTAACTATATTGTCAAAGATTAAAAACTATGAAATTTCTAACAAAATAATTTTTAGAAATACGGCTCCCGAAAATTTCTCTGCCTACGCGCCTGAAACCATACTCTGATATAAAGATTCGAAAAAAATTTTTCTACAAATTATAGATTACTCTGAATCTGACAGTCGAATCAAAAATCGTAAATTCTCATAAATAACCGATTGTCAGTCTAAAATAAAAAACACGTACGTTTAAAAATAAATTTTGTATTTGTTTAAAGAATTTGAGAGAAATCGGTGATTCAGTGAGGGACGACCAAATCGATTCTGAATAGAATAACGCGAAGGAAAAATTGTCTTACAATTTTGCAAACTATTGATTCGTAAAACGTTGATTAACGACTTTGGGACACCATTAGTACATCGTTTATTCATATGCCTTGTATGGAACAAACTACTATCGAAATCGATATATTTTTCGAGCCCCTTACAGGTCGGTAAAGTCATCACAGCTCGTTCACCGCTGGCAAAGCAAAACGCGCGGGAGACAAAGGATATACAGGGTATACCAAAATCCCCAAAGAAAACCCAATATTCCTTTTTGAATTTTGAATCTAAAAGTCCTTTACCACTTTTCACGAAACTCAAAATTGAAAAAGTTATTTAAGTTTCAAATTTAAACAATAAATGGGTTCTCTCAACAAGTGGACATAAAATTCACTGACCAAACTTTACCCACATTTTTTTCATATTTTTTAGAGTCGAAAAGTCCTTTGCCACTTTTGACAAAACTCAAAATCAAAAAAGATATTCGAGTTTGAAATCTAAGAAATTTGATTGGTCAAAACTTCTAACTCGCACATTTTTTTCAATTTTGAGTTTTGATAAAAGTGGCAAAGGACTTTTCGACTCTAAAAAATATGAAAAAAATTTGGGTAAAGTTTGGTTCATGGATTTTATCCCCACTTGTCGAGAGAGCGCATTTATTGTTTAAACTTTTGGATTGAATAACGTTTTCCATTTTGAGTTTTTTGAAAAGTGGTAAAGGACTTTTCGATACAAAATTCAAAAAGGAATATTGTGTTTTCTTTTGGTACGGAGATTTTGGTGCACCCTGTATATACGTCCATGTTTATGTGCAAAGTATTTCAAAGAAATACACCATTTCCCCTGAACCCCTGTGAAAAAGTAAATGATCAAGAAATGGAGTAATTAATGCCTACTATATCTAAATACAAGCAAGAAAACAACTAAAAAGAAGAAAAAAATTAGTTAAATCCCCCTCAATCACCTTACAAAAATGAGACTAAAATTTAAGCGTTGACTATTTTTTAAACAAGTCACCAAAGAAAAAGTCCAAATGACAGATAAAGCAGATACAGATGCATGTGCAAGATAGATATTGATGGTAAAAACGGTACAATACCTCACTTGAGCAGTTTCCAAAAGTAATCCAGTACTTTTCCGGGTTGTAATCAGAGATTTTCGTAGGTGAAGATAAGAAAATTTTCACCAAAAATGCCAAATTAAGCTTTTTTGCACGTAAATTTTTCACCGGTTTCACAATCATGTTTAAGTTTTAACACGTTCATGCCCGAGCCAGCTGAGAACTCAATATTTATACATATGGCTGCCAGTAAAAATGGCAGTGGCCCAGCCATCTATTGGATCATTCCTAGCCAAAATTAGCCAATCATGAAAATATATTTGGCCAATGTTTTAGCCAATCAGAAAACAATATTAAGCCAATGTTAAGCTAATTAGAAAAATATATTCAGCCAATGGCTAAATTATAGTATTATTCAAAAAGTAGGATTATTATGTTTCAGGGGTTTCAATTAAAAAAATTACTGATTCTTTCGTATATGTTTTTACTAATAAATAATCGCTAAATAATTTCAACTCACTATTTTTCGGCGTATAGAATTGTTGGTTATAACTGTCAAACTGTTATCATTCACGGTTTTTGGTCACTGAATGTCGTTATTCATTTGTTTCTTCGATCGATCTGAGCATTCGATAACTATCGATTAATAATCATCATGTTTAACGAAGGGAGAACAAGAGAAGAAAATGAATGTACAAAATCAAGTGGAAATAATCATAAGAGCTAGCCAATAATAGCCAATTTTGATGAATTGTCTGGCCAAAAATTTAGCCATTAGCCAATTGCAAAAAATAAGTTGCCAATTTGGCCAAATTTAGCCAATACTGGGAACCCTGTGGCTGTATATTCGCTGATATTCGCGTAGTTGTGTGCTGTGCAAGAACATGCATATATATGGATACTAAGGTACGCGTGTACGTAATATGTATATTGATGTACATTATCTAGCAGCTGATTCACTCTCGCTGTGGCAAGTACGAATGAGAGGAAGAGTCCCTTCCAAAAAAACATGTTTTTTTTTTCACACTGTCGCCCTTTTCTACGGGTGTAACGGTACATTCTGTAAAACAGGTATAGCACTAGTAAAGCTGGTGCCCGGGGCAAAGAAATAACAGAATTTTTTTTTGGAATTTGAACATGAAAAAATTTTTTATAATTCCACTGTTGACCGAATAGAATGTTATGCAATATCCTACAAAATTATGCTTGTGTTTGAAATATGAAACAAAAAAATTTTAAAGAAAATCATGATGGAAAGTAATTTTTAAAATATAATGGTGAAAGTTTTTACATGTGTAAATTTGATACAAGCGTTAAAACACGCCAAGTGTGTCACGAAAATTCCACTACATTACGAAATTTTGAAAAAAATAGTGTTTTGTATAGTCTTAATGTGAGTCATTTTACTATGTCAATAATTCGTCAAAGTATTGTTATTTGTTGCTGTTATAAACAATCAAACTTTTTCGAAAGCCTTGATTAAAAAATTCATATCTCCGAAACAACTCAATATAATGAAATGAAATTTTCTTCGTGAATTCGTATGAGTTTGTTCTGTATTATAAGAAAAAAACGTTCAATAATTGTTCAAACAAATAATTGTTAACATTATTTTTTATAAACAATTGGATTTTTTAACGCCTTTTTCACGCTAAAAAAATCAAATTTTTTTTGCTTTTTATACGTAAAACGTTTACTTTCAAAAATCCATCAATAGAATTTGGTCGTTTTTTTTCCATTCCAAAGATATACATTGCGATTGAGATGAATTGAAAAATAGATAACTGCAGAACTCCAAATTACAATAAAATATTAATTTTCATTGCATATTATGGACATGTCGAGCGCGGAGATAGTGAATTGAGCGACAAAAAAATTTATATCTTTGGAATGGAAAAAAAACGACAAAATTCTATTGATAGATTTTTGAAAGTAAACGTTTTAACGTTTTTGACTATTTCAACACTTTTTACATTTCAGAATTTAAAAGTTATACAACTTTTAGAGTCCACTGTCGCGCATTTTTCATATTTGTAAACATTGAAATTCAATTTTTGTGATTTTTATTTTGTAACTGAGATTTGAACTTTTTTTAATAATACTTTTGGTATTAATACAACTTCAAGGATTTTCTTACATTATTATGGATTTCTATAGAGCTTTCCGGAATTCGATGCTCTAGGATTCAGGTTTCTGAAAAATTTAAATATTTTTATAGATTTTTGAGGAAATTATAATAGTGCGAATTGGAAGTATTTCATGAATTTATAGAATTTCCGTATTGCCTGTTATTTATCAAATTTGGTTGTAGCTTCTAGTATTTTTATAGATTTTTAGTATTTTTATAGATGATCACTCAATGGATTTTGAAAAATTGATGCTGTAGTATCGCATTTTTATCGTATAACCTATCTGAAGGATTTCTCAGTAATTTTATATGATTTTTTTTTTCTAGATTGCTACAATAATTAAAATAACTCGATGCTCTGAAATGTGGATTTCGGTCTATTCTCAGCAATTCTAATAATTATTGAGAAAATCACACTTACTACGACGAAATTAAGATAGTTTTGTTGCGATGTGAAAATGAGCAAAAAGTAATTCGTGCCTATCTTTGAGTATTGAATATGGAAAATTGATCTGAAATCGAAAAAAACGGAATGTTTTTTCGAATCCGAACCAAAAACTTGTGTTTTTCTACTCTATAGTTGAAAACGTATTAAAGGAATTTTCATTTCTAACAGGATTTTCACGATTGTTCTAATCCTTAGTGTATTTTCGCATTTCGTGGAAAGTTTTAAAACTCTAACATTCTTATTCTGGAAAATATGGCAAGTCAAAGAAAAATGCGAAAGGGTAAAAATCACAATTTTTTATAACTTCTTTCGCTTACTACTTACAAAATTTATATCTGACTGAATTAGTATAATTTCCTAAACAGGAAGAATGGAACATTAAAATATTCTATTGTTCTGTAATCAAACAATATTTCGAGGTAAAATTGAAAAACTTCTGTAAAATAATATTTGCAAACACGATCAAAAAGAGAAAAAATAAAGCTACTGTATTTCCCATGATTAATATCGTAATCATCTGTATTTTAAAATTAAAACCATAGTAAATTCCATTTTATCATCTCCATCAAAATGTAAGTTACGAATTTACAATCAAAGTATCAAGCACGTATCGTAATTTGTAAAACATTGATGAAAAAATTTAGGACTTTGAAGTTTGATGCAGCGCAAGTAGAAAACCCTGTATATAGTCAGGCAGTAACACAAATTAATCATGTTCGAGGACGCACTTAGTGTTTGTTAACATTTTTATTATCATTGCTTTGAAAAAGAATATATTCTACACTATTTAGAAGGGCAAAACTCCGGCAGAGCCTGTTTACCAGACTTTTTTCTAGAAAACATGTATCATGAAAAAAAAAATTCTTATTCTAATTAATAGTGCATTCATTTCGAAAAATTCGATTTCTTGAACTTTTCCATAAACGCCTAAAAAATCTGATGTTTAAATGAAAAAGTCAATTACCACAATTATCTGCTGTTGTTAAAAATATCCATATTATTCGAATTTCGATGAATACAGTATCTTCATTTCATAAAATCGTTTAATCAAACTTTCGATAATCATACAAAAGTTAGATAAAACTTTATAGATATTGACGATAATTATTTAAACTGTGTTTTTTATTAACAATCAAAGAGAGCACTTATTTCAAATTGCGTGTTTTATTGTTTATCCTTCATGAAATCATCGACCCAAAACATTTTGACGAGATTATGATTTTAATTGGGCTAAAATTTCACTGTGAATGAATCAAAGCTGGAAAATAGCACAATAATCAAATCAGTAATTGTCTAATTAATGGTAGTTGGAAGTTGCATGAGTTCACTTGTTTTGGCGATGCAGGGAAAGTTCACTTTCATGTTGTGTTTGAACATTTTGGCACGAAAAATAGAATTAACTTCCTGAATGATCTAAATCAAATATCACTCAATTTGTTCAGGAGTTTTTATTTTTCTTTTGACTTGAATGGACTGGCTGTTCGAATAATTTTGCTCAGTTTTTGTTTAGTTTGCTGAGTATGAGAAAAAGTGATCTTAGTGTTGAAAATACGAAAAATTTTCAAATTTACTTTATTCTTTAAAGAGCACATTTCTCTTGCAATTTCTATTCTAAAATTAAGAGAAACATTACAAAAATGCATATTGATCTAATTATGATGCCATTTTTCATGCTCCCGATAATTGAGATAAATCCGTATTTTTTGTAGGCGCATCACGTAATCCACCCAATGAAGCAGTCAATTCATCTCTCAATGAAAAGCAAGAAAGACGTCGACACATGAATTGAAAGTTAGAGATGTAATAGCAATTGGGGAAAAAAGCATTGCAAAACGTAGTTGAATAACGCTGTTAAATTAATAAAAAATCATCAAAATGATTGCCATAAGACAAAAACAAGTATTTTACACAATTTTTGACTATTATAAAAATTGATGCGCAGGGTGAAAATTTCAAATTCGTAAATTTTCAAGAGTGGTGGTGGGGTCTTTCGTACAAAAAAAAAATTAGTTTTTTAACAATAATAAAAAAAAAACACACAATCAAAAAAGGCAAAAGGTTTTTTGTCATCCCCATAGCCAAATATAAATACGAAGAATTGACAGCGTAATGTAATCAATGATTACATTATAATATGATTACTAATCATATTATGATAAACAATTTTGTATTGTAATGAAATTTGGCAATAGATGGAATAATAAAATGCACAATCGACTGAATAAAAACCACCTCGTTTATTCGGCGAAGAACAAATTTTTGTAAAACAAAACATGTAAAAATAACCCGAATACGCACCTTTGAAATGCGATATACTCGTTTAATCATGTCCTCTCGAGAGTATACTTTTTTGTTCCCAAACAAAATTGCCTCCCCTGTATTTATATTAGTTCATCCGAGCGGTCAGTTATTTCGTCGCTGCCACGATTTTCATATTTACGATTCGCCAACATTCGCGCGTGTGCGCCCAACCCTCTGTGTCCGAAATTAGTCGAGGTAGATTAACAAAATCAACCGACGCGGATGTCGCAGACTATGAATTTTGTGAATCGCGACTTTTCCGTCACAAATCGAGGAGTAATAGCCCAACGGAATAATGGCTTTCGAAAAACGAACGAGGGTGGCGCAAAAAATAATGACCCTCGTTGCGCAATCGAACATTTCGCGCCGTTCGTTCGCCCCGACGATTCTAATTGGACGGGAATTTTATTGGAATCCGGTCTATGAAGAGATTGAATCATACTCGTGACGTAATTGACACGACGCGAGGGTCAATAAAGTCCATTCGTTTAATCTTTGGACTTAATAGACCCCGAGCTACGAGCACTTTTTAGCGATTTCATAAAACCGCGATCGGTTTTTTTCTCCCCGAGGTGGCAATCGGTGTGTAAAAATAGAGGAACTCGAAAGACAGTTTAGTTCAATCGAATGAACTGGAATTTGGTTGGAATCCCTTATGAAAAAATAAATATTAACAACTGCTGGGAACTATTAGAAACTATTTGGAATTATTGAGAAACTATCGAGAAACTTTTGAATGATTTCAATAGCATGAAAATTGTTGAATTACAATTTTTAAAGCAATTTTCATATTGAAAATGATTTTAAATCACTTTCAAGGTTTTCAATGATTTTCAATCATTTTCGAATCCGATCTGAAATCACAATTTAATGATTATTTGCATGAAAAATGTGGAAACATAAGTTTTAGTGCAATTTTCAAATTAGACACAATCTTCAATCATTTTCAAGATTTTAAATGATTTTTAATCATTTTCCAGATTTTCAATAATTTTCAAGCTTTTCAATCATTCAAATAGTTTGAATGATTTCCATAGCTTCAATAATTTATCTTCTAATAGTTTCCATAGTTTCAATAGTTCCTATAATATTCCTGCCAATTTTTTCAATAATTGAAAGTTTCTATGATTGAAATAGTTTCAATGATTCTCAATCATTTTTAAATTCGATTTAGAATCTCAATTTATAATTATTAGCATAAAAATTGTTAAATCACAATTTGTACTGAAATTTTTAAATTGAAAATGATTTTCGATAACTTTCAAGGTTTTTAATGATTTTCAGTCAATAAAATAGTTTCCATGGTTTTCGATCATTTCAATGATTTTCAGTCATTAAAATAGTTTCAATGATTTTCAAATATTTTCAAATCAGATCTGAAATCACAATTCAATGATCATTTGCACGAAAATTGTGGAAGCGCAAGTTTTAGTGCAATTTTCAAATTAGAAACAATTTCCAATCATTTTCAATATTTTCAATGATTTTTAATCATTTTCAAGATTTTCAATGATTTTCAAGCTTTTCAATCATTGAAATAGTTTGAATGATTTCCATAGCTTCAATAATTAATCTTCTAATAGTTTCCATAGTTCTCATAGTTTGAAGAATTTATCTTTCAGTATATTTCATAGTTACTAAGGTTTCAATAATAATTTCCCTTCTCATAGTTTCCACAGTTTCAATAGTTCCTATAACATTCCTGCCAATTTTTTAAATGATTGAAAGTTTCTATGATTTTAATAATTTCAATGATTCTCAATCATTTTTAAATCCGATCTAGAATCACAATTTCATGATTATTAGCATGAAAATTGTTAAATCACAATTTATACTGAAATTTTTAAAACGAAAATGATTTTCGATAACTTTCAAGGTTTTTAATGATTTCCAGTCATTAAAATAGTTTCAATGATTTTCAAATCTAGATTGAAATCACAATTTGCTGATCATTTGCATGAAAATTGTTGAATTACAATTTTTGGTGTAATTTTCAAATTGGAAACAATTTTCAATCAATTTTCAAGATTTCCGATCATTTTAATGATTTTTAGTCATTAAAATATTTTCAATGATTTTAAATCATTTCCAAATCTGATTTGAAATCACAATTTAATAATTATTTGCATGAAAATTGTGAATGCACAAATTTTTGTGCAATTTTTTAATTAAAAACAATTTTCAATCATTTTCAAAATTTTCAATGATTTTTAATCATGTTCAAGATTTTCAAAGATTTTTAATCATTGAAATAGTTTAAATGATTTCCAAAGCTTCAATAATTTATCTTCTGATAGTTTCCATAGTTTTCATAGTTTGAATAATTTATCTTTTAGTATATTTCATAGTTACTATGGTTTCAATAATTTCCCTTTTAATAGTTTCCATAGTTTCAATCGTTCCTATAATATTTCTGCCAATAGGTTCGATGATTAAAAGTTCCAATGATTGAAATAGTTTTAATGATCGAAATGGTATCAATGATTTTCAATCATTCTCAAATCCGAATCGAAATCACAATTTAATGAACATTTGCATGAAAATTATTAAATCTCAATTGATAATGAAATTTTTAAATTAAAAATGATTTTCAGTTACTTTTAAGATTTTTAATGATTTTCAGTCATTAAAATAGTTTCAATGATTTTCAAAGATTTTCAAATCCGATTTGATATCACAATTTAATGATTATTTGCATGAAAATTGTGAAAGCACAATTTTTCGTGCAATTTTCAATTCCGAAACAATTTTCCATCATTTTCAAGATTTTCGATGATTTTCAATGATTTTCAAGATTTTTAATGATTTTCAATTGGATATGGATATTGTATGTATGAACATTTTATTCTTTTTTCAATTGCAAAAAACTATCGACGAAGAATCAAATATTCAAAATTAACGATGATATATATATCTTGTGTTACAAGTTAAAATATACGTATTATGATATGAAAAATACTTTTAGAAAATGTTATGTTTATTATTACAATTTAAAGCTCAAGTTCATTTATAATATCAATTAATGAACATCATTCACTAATGTTAATCAATTTATCAGATTTTCGCATTAAATAACAATTTCATCAAAGTTAGCAAATAATTTACATTGAGTATTATAACGCAAATTCTTTGTCATTATTTATAATAGTATAACAATTTTATCAAATTTAAAATAAATAAAAAGGTTTAATTTCACTACCTCGAATTGAAAGGATTTTTTAAAAATATAAAAAATTTGGTATTTTTCATGTGAACGTGCAAAACATTTACTTTGCCTTCTCTAAAAACGAAAATTATAATTCCTTATTTACTTTTCTACTCGAAATTCAAGCGATCAAAACACAATCATCAAAAGTTATAATGTATTGAAATTTTCTACTTCACTGTTACGATTTGGAAATTTAAGTCACTGAATTATCCCAATTTTACAGTTAAGATTTTGAATATTCCAAGATATGCTATACATTACATTACTTCATGATAGAAATGTAAATTATAGGTTATTTCAAATTTTGTATTCAATAATATTTTTCTGAAACAACAAAAATTTCGACTTTAAACATGAATGTCATACATTTAGATGACTAAAAACACAACACTACACTACATAGATCCTGTCAAAGCACGCGATGATTCTACGAACTTTGAATGAACGGATTGAAATTTTTACTATAGTTTTACCATATAGGACCGAGTACTACTTTCCGAGTCAGTTTATCATGTAGTCAATAAAATGTTCACTTCTAGCACCTACTTAAAAGGATTGTGAAAAACTATAGTAATTCTTGTTCAAGTAGACGGAAAACTTGCCAAAATACTTTTTCAAAATTCATCACATTTGCTGACTCAAACAGGCAATACTCTTTTTAATATAGTTTTGGCAGAATTTACTCATCAGAAATGCAAAATTTCATAAAAGTTTCTGAATTATTTCTAGAAACGGCTCAGTGGTACCAGCGTTCTTAAGTTTATGGTAATTCCTCCGAAAATTTTCATCTCAGTATTTATTACATAAAATGATAATAAATACATTCAACGATAATGAATACATTTGACTGACACAATTACACAAGAATCATCAATACTTGGAAATAATTTAACTATCCTTAATTGAAGTCATGTAAAATCAATAATGTAAAAATATGCAAATGAAAACAAAGCAACCAAAATAATCAGAATTTTTCAGAAATTTTTTGGCAAGTAAATATTCAAATAGTAAAAAAATTTTTAAAGTACTGTAAATCTAAATTTTTTCGCACGTTTCAGTCTTGATTTTCAGTAATGTCAGGCGCGTTATTTTATTACCGAGTTACAGCCGCGACCATGTTTCGCTTTTGCCGAGGCATCCCCGGGAATTGAGTTTTCGCCGCGTACGAGTCCCAACTTTCTCTCCCCTGTTCTTATCTCTTATTTACCTGACAGTTACATCGGATCCTCATTACATTTCGATTATTTATTTTCAGGGGTGTGCCAGCGCCCTTGAACCCTTATGAAAAAAAACTATCAGCAACTGTTGGGAACTATAAGAAACTATTTTGAATTATTGGGAAACAATCGAGAAACTATTGAATGATTTCGAAAGTTTCAATAGTTTTAATAATTTCCCTTCTTATAGTTTCCATAGTTTCAATAGTTCCTATAATATTCCTGCCAATAATTTCAATGATTGAAATAGTTTCAGTGATTTTAAATCATTTTCAAATCCGATTTGAAATCATAATTTATTGATCGTTTGCATAAAAATTGTTTAAATACAATTTTTAATGCAATTTTCATATTGAAAATGGTTTTAAATCACTTTCAAGATTTTCAATGATTTTCGATCATTTCAATGATTTTCAGCCATTGAAATAGTTTCAATTATTTTCAATCATTTTCGAATCCTATCTGGAATCACAATTTAATGATTATTTGCATGAAAATCGTGGAAGAACAAGTTTTAGTGCAGTTTTCAGATTGGAAACAATTTTTAATCATTTTCAAGATTTTCAATGATTTTTAATCATCTACAAGATTTTCAATAATTTTCAAGATTTTCAATAATTGAAATAGTTTAAATGATTTCCATAGCTTCAATAATTTATCTTCTAACAGTCTCCATAGTTTTCATTGTTTGAATAGTTTATCTTTCAGTATATTTCATAATTGTTATGGTTTCAATAATAATTTCCCTTCTTATAGTGTCCATAGTTTCAATAGTTCCTATAATATTCCTGCCAATCGTTTCAATAATTGAAAGTTTCTATGATTGAAATAGTTTCAATGACTCTTAATCATTTTTCAATCTGACTTTAAATCACAATTTAATGATTATTGACATGAAAATTAGTAAATCACAGTTTATAGTGAAAATTTTTAATTGAAAATGATTTTCAATCACTTTCAAGGTTTTCAATGATTTTCAGTCATTAAAATAGTTTCAATGATTTTTAATCATTGAAATAGTTTAAATGATTTCCAAAGCTTCAATAATTTATCTTCTAATAGTTTCCATAGTTTTCATAGTTTGAATAATTTATCTTTTAATATATTTCATAGTTACTATGTTTTCAATAATTTCCCTTCTCATAATTTCTATATTTTCAATAGTTCCTATAATACTCCTGCCAATGGTTTCAATGAATAGAAGTTTCAATGATTGAAATAGTTTCAATGATTGAAATAGTTTCAATGATTTTCAATCATTTTCAAATCCGATTTGAAATCACAATTTGATGATTATTTTTGCATGAAAATTATGAAAGTACAATTTTCAGTGTATTTTTCAAATTGGAAACAATTTTCGATCATTTTTAAAATTATTGATGATGTGCAATGATTTTTAAGTTTTAATTATTTTCAATCATTTTAAAGATTTTCAATGATATTTAATAATTTCAATGATTTTCGATCATTTAAATGATCGTCAGTCATTGAAATAGTTTCACTGATTTCCATAGCTTCAATAATTAATCTTCTAATAGTTTCCATAGTTTTCATAGTTTCAATAATTTATCTTTTAGTAGATTTCATAATGTCTATAGTTTCAATAATTTTGGAAACTATTGAAATATTGGAAACTATTGGAAACCATAGGATTAAAAAACTATTAGAAACTTTTGATCAATAGTTACCAATAGTTGTCAATAGTTTGTTCACAAGGGAAACACGTAGAAAAACCCAATTTATTGCTTTTTTCTGCAAAAAAAAGTTCATACCACATCCAAGATAATTTTTTCCATAGAAAATACTTCATTATTTTGTATGCATAACCTTATAAATAGTATATTAACCTAACCTTATACTCAATTGAATACATTTGTCATACAAAGTAATTTCAGTATACAATCAATAGAATTCTGGCCCAGCAAGTATCTTTCATTTGATGTTGAAGAGGACTTTTTTTTATGAAAAATGCTTTTCGTGCAAGCAGCGAATTGCGAGAGGTGCTGATTTAGCGCTATCTCACATTTCTTATGCATTTGGCACCGCGAACGCGAGATATGTGTTCGCCTCGAGATACATGAAAGGCCAGAAGGAAATACACAGCTTCTTTGCGTATTTCTCCTCGCGTTCCTTGAGCCCGTGACGCGCGAATTATCCATTTCCTATCTCTTTTTCATCCTGTTTGTATCGCTCGAAAATATTTAATATGTATCCAAGTGACGATTTCTGACAAGCAATGTGCAATTCTCTCAATTATATAGACAAGAAAATAAATAGGCAATTAATATTGGAGATATTTTCTCCGAATTCAAACAGCAGTTGTTAGAATTGTTTTTTTCACAATCAATTAAAAAACGCACACACACACACAGAAGAAAAGTGTAAATAATGTTTATGATTTTCAGGATAGTACGAAAATTTGTATGATTTTTTTTTCAGAACCGTTGAAATGTCCAAGACTGTAGTAAATTTCTCAAATTTCTAGATTTCCCAAGACGTAACAGATATAATATAATTTAAGTAATCCTCTGTAAAACTTTATTGAATGTTTTCGTTGCGTTTCATGATGTTTTAACAATTTCAGCGGCTTTGACATGCGATAAAAAGGGCATTATGTTCACTGATTAGTGGCAGCAATAGTTATATTCATGAACAGGGTGCCCGTTTTACCCGACTCTCCCTATGTGTCTCCTTTATAAAAGTGCAAATGAATCTTTGGCGCCTTGACTAAAGGTGCCGAATACCCTTGCAAACCCTCTTCTCTTAACAAATAATCGACCATCATTCATTAATTTACAATTGATACTGAAAACGGTCACAGATATAAACAAAATTTGACCATCGTTTCTTCAAGGAACGTGATCAAAATTTAGTTCTCTTAAAAGAAATATTAAATTGAACTTCGAAGTCATCCCTAAAGAAAAAAATGTATTGAAGACTTTGCGCGAAGAGCAGGAAAATGTGGCCAAGAAGAAGGAGAAACAGGCATTGGCGACCATGGAAAGGTCGGAAAAAAGGAATTTAGATAAGAGAAGATTCTAAAGAAATTTTCCGAGCAAAAAAACCAAGACACGGCAGTCAAAAACGATACTCGTCGATCCAAAAGAGGTCGTCCAAGAAAAGTAGTATACGTTGAGGAAGGTGACGCCAGCGATTAATGAAGCTCCAGGGAAACTTTTTCAAGTTAATTTTGTTCTTTTGCAACGTTTTGTAAAATTCTGATAAAATGAAAACCCTTAAAATAACAATGTTCGTCACTTTTATAATAAAAATAAAGTTTGGTTGTTTGACCCCACCTGCCCTTGTTAAAAAAAAAATATAAGTAACTATCGATCAATAGTTTCCGATAGTTATTTAATCCAATAGTTTCCAATAGTTTCCAATATTTCAATAGTTTCCAAAATTATTGAAACTATAGACATTATGAAATCTACAGAAAGGTAAATTATTGAAACTATGAAAACTATGGAAACCATTAGAAGATTAATTATTGAAGCTATGGAAATCATTGAAACTATTTCAATGACTGACGATCATTGAAATGATTGAAAAACATTAGAACTCTTGTAAATGATTATAACTCATTAAAAATCTTGAAAATCATTGAAAATCATCGAAA
Organism: Platygaster robiniae; assembly: GCA_028476575.1. NCBI lineage: Eukaryota > Metazoa > Arthropoda > Insecta > Hymenoptera > Platygastridae > Platygaster > Platygaster robiniae. The sequence continues at coordinate 39,349,286 of CM052022.1, forward strand.
ATCTTGAAAATGATGGTAAATTGTTTCCAATTTGAAAATTTCACTGAAAATTGTGCTTTCATAATTTTCATGCAAATAATCATTAACTTGTGATTTTAAATCGGATTTAAAAATCATTGAAAATCATTGAAACTATTTTAACAACTAAAAATCATTGAAAATCTTGAAAGTAATTGAAAATCATTTTTAATTTGAACATTTCATTATAAATTGTGATTTAACAATTTTCATGCAAATAATCAGTAAATTGTGATTTCAAAACGGATTTGAAAATCATTGAAAATCATTAAAACTATTTCAATCATTGAAACTATTTCAATAATTGAAACTTTTAATCATTGAAACTATTGGCAGAAGTATTATAGAAACTATTGAAACTATGGAAACTATAAGAAGGGAAATTATTGAAACCATAGTAACTATGAAATATACTGAAAGATAAATTATTGAAACTATGAATACTATGGAGACTATTAGAAGATAAATTATTAAAGCTATGGAAATCATTTAAAGTATTTCAATGATAGAAAATCATTGAAAATCTTGAAAATGATTAAAAATCATTGAATATTTTAAAAATGATTGAAAATTGTTTTTAATTTGAAAATTGCACTAAAATTTGTGCATTCACAATTTTCATGCAAATAATCATTAAATTGTGATTTCAAATCGGATTCAAAAATGATTTAAAATCATTGAAAATATTTTAAAGACTAAAAATCATTAAAATGATCGAAAATCTTTGAAAATCTTGAAAATGATTAAAAATTGTTTCCAATTTGAAAATTGCGCCAAAAATTGTTATTTCACAATTTTCATGCAAATGATCCGCAAATTGTGATTTCAAATCGGATTTGAAAATGATTGAAAATCATTGAAACTATTTTAATGACTGAAAATCATTGGAAACCTTGAAAGTGATTGAAAATCATTTTCAATTTAAAAATTTCACTATAAATTGTGATTTAACAATTTTCATGCTAATAATCATTAAATTGTGATTTCAAATCGGATTCAAAAATGATTTAAAATCATTGAAAATATTTTAAAGACTAAAAATCATTAAAATGATCGAAAATCTTTGAAAATCTTGAAAATGATTAAAAATTGTTTCCAATTTGAAAATTGCGCCAAAAATTGTTATTTCACAATTTTCATGCAAATGATCCGCAAATTGTGATTTCAAATCGGATTTGAAAATGATTGAAAATCATTGAAACTATTTTAATGACTGAAAATCATTGGAAACCTTGAAAGTGATTGAAAATCATTTTCAATTTAAAAATTTCACTATAAATTGTGATTTAACAATTTTCATGCTAATAATCATTAAATTGTGATTCCAAATCGGATTGAAAAATGATTTAGAATCATTGAAACTATTCCAATCATAGAAACTTTCAATCATTGAAACAATTGGCAGAAATATTATAGGAACTATTGAAACTATGGACACTATAAGAAGGGAAATAATTGAAACTTTAGTAACTATGAAATATACTGAAAGATAAACTATTCAAACTATGAAAACTATGGAAACTATTAGAAGAAATATTATTGAAGCTTTGGAAATTATTTTAACTATTTCAAAGTTTGAAAATCTTGAAAATCATTGTAAATCTTGTAAATGATCAAAAATCATTGAAAATCTTGAAAATGATTAAAAATTGTTTCCAATCTGAAAATTGCGCTAAAAGTTGTGCTTCCACGATTTTCATGCGAATAATCATTCAATTGTGATTTCAGATCGGATTCGAAAATGATTGAAAATCACTGAAGTTAATAGTTACAATGATTCAACATCACTGAAACTATTCCAGTCATTGAAATTATTCGCAGGAATATTATAGGAACTATTGAAACTATGGAAACTATAAGAAGGGAAATTATTGAAACTATTGAAACTATTGAAATAATTCAATATATTCTCGATAGGTTCTCAATAATTCTAAATAGTTTCTGATAGTTTTTTTCATAAGGGTGGTGGGGTAAAACAACCATTCCTCACTTTTTGTTCAAATGCAAATACCGGATAAACAATGCGAGTTTGAAAAAAATTTTTTTGTATGAATTGTGTAACCAAGGGTTCAGCGAACCAGGAACAGTTGAAATCTTCATATTTTTATCATAAACATAGTTTTTACTGAGTGCCAAACACAAAAGTGGTTGTTTAACCCCGTTCTATCCTACCTTGCTTGACATCCGGGTGTATTCCGTAATGATTTCAAGTTTTAAATCCTTTAATCCTAATTGCCCTTCGCAATTACACAACGAGAATGAGGCTGCAATTCGATAGCATTCCATTAGCGTCTGCCTGACTTGAATACAAAGCTGAAACAAGGCTCGACCTCTTCTCATTTGTCGTCTTTTGTGCTTTGTCTGCGCTCTCTTTTCGCACTCCAACTCACGCCATTTTGCGGATGACGATATGATCGCGAAAAATGCCTTTTACGGCGACTGGAAATGTCATATCTCAACCCTTTGAAATAAAGAAAAAAGCAGAGAAGACAACCTTGAATACCTTTCTTCCGCAAAAACGCGAGTCGTAAAGTTTTTACGCTCTAACGCGGCCGCTGACTTCCTCAGGTGTGAAATTGAATGTCATGCGTGGAATCGTTAAAGTTCAAGATACTGGCTCTCAAGGTACGGGATTTGTCAGTGTTTTTAGTATCCTTAGCAATCAGGACATAAGAGCATAAAAATTTCATATTTTTTCGTAAAAACGTCGTGGAGGGACATGAAATATCTTTGTTTCTGGTACTTGGCATGGAAATTGTTTCTTTTCACCTGTAATTTTTCATGAATGTATTTTCCTTATCGCAGTGTAATTATAGAAATGTGAATCAAAATCTCTTCTAGGACTAGCAAAAAATTCATCATTTTTTATGTTGCCATTTTAATTTTTCCATGTTCGGGGCCCTAAATTGAAAAAGTTGTCGGGCTTATTGGTCATTATTATCATGGGGAGCGCACATAACAACGTGACTTGTAGCTTATTAACGCCAAAGCTTTGGGGAAAACGAAAAAAAGATGGGAAATTAGGGAAGAGGAGGCTCTGCGGGCGGCCTAACACGCCCAGCATCATTACTCGCCAAACTGACTCGCCATCTTTTATTTATATCATTAGTGCGGGATTCGTTTCGAGCCTTGGTCCCAAGGGACCTTCAAGGATATCCCCAGAGCGCCTTGGAGAAATGCTTTTTTTTCTTTCGGTAAAATGATGACACGTTAAAAACCGTATTGCTAAACAAAGAGAAATAATTTAAATGCTTCACAACGAGCAACAAAATTACTAATCCTAAGTTTATTTTCAAGTTGATTTCTGGGAATAAATAAATAATCATTTGTGACCTATGGAATAATTTATCTGTGACAGTCGATCATTGAAAGCTAGAAAAAACGTTTTTTTGTACAACTTATTGGTAGTTGAGCCGAAAATCGACGCAACTACGAAAGACAAAGGGTTTTTTTGGGTCGATACCGAAAGGTATAACCAAATTTTTTTACACCCGACAGCCAAAATTTCAATCAATAAATCTACAACGAAAAGATTGTATTTAAATGAACAAGAACAATAAATAAACCTCCCCTAACTAGATAGCAATTAAGAAAGCAATAACATGTGAGTAGTGTATAACCCGTCATGTATAAGAGTATGTAATATAAAAAGCTTTGTTTGTTCGGCTAACTGCGACGGATTATGTAATTTATACAAGAATGGACAACTTTTTAAATCTAAAAAATCTAAAAAATCTATTGGTAGTTAAGCAATTTACATTATTTGAACAGTAAAATGTTTATTGAAATACATTTTTTTCCACATTTGATGGTATTTTTCCATAAAAAAACTAATAGCAGTCCTAATGAGCTCTTTTGTTTGGTTAGGTTTTGCATTTTTCGCAAAAAACTTCTGCTTTTTTTGTCATTCGTATCATAAAATTTCACAATAATATAAGATGAAAGAAATACGTATTCACAATTTAAAAAACTTGCCAATAGGATATTGCCAATGCTATTTACAAATTGGAATAATTTTCTTAATGCTAAATTATTTGTAACAAAATTTTTCGAATTACACATGTAGCAGTTATATCGCAAAGTTTATTCGTAAAAATTCTATGATTTAAGGCAGGGGAGGTGGAACGCGATTTTCCCGAGTGGAGGGTAAGTACCTTAATTATTTGGAGGGGGTGGGGGTAATTATTGTATTTATTTGAAAAGCGCATGATAACGTTTTTACATTTTCAAATAAAAAACTGAGAAACTTAAATAATAATAATAAATTAAGGAAACTCTTTTTGAGTTGGACAATTCTTTATGATTATTGAAAATTTCCAATAGTTTTTTCTAACTTTGAAATTTCAAAAAATCAAAAAATACTTGATTTGTCAAAAATTATCAAAAATCGCGATATTTAAGAAAATGTGAATAAATTTTCTGAGAATGATGTTTTTCTGAATATGCACGATGTTTTTTCGGTTTTTATTGAAAATTTGGAATACTTAAAAAGTACCTGAAAATCAAAAGGAATCTTTCTGAACTGGTAAAATTTTTATAAAATTTAGATAGTTTGAGTAGTTAGTATCATGTTAGCAATTGTGCAAATTTAAAAAAATCAGAACACATAAATTATGGAAAATGTCAATAAATCTAAAAAAATGGATTTTTCGTAGAATTTCCGAAGATTTCCATTATTCCGTGGAATTGTGTTGTTTTTTTCATGTTTTTTTTTAAATATGCATAATAATATTTGTCATATTTTTTACTGAACTTTGGTAAATACATGCTAGAAGATAATTTAAATATTATCAAAAAAATAACAAGTTTGACAAATTTTATAATATTTTGAATGTGTCGAGTAGTAGGTTTAATGTGATTAAAAACTCTAGAATTTCAAAAATCATTACACATTTTCAATTCCAAAAAATATAAAATATACAAAAAAACTAAATTTCTGCAAAATTTCAGAAAACATCAATCATTTAAAACATTGTGCTCATTTTTATATGTATTTAGACGAAATACGTATGTATAAGAATATTTTTTAATTTTTTTATGACGATTCGCAGTATTTGAAAAGCATTCAAAAACGATGAAAAACCTTTAAAAATACATAAGATTGCCATACTTAAAAAATTCGAAAAATCGGTAGAATTTCTTAAAATTTTAACTAGTTTTTTACAGGTCTGTATTGTGTCAATGATCAAAGATATTTATTATTCCTTAAAAATATGTATGACAGATTTTTTGAAATTTTTAAGAAAAATGAAAATAAAAAATTAATGTTTCAAAAAATCACACGAAATTATAATGAATTGCACAAAATTTTCGTAAAATTATGTTAATTTTCGATATGTAGTTGATATGATGTTAAAAATTTTTGAAAATTTCGAAAAATCATAACAAATTGTAAATGAAAAAACTCTCAAAAATTCTAGAAAAATTTCAAGTTTTTTAGAAAATCAAAATATATTCTTTATTTTGTGAATTGTGTTCATCTTATTCGATATATGCATTAGGAAATTTTTTTCAATAAAAGTTTGAAATACTTGGAAAATATTTAATAATTCAGGAAAATCTTGCAATAGCTAGGCTATATTTCATGATTTGCAAAAAATTAAATAGTTCATTACGATTAGGGTTTTGAAATATTTGTAAGAACAGAGAACATTAAAAATTGCAAAGATTGTCAATGACACTGAAAAATTATAAAAATGTATAGAATTTCAGAAAAAACACATGCAAATTTTGTAGATCACAGAAATTTTCGAAAATGCTGTAAAACTACAGTAACTGCGTGTAATCTTAAAAACTTTTCAAAAGTTTGACTCAAAATCAAAAATTTAAGAGAATTTTCCTAAATTCTGTGAATTGTGAAAAGTTAAACAAGTCGATAAATCTACAATTTATTAATTTATGCATTTTTGGCATCAATTAAAATAAAAATATGTGGGTAGTAATGGCAGTACATATCGTACTTTAGAAAAAAGTTGCTGTTTTTTTAAGTAGTACTTCATAAACAAGTTAAATAACTTACTTTTAACTTTTAAACAGTACTTGATACAGAAGTACCACACACTTCGCCTGACTACAAACTACAACGATACCCATCAATTCCGTGTAATTATGCTCGATCACATCTCTTGAAACAAGAAATCGAATCAGCAGTCTGGCAAATGGTGCTGCCGCCATTTGCGCGGTCTACTCGATACGCTTCTAATCCCTCGTGATGAGTCTACAAATCGTCATCGAATGGCTCCGTTCCCCGACACGTTGCGGAGATAACGAGAGTATCAGCTCAAAGACAAGCGCAACAAGACAATTCGTGGGCGATGGTAACGTTTCTTTTACAGCCCGACATTTGCGAGTAGTAACTGTTTAATTCAAGTACTCCTGATATCGTGAGTGCTCCCGCGAGAAACGTGCATTGCGAGAATCCAGGTCGCGACAAGAATTGAGTTTTAACGAGGGAATTTAATGAGTGCGAATCTATTCTTGGTTATCTTAAAGAAGAATCTCATTTACATTCCCGTCATAGCTATTACTTGAAAAATGACGGTTTTAAATCTATGTTTCTGTGTTTCATTTTTCCTCTTTTCCTGAGTTTCGAATTCCAGTTTTTTTGTAGGATGAGAAAAGAAAATTGTGAACATAGACTATTGTTTAAATAATCACTTATTTCCAGGTTTGTAAAAAATAAAAAAATAAAAAAGACGTAAACTTCTCCATACATAAATGACGTTTCGATGACTCTAGGAAAAAACGCCGAATTCGAGGAAGAATGAAAATTTTATTGTTATATATCTACAAAAAATTAAATTTATACTTCTTAAATCATGTAATACTTTTTTATTAATAATTTCAAATAAACTGTAATCGTTCACTAATTACTGTCGATATTTTAGAGATACTCTGATTCTTCCAAATAAAGCATTTTAGTCAAAAAGTAATTTAAGAAATACATACATATTCAAGGCTATATTTTCTGGTTACGAAAAAGTAGCGTAAGTTCTGCAATTTTCGTCCAATTAAATAAAATAATGCTTCAATTCGTTCGTCAACAATTTTATTTTGACAATATTACTAACCTTTATTGATTTTTTTGTTGAATTATGCAATAAAAAAAAGATGATCTTGTAAAAATAAAGAAAAAAAAAAAAAAACACTTTTTCCAGGTTTATTCGATGAAAACTTACAACTCACTAGTTGGAAAAATAATTTGGCATACGCCATTTAAAAGGTTTGATAATACCCTTTCCAAATTATATTACGTATTTCGAATCGTTAAAAAAACGACTGAGGTATCCGTAAATTACAACGTCATGTCTGTAGAAACAGTTTTTTTGTAAATAAATAAGATATGAAGGGTACAACAAGTATAACAAAAATATTTTTATGCATTATAAGGCTATGTCAACAACCTACACTATGCAATTTGTCAGATGTATTTTCAGTGTTGCACCGTGTTATTATGTATGTAATAAATTTTTGAATGATATCAAGTCAAATACAAAGATTCTCTGGTTCAATTTTAGGTGATTGGTATCAGGAAATTTCAATCTATTTTGCTGGCTGTTTTTCTGTGAGAAAAATCGGTGGAAATTACAAAAACCCTCATGCTTCGAACCAATCCATGTAAATTATGACTCTAATATATTATGATTGAATTGATTTGAAACTTTTTTTGAGTGAATCATCAACATTTGGTACGTAAATTGACACGAAAAAGCATCAATCTACATTCATAGCAGCTGCAAATAAGAAAAATGTTGTTTGCTTGTTCCAAACGCTTAGATAAAAACGACAGTCTTTGAAATTGTATGTTACCATCGCAAAATTTTACTTGCCGATAATCAGAAAATTACATTCTACAATAAGAAATGAACGATCTTGCATTCTTTTTAGAATATGATTCATCAAATGGAAAAATGCTCGTTTGATAGATGAATGAGGACTTTTTCTTGTTATTCACGAAGTCAAAAGCAAAATTTTCCGAAGACGATTTTAATTGTTTTAAATGCAAGTAAGAAGTTCAACAAGAATTTTTCATTCAAGGAGTGTGTAAAAATAATCTGCTTCTAATTTGGTGAAACTGAGAACTTGTATTTCGAAGTTAAAGAAAATAAATGGAATAACTATATCAATGTTTTTTGAGAAACTTTTTTATCATGACTACCATTTCGACAAATTTTTTATAAGTATCTGTTGTCATTGAAATTGTTGGTTAAATGATCCTAACATTGATCCGAGTTATTATTATGCATTTGAAGACATGGAATTGAAATATTCCGTACAAAACATCACGTTAAAATGATTATTATGAAATCAGTTCTTTGAAATAATTTGAAACGAATGATAAGACTTTTGGTATCTATCAAAGCAATTGTATGTACATTACTGATATTGTAAACGAGAAACTCAATCGCTATATAAAGCGGTCCCATCATCGACTCGTACGTTATTTTATAAACAGAGTTTTCATATTTTAACAGTAACCGCTTGCGAACATAGAGTCTTCCTGGATAATTAATTCAAGAAGTTTTCTGGCTCCATAGTGCATTGTGAAAAAAACTACTTCTAGACCATGGATCTCAAAATCATTGGATTCTTTTTTTTCTTGGTACCACACGTTTCGCAAAAGACATTTTTCCAGACGAATCAGTGCAGCAAGTGATAATCGTAAGTTTTACGAAAACGTACGCGAAAAACATTTGTTCAGTAAAGTTAAGCTCGTTATAAATCGGTATCTGAAAATCATTGAATCCTCGTTAAGTTTGAAAACTGAAAATTTTTCTGTTCTTTTCAAGTTTCAAGCTCATGAACTGACAAAGTGCAATGGCTACAACTCTTTGTAATTATAAGATAAAAAATAATAGTTACTTATTTTTCTTTTAGTTACTAACAAAATTTTCTTACAATTATTATCCTTAAATTACGCAAGCGATTAATCTTTTAGGGTTCAATATGCATGAATATCATTCGGAATAAACACGACAAAATATAGTCCGAAACAATGCATGAAATCCTATATGAAAAGCTAGTAAATTCTGATAAAAATTTGTTATCCACTCATCTCATAAACTATGAATTCAACAGATTTTCAAGAATAAGGAACGAACACCTAAAAGCACATATGTAAATGACCCGCACAAAAACCATCAGTGAAAAGGTGGATGGGGACAGCTGACCAATGTAATAGGAAATCAATTTTCATTCGTAGTGTCATTGCTACACTTTTTTCCACTTGATTTGATCGCAACTTAAAGTTAAAGCTTACTCTTTCCTTCTATTTTACTTATTTACAAGAAGAATGTCGCTCGCGAGAAAAGTGTTTTCTATTATACTCATTTAAGGTCGTTGAGATCGAAAATGCTAAAATTCTGAACAAATAAACAATACTCATATTTTCTAGAAAGGTGAGCAAAGACTCAAAGATCTGGGGACAGGATCATTAAAATTTTTTCTAACTGAAGCTCAGAATTATGATAATAAAATATGATAATAAATATGAATTCTCTAAGACTATTTTTCTCATTATTGTAAACTCTTATTGGGGCTCTTCCCAGTGTTGCTGAGTATGTTTTACCGACTACATGTTTAGCGAGCCTAGTGAAATTTAGCAATCACTCATGAAATGGGAGATTGTTAAATTCATATGACTCCTCACTAAACATGTAAAACGGTGTTCAATAAACATTTTTCTGAACAATTTTGAGAGTATTCATCATTTTAATTGCAGACTTGAAGTACAGGTGAAGAGTGATGTGATGAAAAATTTGAAACCTTTCTCACGCGTAGGTCGGCACGTAAATGTCCATCCTTCAATCATTCACCAAGTCAATAACTCGAAAAGTCCCACAACCCTGAAAATATTCCCAAACGTTCCATTAACCCTCGCATTTGTTCATACGCGAAAAAACTCCCTGACGAGAAGTGCTTGAATTCTCCAAGAAGCTCCGGCCCGGGCGAAAGTTCAGCCGGTCCCGCGGGGGCGACTTTAAAGTGCACGACCGAAACGATCCACGCGCACGATTCCCGGGGAAACGTCGTCGACTCGACCTTTTGCCTATCGCAAAAACGCGAGCGACCGTAAACGGGGGACAATGTTTCTATTAAAATTCCGAAGCCACGAGGACATAGGAGCTTTTTTGCGATTTTAACATCCATGGGGATTACGATCCGCAGAAGTCGGTGAAATACTGTGTGGTATGAGAAAACGAATAGATGATCGCTCTTGAACATCGGAATAATCAAATGTTACTAATTACTAGTAATTTTTCATTATTTCAATGAATTCGGTTACTTGTGAATTGTTATAAATTACTCATTCAAATTGTCACATCCGTTTACTATTGGGAACGGTAAAAAATGACAAACGAGTTGGTAGATTTTAGCTACTGAAATTGTGAAGGATAAGTAGTTCTGCAATTCTTATTTTACTAACGAAAGAGTAAAATGTTACTTATGATAGCTATAATATGTGTCTCTTGAAACTGGACACTAGATTTGGCGTGAAAATGGGTTGGTACACATGGATCTGGTGAATACTTGTGGATACCTGTGGATACCTGTGTACCAACCCATTGTAACGCTAAATCTAGTGTCCAGTTTCAAGAGATATACACGGTATTTTAAAAAAGCATATTGGTTTGTGAAAATGAGTAAAGTTTCGACTAATATTGCAAGGATTGCAGTTTTTTGAATTTCATAATCATTGACTTGAAGTGGGATTTGTTAGAAAACAGTAGATTTTCAGTTAATCCAGTAATAGATTATACTCGTTCCCCCAGTCAAGCATTCATATATTTTTCATGTTTCGTTTTGACTGTCTCTTTACAAATTGTTATGAACTACACAATCATTTATCTATCGTCCAAATAATATTGTTAAAAAATTTTGTAATACATCAAATTATAGTTTTTTTAAACAAAATTGTCTCAAATAAGACACTCTTTTCGAACAAGGTTGAATAAATAAGTATTTTTTTCTGTATTATGAACAATTTTTATGAAACTTGAGAATGTATTTTCTATGTTTTCAAGACTACGCAAGCCAGAATATATTATTGTTAGGGACGTAGGCAGAACAATATGAAAATGATCTCAATAAAATGATTTTTTGATTGAGATTTTCGCACTAAGTTTCGAGTTCCTTTTTCCAATAATTTTGCTATTGTTCATAATGTTATGGTATTTACACAATCGGAAAAATTTTCAAATAATATTATGGATTTGTATAATACGTTCTAAATTCCAGTGCTCTAGGAATAAAGGTATTAAAAAATTCAAATATATTTATAAATTTTTCAACAAACTATGAGTACACAAATTTGAAGTATTTTATTCATTTCTAGAATTTTCGAATTATATTAAATTGTGTCGTATTTTTAATATTTAGTATATATTTCTGGAATTTGATGCCGTATAGTAGATATTGAAACTCACTATTAACAATTTTAAGTATAGAAATTGATTTTTCCAAAGACAAGTTATTTTTCACAGATTTCCTGTACTTTTTTACGTATTTTTCAAGTATTTATACACATAAAATAATTTTCTGGTAGATTTTTGGTTTTCTACATAGATTTTTAAAATTGTATGCTCTAAGATTAAAAGTATTATCAATTTTGGAAAAATTATACCTAGGCAGTTTTTGAGTATGGAAAGATTTCTAGTACTAGGTATTCACATTATTTCAGTATTATTCAAATTTCAAAGTGTAAAATATCATTTTTATAAGTTTCTCGTATTTTCGTTGATTTTTGTATAAATTTTTACAAAACGATGCTCCAGAATTCAAATTTCGATCAATCTTCAGTAACTATAAAGATTTTTCTCAAATAAATTGCATCTACATATATTTTTCATGTCATAAAGAGTTCTAGTTTTTTTTTTTTTTCAATTTAATGAATAATTGACTTCTTTCGTAATCATTAGATTTAAATGCTTCTATTTATTATTTTACAGAATTCTAGTATTGTTATAGATTGCTTCATACGATTTTCAGAATTAGATATTTTGGAATTCGAATTCTTTTACATCGTAAGATATTGTTTAGTTATTTTTATATACGAGGGGGGACCCAAAAGTAACGGGAATGGTGTTACAACTTTTTTTTTGACAAATTTTTTCACACACAATTTTTATCACCTTCAAAGTAACCCCCATTGACTGTAATACACTTGTTCAATCTTTTTTTCCAGTGTTCAAAACAGTTCTGACATTCATTTTTTTTCAATGTTTTTTAAACCTTCCAGCGATTTTTGTTTCACCTCTTCTACAGTCCCAAAACGTTTTCCTTTCATGTCCCTTTTGAGTCTAGGGAACAAAAAAAAGTCACAGGGAGCAAGGTCCGGTGAATAGGGGGGGTGAACAATCGGTGTCATGCCGTTTTTGGTCAAAAATTTCTTCACGGACAGCGCTGTGTGGGCAGGTGCATTGTCGTGGTGGAAGAACCAATCTCCTGAGCGCCAAAGATCCGCTCTTTTCTTCCGGATGTTCTCCCTCAACCTTTTCAAAACCTCCAAGTAGAAGTGTTGGTTGACCGTTTGGCCTGGAGGAACAAATTCTGCGTGCACAGTACCTCTGCAATCGAAGAAACAAATGAGCAATGTCTTGATGTTGGACTTCACTTGGCGTGCCTTTTTTGGACGAGGCGAGAGAGGTGTCTTCCATTGGCTTGATTGCTGCTTTGTTTCGGGGTCGTAGCCATAGCACCATGATTCACCGCCAGTTATAACCTTGAGAAAAAAATCTGGGTCTTCATCCAACTGATTTTGCAGCTCAAGACAGGCCTGAAGTCGACGCTCCTTTTGATCGTCGGAGAGAAGGCGAGGAACAAATTTGGCTGCAATCCTCCTCATGCTCAAATCTTCAGTTAAAATCCTCTGAATTGAACTCCATGACAATCCAGACATCTCACAAAGTTGATCGATGGTTCGGCGACGGTCTTCATGAACAAGAGTGTTGATTTTTTCAATGTTTTCCTCCGTTCTTGAAGTCGAGGGGCGCCCAGAACGAGGTTGGTCTTCTATTGACATCTCTCCATTCTTGAAACGCGAAAACCAGTCGTACACACGCGTTTTACTCAAAGCATTATCCCCATAAGCTGTTTTCAGCATCACAAGGGTTTCCGCGGGTGTTTTTCCTAACAAAAAACAAAATTTTACAGTCGCGCGTTGCTCTCCGCACTCAGCCATTTCACGTTTTCGCCGAAACGGAAAAAGTTGTTTCACTAGAAAAATTATTACGGACGAACGAATGCACTCACAGCAAATGAACTTTGCACACTGACTTGGGAGAGTAGCAGCTTGGAAGAGAACCAGTGGAGAACCCGGTCCCCCCCTCCGCGGTCCCCCCACCACCTAATTCCCGTTACTTTTGGGTCCCCCCTCGTATATAGTTAACCTATTTTTAATATAATTTTATTACTTTCATATTTTTTCAGAGGTTAGATGAGTTAGATGAACTTTTTGATATTCTAGATGTAGATTCCCAGGATTCAATGCTCAATAGTTCGAATTTTTTGAGATTTTTATGATTTTTAGGATTTTTGTCGATAAGTATTTTTCTCTACCATTCACTGAGTTTGAACCATCTTTTTCCTAATTTTTAACATTTTCCCAACTAAACATTAATGATGAACATTATGTTTGACAAAAAATTATTTTAAAGGCAGGATAATAGTTATAGTATTGACTTCTTGAAATTAGAAATTCTGTATGTATTATTCAACTTTTAGAACTTACATGAAACTATTGGTCATGTTCTTTAGATCTCGGTAAGTAAATGTTAATAATTTGTATCAATTTTTTTTTCCTTCGCAATAATATTATTATACATTAATTGTCATTCACATTTATATTATTTTTTATCGATAGGTTTGTTCATTTTCACGATTGATGATAATAAATTTTATTTGAATTTCATTAGGTGTTTCAACATTAAAAACAGAAATGACGTAAAAGGGGTGTAAAAGGTCATTATGAAATTACCTGCAGTAGCTTCATGAAAATACACTTTACAGTAGAGCTTATGTTGATTTGTACTACACACACTGTAATCTATTAACACGAACAACACCATAGCATAATGATGATGTACATAGTATCACGCGGTAGGTTTATCAATACCAACTATTACATCCTAATTGATATCAATCTTGTCTCTCTGGAACAAGACTAATAATTGATTACACTTTTGCAGAAAAAGTTCTTACATTCAGAAATTAGATTGATTTTAATTAATGAAGAAATCGGTCATATAATAGCCCTCATCGAACAGAAACGATTCATATTCCTTTTTTTTATAAAAAATATTCAGTATCCCACATGTATGTCTTATTAAAATGATTTTCATGTTTTCTGGAGATAAAAGAAACAAAATTACATCACCAGGAAAATTTCCAAAGTTGTTGTAGAAATGGACATAGCCCCTTTAAAGAGATTGCCTCGTAGGCATTGGCGTACGAAACGTGTATGAAGCATCAGGTTCACGAATTCACAGTCGAACAAAGATATAGGTATAGAGCAATATCGATCGGCCAATCCCTCGTCTATTCTGGCTAATTAATGCCATTCAACTGGCTACTGTTCCCGTTTGCCTAGAGATCTGTGCACCAGCTTCCGGTATCCGCTTGATTAGCCAACACTCCACCAAATCTCAAGGGTATTCTCATAGCCTACCGCATGGGCTTGGGCGCACCCATTATTTACCAAATGTATTCAAAAAAAATTTTTATTATTGAAAAACGATGACAAAAAAAGTTTAGAATAAGATTAAAGGTGATTGTATCCATGACGTTACCAAAGTGACGTCAAAGATACAATCATATGTTTCGGCAAACGTAAATAAATGCATAAGCGGTATCAACATATATATATGATTGCATGCAAAAAAATGCGAAATATTTCGAAATGCCGTCTTGCTGTAAGAATGAATGCATCGGAATCCATCCGATTAACCATGGAGGAAAGTGTGGATAGAAAATCTGGGAAAACGAAATTGGACCCCGTTAAAGAAAGCATTCGTCTGCGAGGTAAGTATCTGTTATTGTCTTTATAACTAAAAAATTTCGTGAAAATTGCAATTTCCTGTGAGCATTGTAACAACATTTTATTTGTCTTAGGACGCAGAAAGGCAAAAAAAAGGTCCTTGACAGCAAATTGATGGCCATGCACGCTTTGATAAAATAGTGTAATGCACTGAGAAAAAAATCTTGTACTTTCTGCCATACATATTGTAAAAAGTACAATAATATTGTATATTTCACAATAAGATTGCAGTTTTTACGTATTATTTCAGTTCTTACAATATTATTGTAAAAACTGCAATATTTATTTTACTTATTACAATAGTGTATAGTGAAACCGCTATATTGTACAAATTACAATATGTATGCCACTTTTTGCTATATAATTTCGGAAAAATTAAAATCGGAAATGAAAATTTTACTATACAAATTGTCATGTTTATCATACGTTTTTTCCACATTTCCTAAGGTCAGCCAACTGAGAACAGGTGGCGAGCGGGTTTTTTTTCTCGCCCGCAATTTATTTACACATGCATTAAAATAGAACAAATGTATTGCTTTTTTCTAACTTTTTCGAAAACTGTACCATATTACACAATATGATGCACTTGAAACCTAGAAAATACACAAAAATGTTGCAAAAAGAACCTACACAGATCTATTTACTGAAAAAAATGTATGGAACCCAATAAGAAATTTTGCGTAATGTTTGTAAAATATTTGCGCAATGAAAGTCCATGGCATGAAACAAAGTTGACGTCCTCATTCGTCTATACTTCCGTCGACAACAGTTTGACCAACGCAAAATTGCAAAAGTTTCAGCAACATCGCTCAAACAGGTGGTTCAGCCATGACAGATCGTATATACATCTAATGTGCTCAAAATAATAGCAACATATCGCAAACTGTTTGTGAAATCTGATTTTATTATTATTAACAAATATTTCACTGTTTTATACAATATTTTTGAATATATTGAAAAAATGAATGGATTATAACTATTTCAATACATTTTTGCATCAAGCAAGTTACTTTGAAAGAAATTAATGCCTAGTTGAATATATGAAAAGGAAAGGGAAGAAAATGAGAGGGAAATAAATTGTCCACTTACATGAATGATACAAATGGCAGATTTTTTCATCTTTTTTTATTTTTAAAAAATATTTTTTTTTAAATCATTTATTCGAACATGTGACAATACATATTGGCACGAAATCCGCCAAATTGCTTGAAAAATGAAATTTTAAGATTATAGTAGTATAATTATTTATTTGCATTAAAAAATCCAAAATTTTCGACTATCACGTGCATGTTCTAATAACGTTTCAAAACATTTTTCATGTCTAGAAGCAAAATTTTCAAGTGTAAACAAACTAGCGTGCGCAGATAACCTATATATTACCGAGACACTTTTAGAGCTAATAATGATATTGATAGATACAGAAATAGAACTTTTAGGCATTCTTCAATCAGCATTTATTTGACACGTACTATTTTAAGTTTATAGCGATAATACATACCTCAGGAATCCCCGATTTTGTCGGATTTTGTTGGGAAATTGTGCAACGTATACGTCAGTGTACGCCAGTATATGCCAGTTGCGCTCCTGCACACTCTCGCACATGATTCTCACAGTAAAAAAAAAGGAGTAACTGTCTCTTTCTCCCACTCAATCTTTTATTTTCACTCACAAATTTTAACTCAATTAGTGACATATAATGACATATCATGACTGTATGCCTGTGTGGTGTATTCAAAAACACAATCACAAAAATTTGAAAAGCCTTCAACTTTTTTAAATTTTATTTCAGAAATACAATTCCAAAAATGAGAAAATTTGTCCGTTCATATATATTTTTTATTATAGTGTAATTGTGGCACAAACATCTAGCATGTTTGGAATTTCACAAAAGTTCGCTTAATAACTGCAGCTACTGTTTGTAACTTTTTTGAAGCAACGACTAGCGAAAGACGGTGCATTTATATTTGTGGCAAGGTGCGTCCTCAATTTCCTAAGTTTTTTATGCAAACAAATCCAGACGACAGTAGCACATTTGTTGCGCAACGATGACGGCAACATAAGCGTGATCCAATGTTGCCACCTCTCGCATTCGCAAACATTGTACAAAACTTACAGCAATAGATGGAGCAAACTCCGTTGCAAGTATTTGTAACTGCATGAACCTCTTTCTGGGAATTTTCAAAAATCTGGATGAATAGCAATTATATGATTTTGCTAAAAGTACAAGAAGTATAGTAGAAAATGAAAGACGTAGAGGAGTTTTTACGACAAAATATATCTATAATTACAATACCGTTTGACAATATTTACAATATGTTATTTTAAAAACTGATATATTATCTAGCAAAAAGTACGATATGTCAGAGTGATTCCGTTTACTATACAGTATCGTAATGATTACTATATTTTTTCTCGGTGTGATGTCTGTATTTTTCTAAATAAATAAATATTGAAAATTACATTTATAGTAACCGTTATAACATATATTTTTCAATATTTCGTTATTAATGATTTCAGGTTCATTTCTACAAGCAATGGGGAATTAGTAAAAAAATTTCGTATGAAATTCAAAAATTTCTGCTACAAGAAACATTTCTACTATTTGAATAAACTTCATATTCCCGCTTTTTTTCATTGGTACCGCCATTTATTGCGCGCCAATCGCGGCGCCTGCTAGCACCAATCAAAAAGTTGTCACCTCGTGTCCAGACTTTCATTTACAGGGACTTAAATAAAACCTTGTCATCACTTGAAAATTTTATCGTAAAATAGCTTTCGATCCCATTTCCAGATCCTCATCAGGAATCTTATAAAGTGGTCACGCAGATAAAATCCTCACAAACAGTCGATAATGATCAAATTTACAATTCGAAAATTGTGGCCCGGGCAGAGAGTAGCGTCGTGATCGAAGATCAAACTGTAAATGACAATAAAATAGATTATGAAACAATAAATAGATTAGAAAACATAGAAATTCAGTGTTTATATTCAGTAAACACCAGAAATTCCTTCACTTTCCATTCTCAATCACCCTCAATTGATACCAAGACACTTACTCCTAACACCTACATGCTCATTATTCTCATTTCCCGACCCCGTTCATTACCCGTGCATTGTCGATAAACGACACATTAACTAGTCTATTCGAAGCAATCGATGATTCATGCGCTAGACATGAGTTGCAAGGCAGAAAACGCGCGACTTTACGACGCGGCTCGCGTCGCGAGCGGGGCTATTTAGCCGCGGAAATGTACAAACATTTCGAGTATTACATACGGGAAAATTGGCTCGTAATTTGGAAGTACTTTGTGGAGTCCGTGCATTTGGCACGAATAAACGAAACGTATAAACGCTTGGGGCTCCCATATTTCCCGGCGGAAATAAAGCACGGCTAGACGATGTTTGTCCGCGTCCGCGTAACGCGCTCGTCGAAGACAAAAAGTACGCAAGCGTTACGAGATTTTTCACGACATGCTTTAAATTATTAGATGCTCGCAACGTCTGTTGAGAGATAATGAAGGATACGCCGATTTGGAACGCTCTCAAATGCAGTGGTACTTGGGCTTTTGTAGAATCTTATTTATCGGGAAAAAGCATTCCGTTCGGCCCAGTTTTGACCTTTTACGGACCCAGGGAAAATTTTGCTTTGGCAACTTTGGGAAAATGTGATGAAAACTTTTTTGAATAATCTGTGACAACTCTTAAGCAACCAGTGTGCATTGCTTGAACAAGATGGAGAAAACGATGACGATACATGTTCTTGTAGAAAGTAATTTTATTTTAAAGAATCTCAAATTATCAAACCGATCCTATGCGTCGGATAGTTAAAAATCTCATTAATCATCTTCCTTCAAACTTTTTATTCTTTCAAGCTTCCGACCCTGCATAAGGGCCCTCATCAGGAACTAAATACAAAACAATTACATACAACCTCCGGAAAGTTGTAACACTTCAACAGTAACAATAAAAAACTCACATATACTTCCTACATCATAAGCGAGAAACTTTCCAAGCGAGGTCGCCGAAAAAAAATTCAGACCCTTTGCAACAGTCAGACACATGTCGAGTCAAAAAAATTTTTTTTCATTATTGATTTCTTTTTTTTTAGATTGTAAAATTTCTTTTTCAGAATGATGAATTATTAAATCATAATTTTCATTTTCTTCGATTTCAATTTTCTCAAATTATACAAGATGTACTTACTAAAGTTTTAATAAGCATAAATTTGAAGTCGAAAAGATCAATTCAAAAAATACGATTTTTTTTGTTTTTAATTGCTTTTTCCATTCATTAGTTTAACCAGAAATTCATACTTTCTGATAAATTATTGTAATGTGTTATTGAATTTTTCTTTCTCATTTTAATATATAAATGTTTTTTTTCCAATGTTTAATTATGAAGTGTGTTCTCTAAATATATTAAAAATAATGACAGTATAAAAAATATGTTTAATTCTGTATTAGTGTTCATTTTTTTAAACTTTTTTTTATAAAGAAATAAGTTGTTTTTTGTAATTACTTACCGTTATAATTTTTTTATTATTCGTACTTATAATAAATGATTTTTTATCTTATTTCCTTATCGTTTATTATTTTTTTATTATTTTATCGAAATAGAATGATTTCAGTAGACTTACTTTTGAAGTTTATTTTCCACCGAACATAAAAAAAAAATTTGAGTAAATCTTTATCGCTATTTTGTAAATAATTTTGTTCATTTCCATAATTTTTTGTAATAAAAAAAAATATTTGTTTTTTTTTAAGGCACTAAAAGTATGAGTACTATTATAAGCCAGTTTGGGTCTGGTCAAAGTAAACTGGAATACGTAAGCGTTTCACAAAACATAATATTTGAGCTAGGAAAATATCAATTTTGAGTTCTGAAACATAAAAAAATCGTTCCAAAAAATTAAGACATATCGTTTTTATGTAAAGACATCCAAAACTGAAAAAATTAATTTGCTCACAATAATGACGCTATAAGTATTTTACAATATTTTTTATAATTTCTTAGATTAAGAACATTTCATATCAATTAATTTTGTACTTGACAAACCATTAATAATAAAAATAAAAAAAAGCCAGCAACAATGAATCTATCTTCAATTACCAGTTTTTGTTTTACAACTTATAATCCAACTGAAATATATTGAAGTATATAGAATATATTGTTTTAATAGTCGCTTGAAAATATATTTAATTTATTATAAAATATTTCATAAAATAATCATAGTACTTCGCTATGATAAATATTTAGAATTTTTATTTGTTTCTTTTTTTTTCAATGTAATATTACTTAGTACTGGTTAATATAAAATGCAATCACTTAATTGCCAATGGCCGTTGAGGTTATCTTTTCCTGTGTTGAAAAAAAGATATATGTGACTGGAAATATGTTTTAATAAATAAGTCTTGGACAATAATTATTGTTGATTAACCTTGTCATTTGAATATAATTTTAATATGGACTTTTTGGCTGAATATACTCACTTTTTCATTGCAAATCTCGTTTCTTCCAATATATTTCTTTCAACAGCTTCAAAATTCGTTTTTGCACGATATAGTGCGATTTTCTCACAAATGAAAATCCATCACCGTATGTTGATTATTTGCATACACTGTTTTTTATGATTTTATGTTTTCGTATTTTCAATTGTCCTCTTTTTTGGCTGAAAAGTCTAGTCCTTGCAATTCAGTGCAATGTTCGACAGAACACAAAATGAATGATGATGATACATACTTATATATTTAAGTGATCTTGCTCAATTTAAATATTTTCAATGATAAATTCATTTTTGATAAAAAAGTATATACATACATATATTTTTTTCAAATCCTTTATCTTTTTTTGAAATTCAATTCGAAAAAATAAACAAATTAATTTGTTTATTACATACTTAAGAACCGTGGAAAGCATATGCATCTTGCAAAAACTTAAATTTTGCAATTAATTGTCGAATAAAGGTTTATATGAATCAATTTTGCAAATTGGTTGAAATAATGATGATTTTGAAATCTACATTATAAAAATAGCGTCATTTTCTAAAGATTTTATCACGTTTGTATAAAGTGACTTTGTCACTTTATACAAACGTGAAATCTGATAAAAACTTCATAAAAGATTGCTCTTTTCATAAACTCACTTTGATAAAAAAAAAGCGGACTTTAAGAAAAATACGGAGATTTTTTGAGGTGTTTTATAAAAACTTCATAAAAACCTAAGTTACTAGGGATGTGCAGGTAATTTGTGAGAAGTTCCATGATGATGAGTCAAGTAGATAATAACGTATTACGTCAGACATGACTACTTGGAATATTCAAGTAGCGATTATGTTGATCTTATTATTTGTGAACTTCTTGATCTTTCTTTTATCTGGGCGCATTAAAAGACATACTTAAATGTTTGGAGAAATTTATAAACATGTTTGAGAGAATATATCAATTGTTAAACTATTGTTTTCTAATCGGAAACTATTCAAATTAAATGATTTGTCGTTGTCATTTTCTTTAAAAATTCCAAAAATTTATATCATCAATATTTCATTAAAAAGTTACATGCCTTAAATCAAATTTCGAATAGTTCAGAACTCATAACAATTTATTGTGATAAATTTATTATCATTAATTCATCTGAATTAATAAATTAAAATAACGATTTTTCAATAAGTTCAATTCAACAATACTTGATGAAGAAATTTATTTTAAATTATGCAGAATATTAGATAATATACCAAAAATTTTAATGCTAAGTACATTAGTTCATATTAAAAATAAATGAAATGGAATAAATAATAATTATCAAAATTTCGATTCGAGGTATGTTGGACTTTGGAAATTATGAAAAAAAAATTTTTGATAATTAAAATGCTAAATATATCAAGAAAAATGAAAATTAATTGAGCGGTTTATGTTGTTTATGATATTCAACATTGAATTTTTTATGTTCGACATGTTTTTCAGTTTTCAATTGATAAAATTTATTCAGACATATAAATTCAATTATATTACCAAATTTTTATTGTATGCAGAATAATAATTTAATAATACAATAAATATGAAAGATATTGAAAATAACAAATGGAAATATTTATCAGTGAAAAACTTCATAGTCAAGATGAGAATGAATATATATGAGTAAATTATTCAAGTATTGTTTATTTATATTTTTTTCGTTGAATCATTCTTTAATTTATCGTCAATTATTTATATGAATAAATGAATATAAATATAATTTTTTTTAACTTCAATTCAATATGAACTGTGATAAAAAAATTTATTTATGATTTAAAAAAATCATAGTTGATGAAGCAAAAAATTATTATCTGAATCACAATACTATTCGATTAATATGAAACATAATCAGTACAAATTATCATATAGAATAATATAAACAAATAGATTAAAATCATTAGGATCATAAATATTTATTTTCATAGAGAAACAAGTATAAAATAGTCATTGCACGATTAATTTTCATAAATAATTCTCAAGCAAAATCATACAATATTTAAAATTATTCTTGAATACATTAAATCACTTGGAGTAATGAAGGCATGATTTTTAATTTTTTTCCTCGAGATGCTGCGCAACCTTCGTACGTAGCATTTTCAATTTTTTCTGTCAGTATCAACAATGATATTGACAACGTATTTTTTCCTTTTAATGGTACAGAGTGCACTAAAATGATGCTTTTGCCAGCCATATTTCGGGTGCATAAAATCGGTCATCATTTGCGATAAATTCTGACACCATAAAAACGTCGATCGCGGACAAAGTCGTTGAATCTGCTTTCAAGAAGTCTGGTTCAACCATGTTTTTTCAAGATGATTCAAAGAATCTGAGTGTATTAATTGAAAAATGGTAAAATAGACAAAAAAACAAACTATTCCTATGTTTGCGTGCACTCGTATATGGATAGTGACGTCAATCGCACGCCAGCCAATCACAGGCCGATTCTCCAGAGCAACGCGGGAGCCCGAAAATTTTAAATTTTCAAAATCTGCTGAACAATTTTAGCACATTCAAATTGAAAAATTCTTTTTGCAACGTTGTTCCAAAAGTGTATATTATCATTTAAAAGAAAAAGAAAAAAAAACAAAATTGATCTCGAGTCAAGTTCCCTAGTATACGTTTTTAATTTTGCAAGCCTATTGATTGCCCATTAATGATTTCCTACCGTACAAACCACGTTCATGCTTCGATTTTTTTATTCGTCTCAAGCATTTTAATTTCCAGAAATAAGATTTGTTATACCAAATGTACCCAATTTAGAAGTATTTTAGACCCTAATTTGGTAATCCATAATTCTATGTGCTCGGCAATGAAGACATGAAATTTCTGCAATTTATGTGATCCAGACCAGAACAAAACTTACATAAAATATTTGTGGATTTTTCCCAATATGGGGTCATTCTTCCATATGCATTTGCTTTCATCTCATTGAGTAAAACATAAGTGATGTACGAAGAAACAACTATTCATAATATTTATTTAAGAAAAAAGTGATGTTAACAACAAATTTATTTTGTACAACTTCCCAATTCTCATTTCTAGCCACAATATTCGCAATCTACCTAACGAACAATGTCGAATAACAGTTCCTTCATCGTATACATAATCACAGCTATCACTGTTATCACTCAACTTGCCATTGTCGAAAGCCCAAGCAGTTCCGTTAATAATACCTGTACTCAGCTAACGTGAGTGACATCTGTAACACAAAGCCCAAGATTGCGTAAATTCGGCTCCAACAACAATAGCTCGGTCTACTCCCCCGAATCAATATTTACCATCGAATAACCCACATAATTGCGCCAACAACGCCAAATGCCAAGAATAAGCAGCCTCGAACTTGCGGCAAATGTTGGCGTTTGACTTTCTGGCGAGCACGTAAAAATTCACCCTTTTTTCGACCCTCCAAGTGAACTTGGAGCTCGATCGAAAATTCCCAGCGAAGTTGACGAAGTTTTAATTATCTTTAATGCCGGCGAAGTTATCAAGTGCCAAGGGACGTAATACGAGAATTATGAGTGAAACGTGCGTTGCATTATCAGGTTCAGGTTCCTGTGAACGAGTTGAATTCGGGATGAGAAAAATTTTGTTTCGGAATTTTTCATTGCTCAGGTGTGTGAAACGTGTTTTGAGGAAGAATAAGTTGTTCTGTTCTATTGAAAATATTTATGTTCTGTAGTAAATGTGGGGTTCAAAAATTTAATCGCAGAGGTATTATGTATACCTCGAAATTCTTTCATAACGATATTTTATTAATTTCTTTTTGTAAAATACGGGTACTTTGAGAACAGTATTAATCATTCTTTCTACAAAAATTATTGTTATAATTTTTTAAATGCGTATAAAATACTCAGAATTTACGAAGAAGCTGTTCAATAAACGAGTAGTAAATAAAGTAATAATCTATCAAACTTTCAATTCTAGACCATGGCATTAAAGAAATTCGAATGGAAATCTATAACAATATTTGAATAAGCTAGAAAATCTTGCAGAAAAATAAATACACAAGAATGCTAAGTTAACTAGGATTCAAAAAATACTTGTATGAATACTAATTGAACTATCCTGAAAATATGCAAAAATTCTGGACATTATTAAAACTTTGATTCCAAGAGCAGTAAATTGAATAAATGTTCCTCAAAGTCCGCGAAAATACGAAAAATCTCTATATCTGCAGAAAAAATTAACAAAGTTCTATAAATACAAGAAATAGTAAGAAATAATAAAATTTTGTCAGATACTTGTGAGCAAAACTAGATTCTCTCAAAATTTTATATAAATTTTAGAAATAAAATAAACGTTGATCACTTTAACCAGGCGCGTAGACAGAGGGGATTTTGGAGGTTCGAACCCTCCCAAAATTCTGATAAAATCAATCAATATTTTATGTAAAAATGAAAAAAGTTACATTGATCAACAATAAAAACATGAGTTACAAAAAAATGTGTGAAAATGGTAGCAGTCTATATTTTATAAAAAATTGATATTATCAAAACGTAGGATTAAGTAAAAAATATGAATCAGAAACATTGTTGTTACCCAGTGAATAATCAAGAAAAATGAAAATCTACGAAAATGCTGCAAAATTTCAAAACTTTATTTTCTTATTTATTTTTTTTATTTATTTATTTATTCAAGTAAACGGGATTACACCCCTTTTCCATTATAAAAACTCATATAAAGAAAAGCATTAAATGTTTGAGATACATATAAATCCGCAGAGCAATCATAAGAATATATATAGTGAATAGTAAGATGGGAAAATCAATAAGCAGTCAGACTTCACTCATTCAAAAGTATCATCATATCCGTAAACAACAACTACCCACAGAGAAGCCCTCCATATCAATTTCGATAGGAGATCAATTGACAAGAGGAGATATGTACAAGAACAAAAATGAACCCTTAATGACCCGAAATCCGGGTGGTTTCGCGTCTGAAACTATGAAGGGGAGAGTTGAAAAAATCCAACCTATCAGCCAAAGAATTCGCTGTACGTGACAATCTATTAACAGTGTCAAATTAGCCAACTGCAGTCCTCAACGTGCTGATCGCAAAAATCTCATTCTCCCTAAAGCGGAGAGCCCTCGTCGGAACATGCAAACCAAAAAGCTCCCACAATTGATCCGATTCAACCAAATCATTTATGACCTTAAGTAGAAACAAAACATCATTCAGAATGGGTTTAGTGGCATGAGGAAAAATTCTGTGAACATTCTCAATCTCCTCATAATCGTGCTCAAAAGGATGCATCGGTCTGCAAGATCTAAATGCTAACTGGCGCAAAAATCTATGCTGCACCCGCTCGATGACATACTCATCAGAGCGTGCCCGGGGTGCCCATACTACAGATGCATACTCGAGATGAGGAAGCACCAAAGTCATATACAGATATCTATAAGTATAAGGAGAAACAAAATTAGCCGAGTTCCTATTTATGAATCCGAGTACTCTGGTCGCCTTCTGAGTCACAGCAGAGATATGTCCCGAGAAACTCAAAGACGAGTCGAATCGAACTCCCAAGTCAGTCACCTCGCACATACTCTGCAAATCCTCTCCATTCAGAGTGTAATCGTTTATGATCAGTGACCTGGCACGAGAAAAACGAAGAACCCTACATTTGGGAACATTCAACTCAAGCCCATTTCTTTTACACCAGGCCGCCAGAGCATCCAAGTCCTCTTGCAGTCGGAAAGCATCAAAGGGCGAGTCAATACGTAAGTAAAACTTGGCATCATCAGCAAAGAGCAGTACTTTGCAGGTGTTAAGGACAGACGGTAGATCATTTACAAAGATATTAAACAGTAAAGCTCCCAGGTGGGAACCCTGGGGTACCCCAGAAGAAACCGGATAAGACTTCGAAAATTTACCTCCAACATGAACCACTTGAGTCCGATCAGTCAGATAACTTTTGAACCAGGCAAGTAAAGTGCCGTGGATACCAATGTTCTCCAGTTTCGACAGCAATATTGAATGGTTCACCCGATCAAAAGCCTTTGAGAAGTCCGTGTAAATAGTATCCACCTGACTACCCTCATCCAAAGCGTGAGCCACATAACTCTTGAAGATAATCAAATTTGTAACCGTTGACCTACCCTTCCGGAAACCATGCTGCTCATCAACAATCAGATTCTTGAAAAAAAATGTCAACTTCCTGGTAACAATAAACTCAAAAAGCTTCGGAATAGAATTCTGTTTAGAGATTGGGCGGTAATTGTTCACATCAGTCATAGGTCCCTTCTTGTGGATCGGTTCAACTCTACTCATCTTCCGAATACCCGGTAAATAACCAGTTGACAAGGAAAGATTAAACAGTCTCGTCAATGGATCCGCGAGAGAGTAGCTGCAAAATCTGAGAAATATATTTGGGATCAAATCTAGACCCGGGTGAACCTTAATATCCAAAGAATTAAGAGCATCAAAGACCTCAGACACGGTCAAGGTAAGAGACGACAGGTCAAGCAATTCATTCATGCTCTAGGAGTGATATACATCATGTGAAGTACTCGAGGAAAGGGAAAAATTGTCACTGAACCTCTCAGCAAAAAGCTCAGCCATCTGATCATCAGTCACCGCGAGGTCAGTCCCTGAGCTAAGATATTGAGGGAGAGATTTCCTCCCACGCAAAGTTTTCACATAACCCCAAAAATTCCTGATGCCAAGAGGCAAAAAATCCTCGACTTGTCTATGATAAGCATTGTAAGCCTCTTCAACCATTTCCTTGCATTTTGCCCTCAAAAATGAGAAATAATCATAATTAGACCGAGAACGATTACGCTTAAATTGAATGTAAGCCTTTTTCTTTTCGATAGTTAGTCGTCTCAATTGTGGGCCAAACCAGGCAGGAAAATTGTTCTCCCGCGGATAATATTTAGGTACAAAAATTTCAACCAAGTCATAAAGAACAGCATAAAAGTCAAGGAATGCAGCACTGACACCATTAATACCAATCACAGAATCCCAATCAACCCCGTTCAATCTGAAAATGATATCCAAGTAATTAGCACTCCTGAAATTGTATCTAACATTCAAATTGTCAATTGAACCCCTTCCCCTGCCGCCGAAAAATTTCAGTGTACAGGCTAGCGGTGGATGAAATAAATCAACACGTATAAGAGTATCAACCGCCAATTTCACAGCAGCATCCTTTAACGAACAAAAAAATAAATCCAAAATCGAATTACATACATTGCCGGTAGAGTTAAGTTGAAAAAGATTCAAAAATCTGAAACTCTCTGCCAATATCCCAACCCTTTGGTCACCATTCACACAAGCAGCCCCCCAGGTATCATTCCTCCAATGCGCATCAGGAAGATTATAATTCCCAGTCAGAACAAACTCAACATCTAGGAAGCGCACGCTAATATCAGTTATCGATGACCCGTAAATCTCATACTTGTCTATAGAACTAGAGGGGGGGGAAGTACACTGCTCCCACTACCAAATTCACACAATGTAATTTAACAAGGACGTAACATTGTTCGATAGAATTAAATAATGGTTCAATAACAAACGAAGGCGAATCCTTGCGAACAGCGATGAGGACTCCTCCGCCACGTTGACATGAGCTAGTGAGTTCAGAACGATCGCATCTAGTGATGTTAAAGTCGAAAAGTCCCAACTCAGCATCAGAAATGTCAGCGTTGAGCCATGTTTCCGTAAAAATTATAATGTCGTAGGAGTTTGAAAGTGAAGCAAAAGATTTTCATAGATTGCGCCACCCGATTTGAAGAGGTGGATCCCGTCACTCGTTTTTTCGTTCCACAATAGTCGGAACGCCATCTATGGTACAAATTTAATAGTCAAGTTTGACTCACCATTAGTAGTACGATCATTAAGCTCAGAACGTATTTTCATCAAGTATGCCCTCTGATAAGGTGTCTGATCGGCATCAACAGAAACTTTGTGAGGAGCAAAAAGTCTCTTATTTTTCAAGATACGAATGGCTTGTTCTCGATCGTTGAATCTTATTTTCAAAGCACTAGGACCCGATGTTTTAGGTTTTCAAGGCGCTGTGTTGATAAGGCAAGAGGGAAATCAGGAATCGATGCAAGAATATTATTCACTGTTTTCAAATTGTCAATGTCACTGTCACATTCACGAAGCTTGAACATAACAATAGTTGAAGCACGTTGATTTCTGTCCAAAATTTCACGGCACATTGAGTTCGAAATAACGGATTGTTTTTGTTGACATTCGGAAAACGTCGTTTGTGATGGAGCGAACTCAAGCAATCTAACACGTGTGTCGAGACCAAAGACGGCGTCACCAATGCGAGAAACCTCATTTTTAAGTTCAATAACTGATTCCGCGATGAGGTTCGAGAGTTCCATTTTCAGATTGGTGAAAAACAAACCAAGATAGTCGTTTAAGTCAGACTTCGTAAACATTAAATCTTAGATCATCAAATTCTAGAAATCTATAGAAAATCCATATAAAGTATTAAAAATCTTTCGCTTCATAAAAATTCTAAAAGGATAAAAAAACACTAGAATTCTATGAAAAAACTCTTTTCTGAAAAATCTCGACGAGCGCCTCTGCGATCTTTAAATTTTGGGATTCTAGAGCATCAAATTCTGAATATTTTCTAAATCTATAAAAATTTCAAAAATCGCAACAGAATTTTTTAAATATTTCAAAAATACGAGAAAATAATTACGATATCAAACATGAAAAATCTATATGAATGTGATTTTATTATTAATTCTTGAAATTACTGATAATAGATCGAAATTCGCATTTTAAAGCATTGAGTTTTTTAAATCTCTGTAGCAATCTACAAATATATAAGTAACCTAAAAAATACTTCGAAATCTTCCAGAGTATCGAATATTATACTAAAAAAAATGTAAAAAATAAGTTTACTAGTTTATTAATTTACTTGTTAATGAGTTAACTAGTGCACTAGCTTACTAGATTACTAGTATACTAGCTTACTAGATTACTAGTTTGCTAGCTTACTAATTTTTATTTAACCCACTTACCAGTTCACCAGCTTACTAGTTTACCAGTTTATTATTACAAATTTGACAAGTTTACTAGTTTACTATATAACTAATTTACTTGTTAACGAGTTTGCTAGTTTACTAGCTTATTAGTTTACTATATATCTTTCAATACATAAAAATCATGTAGAAGTAATTTTCTTAGAAATTCATAACACTTTCTGTTCTGGAGCATAATTTTTGATATGATACTATACTTGTATTAAATTCTTCTTCATTCTGTACTAGTAGGTAAAAAAATAAAAATTTTATAATAATAACAGAAAATCGTGAATCATTTTATGGATATTTACTAGAAAATTAAAATTTTTTTAAATGTTAGAAACCAAGGTACATAAAAGTGTCTCCGAATCTTTAAAAATAGTAAAAATCTGTAAACTTTTTATTCATAGAATTTTATTCATAGAAAAAAGAAAATTTTGTATATCCTTAAAAATATGAAAAATACTAGAAGTACTTATTATAAATCTATGTACCAACTGTTTTCTAAAAATCCATCAAAATCAATGCGATACATCAGCATATCGATATTTTCTTTCCAATATGTTCTATACTGAATATTTGCTAGTGCATTAAACCTATGAATGCATATGATCAAAATATAAAATACATTGTCTACTTGTGGCTTCCGCTAGGTTGTCAAAACTTATAGGCATTATATGTAACTTGGTAGGAAGTACTATTTTCGAACCCCCCCTTTGAGGCGAAAAATTGCTCTGCAGTTATTTTAAAATTTTCGAAAGAGTTTAGTGAGATACCCTCAAAAAAATTATCAATGTGTAATTTTTTTTTTAAACAACAAAATATACATAAAACGTTTATTAAATTTCACAAACCAGTTCTTAGGTTTTAATATAATTGTACATTCATACTCTAAATACAATTTTGTTAAAATTCACAAACTGGTTTAATAAAATTCCAAAACGTTTATGAAATATAAAAAATTCTGTACATTGATTTTACAATGTGTTCATGTAAAAAACTTCCGAAACAAGTCAAAAATCAATACAAAAATTTCTAACGGTGATATACCGAATTAACATTTCTTCGTCGACTTTCGCCATAACAAAACGAGTTCCAAGTGACGTAGCGTTAACGCATAAGCAGTGCTTATGCAATGGCCCGGGTGCAAGACATTCAAAGGGTTTATCTCTTCGGCATTTCTTTGAGAAAGCTCTTCCTCGGAGCGAACGATGAAAAAGAAAAACTGCAAAGCGCGAGACGCGGCTTTCCGCAGGATCTGTTTCTAACGAATAATTCCTATACGTGCGGAAAAGACGGCGGATGATCGCAAGAAGCGAGTACCTTTGAAAGGACGAAAGCTCGAACAAACAGAAACGTTCGAAGCGTGCAAACATTTGGGAAAAGCGTAGCTCGAGAAAGATGTAAGCTGAAAAGCTTTTTTCATATTGTTTGTCAGGTACGAGCATCAAAAAAAAAGATCGATAAATTGGATACGATTTCGATAAGACTATTTTATGTAATTTTCGGAAGTTTAGGTAAGGAAGATATGAAAAAAGGACTATATTTTAAGTTCATTCGAAACTATATTTTTTTCTGCACTCTGATATATCTCCAGAAACAATACCCTTTTCAAGGTGTGATATAGTTTTTTAGGTTAACTTGTGCTGCAGAATTCTCTCGGGCCAAAGAAAAGTCTGAAAAAGTCGGTATTTTTATTATGATGAATTGTTGTCGATACTTTTCAAGTTTCCATCTCAGTGAGACCTGAAATTTACGAACGGCCGGTTAGTGATTTGAAGTTATCAATATTTGATACCATTAAAAACTCAGAAAACAGATAATTAGTAAAACTTAAGCTACAGAATTATGTTGAGCCCAACATAAGTCTGGAGAAGTCAGTATCTCAATTTTGATAAATTGTTGTCATAAATTCTTAACTTGCAATCTCTGTCAGACAAGGAATTCGCAAACGGCCGACCAGCAGTCGAAAATTATATGTATCTGATAGAATTTAAAAAAAAAAGAAATGTCAAACTAATTTAATTAGTGCTGCAGAATTCTCTCGGGCCAAAGAAAAGTCTGAAAAAGTCGGTATTTTTATTCTGATGAATTGTTGTCGATGCTTTTCAAGTTTCCATCTCAGTGAGAACTGAAATTCACGAACGGCCGGTTAGTGATTGAAAGTTATCAATATCTGATACCATTCAAAACTCAGAAAACAGATAATTAGTAAAACTTGAGCTACAGAATTATGTTGAGCCCAACATAAGTCTGGAGAAGTCAGTATCTCAATTTTGATCAATTATTGTCATTAATTCTCAACTTGCAATCTCATTCAGACAAGGAATTTGCAAACGGCCGACCAGCAGTTGAAAATTATATGTATATTATAGAATTTAAAAAAAAGAAAATGTCAAACTAATTTAACCCTTTGAAGCATACATTTTCAGATAATTATTTTTTCATGAAAATAGTCGCGTTAAGGGTTTTCGGGGTCGCTGATCCCGAATTTGATATAAGATTGTCGAAATTCAAAATCGCGGATCCAAGATGTCGGACAGAATTAGTTAAACTTATTCATATCAATATGAAAATAAGTATACAGGGCTTTTCGGGGTCGCTGATTACGAATTTGATATCAAATTTCCGAAATTCGAAATGGTGGATCTAATATAGCAGAAACAATATATATGTTATAACTATCAGTACTAAATTTTTTGTCGTTAAAGAAAGGAAAATTTTTCCAACTTGATAAGAACAATATCTACCGCTCTCAGCCGAACCCGGAGACACGAACGAGGCCGTACCGGCTATCGTCTCCATTTTTTTTTTTTTTTTTTTTTTGGTATTTTATTTTTTATTTTGGGAATTTTTCTTTTATTTTACCTTTTTTTCCAAATTTTTGCATGATTAGTCAAGTTTCTGAATTATTTATAACTTTCTTTCAACACACATGATCTTCCGTGAATCTTCTGAATTCCGACCGTATTTCACTTCATTAGTGTAGAGTTACTACTCTAAGTGTGGTAGCTCGCAAAGCAATTTCTCGTTTTTGTCAAACATAATGGTACGTCGCAAACGTTACACATCTATTCACTTCTTTTTTCATTGGCTTTTGTGCTGCACAAAGCACATCGTCTAAAATGTCCACCATAGACCGGCATGTGAGACGATTGAGAACGTCTCTTTTCAAGAGGCACTTGAGGTTTGTGGTGGCCGACTACTGTAGACTGGCGTTTCCTTCCTTTTTTTTGGGTATGTTTTGTCCAACGATTTCATCTACTATGCGCAATCTGAAATTTTTTAGCGATAAAGAAGCAGTTCCATGTTCTCTAACTGAATATATGATGAAGGCATTAGTCAACGACAGATCGACAAAATGCTAGAATATCCTGAGCCACCATTTTTTTTGATTTTCGATCAATCTTATATGTTGATAGCAAACGATCAGCATTGTCAACATAACCCTAGTGCTTGTTATAGTCAGAACATACTACTGGACAGCTTACTTCTATTAGAGATCCATCTTTTTGTCTTCGATTCACGGAAGTGACATCGCGTGGATCGTGATAGTTAGATAGAAAGTACACAGCTTTCTTGTCCATCCATTTGATCCAACGAATGCCAGTGTTTGAAGTTTGGAATTCGTGTTGTCCATGTTTCATTTTCTTGTCAAGTATTGTGCCTTTAGGTAATCTTGCACGGTTCGAACGCACTGTACCACATGCGAAAATCTGGTCTTTTTTTAATGAAATCATGAGGTCAGCGCCAGTAAAAAAGTTATCAAAATACACATGGTGATTTCCACCAACAAGCTCGCGTGTAAGCTCCTTTACAACTCTTGCACCTAATTTTTTTTCAGAATTTTCTATCTTGCCGGTGTAAACTTGAAATTCGCATACATAGCTTGATACGTCTGCACGTACCCAACACTTATACCCTCGCTTGATTGGTTTTGCCGGCATGTACTGTTTTAAACTACTTCGACCCTTGAATTTGATCATGGACTCGTCTATAGACTGATATTTGCTTGGTTTCCAGCAGTTCTTGAACGTTTCACCAAGTCTAGTCAATAGGGGTCGCAACTTATAGAGTTTATCATAATTTGGCTCACCTTTCTTTGGTTCTTTACTATTATCCGCAATGGGTAAATTATTCAAAATGAATCCAAAACGATTGACCGTCATCAGTGGACTTATAAATGAATCGTTTAGTTTCGTATCTAATGACTAGTAATCACGGTACGAAGGGGACTTTTTCACTCCCATCAAAATATTGATAGCTATAAAAGTAGTTAATTCATCTTTTGTGATGGATTCGCCACTTTTTTTTGTTGAATATACAGATTAGTTTGATGAACGATACAATCCAACAAGTCATCAGGGAAAAGACGGAAAAAAATTTCAGATGGAGATGTAGCACTGTCGGGAATATTTGGCCCATGATCTTTCGTAAATGGTTAATCCCATTTTTTTTCCCTCGACTAGTCCACACTTCTTCTACTGAATGTTCTGCTTCATTTTCGTTTTCAGAAAAGTCATCATCAGAATCATTTTGTAGTACACTTGTGCCTTTGTTTGTAAAATTTTCATCATCCGATGAATCACAAAGTCCATTAGCAGATTCTGCATCACTTGGAAGTTCCGTTAGTTCTACTCTTTCCGGCATTTGAGAAAAAAAAACAATATTTTGCGATATGAATTTGCCCAAAGATTACCAGTTCCTGATGTTCCACGTCTTGCGTCCGCGTTTGGCATCAGCATGAATGGAATGGAAGCTCCAACGTAGAGGTATGCATTGGACGTATTTCAGGAAAACTCGATACTCAACAACTAAAGTTTTTCAAACTGGTTTTACGCTTCTGTCTGAAAATCTGACCATAAGCCACATTGCTCGACCCATCAACGTGAAACAATCGGTGAACACGGCTTATCGGATAAATAAGCCTAGACAAGAATTCTAGACAAATTCTTGAAGTTACGCTATCATTTTCGTATCTGCCTAATGATGCTTTTTCGACCGGATGATCATGTCAAAGCTTATTGACAATGCTGCAATGGGCGGGCCCTTTCTTTTTTTTTTCATTCGGACATAAAGCAGAAAATTTATGCTTAGACCTTTCGAAGATTCAGCAGAAAATACATAATATCATATAAATTATAATTATTATATAGAGAATTATATAACATAATATAAAATAAATTTAAAAAAAATTCCAAAAATAAAAAAAAATACTAAAAAAAAAAAAAAATGGGGCCGATAGCCGCTACGTCCTCGTTCGTGTCTCCGGGTTCGGCTGAGAGCGGTACTTATTGTTGTCATCAACTAGAAAAAATTTTTTTTTCTTGAACAACAAAAAATTTGGTACCAATACTTATAACATAGTTATATTGTGTCTATCATATTGAGTCCGTCATTTTGAATTTCGAAATTCTGGTATTAAAATCGTAATCAGCGACCCTGCAAAGCCCTGTATACCAATTTTCATACAGATATGAATAAGTTCAACTAATTCGGTCCGCCATATTGGATACGCCATTTTGAGTTTTGAAAATCTATCACAAATTCTTAATCAGCGACATTGAAAACATGTAATAATTAATTTTCAAATTGATCCGTAGAAACCTTTCAAGATAATGAATTTTCTTTGCAAAAAGTGACTTTTTTCACTATTTGTTTATTGATATTGACAAATTAATGAACAACATTAGATAACAAAGTCAAAATATTCAAGGCTCAACATGTAAATATAGTAAATTTAAATTTAAAATCATAAAAGTCGAGTCACAAGCACTTGAAAACTGAAAAAAATGGTAGTATTCTAGGTGGGATATACGTCTTCTCACCGTGCTGCAAAGGGTTAAGGCGAAAATCGACACAATTATGAATGGCACCGGGTTTTTTTTGTGAGTCTATACCGAAAGGTGGGACTAAATATTACACCCAATAAGCCAAAGACGAAGTTAGTAAGTACTGCGATTAAAAGTTATGTACAAATAAATATGAATGAACCTTATCCGATCAAACAATGATCAAAAAGATAACAATATGCGAGAGGCGTGTAACCCGTACATGTGCATAACGTATGAAGTATGAAAAGCCTTATTTGTTCGGCCACTGTTTATAAGAAAAATTATGTAATTATACTTGAATAAAAAACTTTTTAAACTTTAAGAAAACTTTTAAAGAAACAATATCATAAAGAGCAAAAACAGGGTAGCCATTGTCGTTCTGGAGTGTAGCCATCTTGATTTATGGAGGCGGCCATTTTGATTCACAACTTAAGTATTGAGTAGGTTGTGAATCTGGCTGCGAAAGATTTGAATTAAGTTAGCAATATTTTTTATGCTCTTTAGCATTGACATTAAGAAAAACTGATGCTGTGTATTATCTTTTATCAACAGTAAAATCAATAGTAATCTGTATGGGAAGAAATTTTGGTGATGTGATTAGTAGCGCGGAAATCGAAATTAGAACATACACAACCTAGTTTTTTTCGGTAGTTTACACAGATCAGTGATAGTTTATTACTAATGCGACTGAAGCAAAATAAATATCAATATCGCATTTTCTTGCTGTCTAATAATCATGCGCGTGTTTTATTATGGGTATTTCTGAAATTATAATAAAATTGTATAATCCTCCATAGAAATAGGAGATGACATCATGGTGGCGGCCATCTTGTGTAACTGTCTGAAGTTAGTTGCAAGTTCAGAATTGTTTGGTGATTCACAATTGTTTTTGAGATTCATTATTTTCACAATTCAAGTCCAATTTTTATTTGTAAAACCAATTGGAATACCGATTGGAAATTTTCAGCAGTGTAGTATATCCGAGTAAATAAATACGCGGAGCGCGTAATGGTAAATCTAGTAACATACAATGTTTGCATGAGGTTCAATACAAATAACTCATGTAAATTCTATGAAATCAACAAACAAACTTGAGCAAATTCTCTCATTGTCAGTGTATTCAAACTTTCGATCTCGACTATATTGTTTCATAAAATCTCATTGACATTTCAACGTCTGTTTTCAAGAATTTAATAACCTTTGTTGTAAATCTCAGACTATTCAACGCAACACTTCAGCAACATTCGTATAATTCCGATATAATAATAGAAACTAGATTACTGTCACTGATAAAGCATAGTTCGGACGATGTAAAATGACGTAAGCCGTGTTATCTGGCGAATGTAACGGCTCTGAAGTTTCCGCGAACTGTCATAACCGAAACTAGAAGTTAGTTTATGATTTATATGTTGATAATTCTCATGGAAATCAAATTCAAATTCAATTTCTACTCTTGCTCTTGCAGAAACATCGTTGATATAATTCTATAAACAGAATCATGCGCAACGATACTTAGAGACCTTAATTTTTTTTTATCGTGAGCAGAAATATTGTTTGAATCTGTTGCTTAGACAACATGTAACAAAAAGTAAATTATTGTTTACTCACTGTATCAAAATCCCCTGAAAGAAAATGCAATTTCGAACCGAAATCAAGATCGACAAAAATCATGTCTTACGTTCACATTGTGCTCGTTTGTCACCAAAGCACTTAAAATTTTTACGTAAAAAACTGAATGCTCTGGTATGATTTAAAGAGTCGTCGCGAGAAATATGAACGTACATACATCAAACGCTCTAGTTCTTTGTACTTCTTGCTGCGAGGGCGAGAACGTATTTGGGTCACGCCGTAATTGGCTTACACAACGCTCGTCTGTCCGTGCGTCTGGAGTGTATCCGATTCCCGTATCGTTATATACTCACTCAAATTAGGAAGTGCACTAGGGGAACAAAAGCACGTTTGAGGATGCGTCATACAGAATGCCTTGGGCATAATTCACTTCAGAGTATGAAATTCATTAATCCCTTTGCTCCAGGAGGTTGGCGGAATCATCGCATATACACAAGATTTCTCATTTTGAATTATTTAAATGGTTAATATTTCAAGTAGCATTTTGAAATTAAGATATTAACATCATTATTTCATATAATGATTTTCCGGAAGAATTAAATATTGTTGCGATCCGGAAAGTTATGTAGACTGAAAAAAAAATTCTTGGAGAAATTACCACAAACTTTAGAATGGTGATACCACTAATTGTAAGCCGTTTCTAGAAATAATTCAGAAACTTTTCTGAAACTTTGCATTTCTGAAGAGTAAATTCTACCAAAACTATAGTAAAAAAATTATTGTCTGTTTGAGTAACCAAATATAATGAATTTTGAAAAAGCTGTTTGGGAAGTTTCCCGTCTGCTTGAACAAAAATTACTATAGTTTTTCACAAACTTTTTAAGTAGGTGCTAGAAGTGAACATTTTATTGACTACATGATAACCTGACTCCGATAGTAGTACTCGGTACTATAAAACTATGGTAAACATTTCAGTCCGTTCATTCAAAGTTTGTATATGTGCGTAATTGCACGCTTTAGCAGGATCTGTGTAGTCTAGTGTTTCGTTTTTTGTCATTCGCCTGTTCACCGAGAAAGGGATTGGAAAACTTAATTTCACGAAACAGAAACACGAGGAATGTCCAGAAAAAATTATTATATATCATAGATTTGTTGTTGTTGTTGTTGTTTTCGTTAATTACGCATAGAGGCCAAACAATTAAATAACAATTAAGTACAACAAGATGAGAAATAAAATAACCTCAACCTAAATTGTTTTTGTTTATGTCGGAAAAGCTATTTTCAAGTTTTATTTTCAAAAGTCTACTCGTTATTTTTTGGAAATCAATTCAATTTACCAATTTTCAACCCGATCGTCAATTTTTCTCAATTATAAATAAATTATTTTTACATGATAAAATCAAAAATATTTTTTGTACGGCAACTTTGAATTTATTACGATTGAATTGACATTAATTTGTCGATGAATTAGCGATTTTTTCCGTATGCTTTTAGTTTTTTTAAGAAGATTTCATGTGATTTATTTTTTAGATAACCGTATTTTTTTTGGTGGATGTTTTTTCTTTTCACTTTTATTTTTAAAAGTAAAATACGTTATTTTCTCGCAATAAAAATCGAGGTACTCATGTTTCGAAATTATTTTTAGAAATTAATCAAGGTAGCAAAGTTTTACAAATTTCTAGACAAAATTTAGAATTTTAGCATGTTACCGACGAGATCCTTTTTTTGTTTTTGGAAAAATTTTTCAATAAACAATAAAAATATCGACCTCTTGAAACACACAATGAATTGTAATGCAAATGAGTATTTGCATTGTCACATTTGATTAAAACTTGTGAGCTATAGTAAATATTGACTAAAGTCGTTGCACTGAAAAGTCTTATAAAACTATGGTAATTTATCAGAGAAGTTTTTGAATAAACAGTTGTAGTTGAATGAAGTATTTCACGTTTATACTTGATAAAAATTACTAAAGTTTTTGGAACAATGCTAATAAAGGAAAAAATCCTACATGGCTTCCTGCTACAATTTTAAGAGTTATTGCAAAAGTTACATGACATCATCCTATAATTTCCAAGTTCAACAGTTTATAGTAATCTTTGATAGAAACGGCTTAGTTTCTTTCAAAGTTAAAGAAATTATAGTAATTTCTCCAAGAATTTTTTTCTCAGTGTAGTAATTTTTAATATAGTGTAAAAGTGTCTAATATATCATTAAAAGTTTCTGGAAGTGCTCCACAGTAGGGGAGACTGGAGCATTTCAAGACACAGGTAATTCCGGGACAGTGCGGATAAATTAATAATGTAACATTGTAAAAATTTCGAAAAATTATCTTATGTTGCGTCCAAGGTAGCTACTCTACTCACGGAGTAGAGTCGATGTCACATGTTACGTATTATGTGTAGATGAGTAAATGTGTTTTCTGACACTAAAAAAAAGTATTTTCGTTGTTACGTTTTCGCGTTTGTTGCTTACCAGGAACTGCAGAACACAAAAACAGTTGAGTATATTTATTTTGTGTACGCCTTGAAACACAACTAATATTCTAATCCAAACTGAAGTTTATTGGTACAATCTGTATAGAGCGAAAATCCAAAAAAATCGTGTCGGGACATTCAGGAACCCATATGTCCGTGGTAATTCGGGATACTTTGTTATTCAGTGCAAGACGAATAATAACCGATTATTATTTCGACAGGAACATGTTGGGCAATTGTAAGCGTAAGAAGATGCAGTGCCCTCTGATAAAAAGAGAAAAAGCAATAGCAGCTGTGAAAAATGAAGGTTTGTCAATCAGAATATCAACTAAAACATACAAGATGTCTCGTTCATCTCTACACCGATTTTGCCAAACCACGACGGATGGTAATTACATCATGGAAAGTATTTGCCTCAGTTGAAGAACTAGATAAAACGCTTCGTACTATTCGTTCAAGAAAAAATAAATTGGCGAATTTTAACTAAACCAGAAATTATGCAAAAACTTGCCGAAGAACAGGAATTGGCTAAGCGCAAGAAAGAAAATCCTACCAAAGTAATTCGCAAAACAACCAATAAAAAAGAGTATTCGAGCACAACGAAGGTCTATTTAGAATTGATTTGGACGTCACTGACAAAATCACCGATTTCTCTCAAATTTTTTGGACGAATACATAAATTAGTTATCAAATATATGAATTTTTTATCTTGAGCTGAAAAATGGTTTTTTAGAGTATCAATAGTTTTTGATTGCTTTGTCAAATTCAGAGTAAACTCACTTTTGCACTAAACTTATTTCATATATTTGTTTCTCCTCGAAAAATTTATAGAGTTCAATCGGTATGTATAAAAATGTTCAAAACTGTATGAAATTTCCAAACAATGAATCGTAAATATTTTCCGGAGCTTTGTTAAATTGAAAAAGCCATATTTTCAGACAAAAGTTTACTTTCACAAACAAATCGTATACTTCCATAAACCAAACCTCAACGAAGTCTGAAGAAAATCTTTCTGAGGACCGCGATTTATTTTTCATGAAGAGCGTTCATCACTAAAACCCCATGCTCGCGCAAAAATGAAGTCCCTCTCAATCGGCCGAGTCACCCCAATTTTTCGGTGGATTTCGCTATCGGCTTCTCGTGGATTAAGCTCAGTTGTTCATCACTGCGCGTAATCCCGGTACATTTAGCGGACCGAAACACTCTGGAAAATTGATGATGACTGCGAATCCATGCCGTGATTACATATATGTATCGAACTCGCCTCGCTCAAAAAACAGCGTCAAATTCCATTCTCACCAGCGGTACCGTTTTCCGAATTCTTCGAAAACTATTTTCTCGGCGTCCGCGATAAATCAAGACACTTTCATGGCTCATATTCCGCAAGTTCGTAAATCACGACCTGTTTTCGTCTCTGCTATCGCACTGGACTATTAATAATTCGATCAAGAAATTATGGAGATTCCTATGCAGCGTGAGGAACTAATTAGTGAATTTTGAATTTAGAATAAATATTGCGAACGAATTAAAAATGTCTTGTAACTAATCTTGAAAATATCCAAATCAATTATGAAATATGAAGGTTATAATTTCATGAACATTGAAAAAAAAATTTCGGCAATTCTTGAAAATAGATCTCACAATTCACAATTCATTTATTATGAAGAACTGGCAATTTTAAGTAAGGTGTTTTTAAATTCAAATATGTCACTCTCTTTTGTAATCACAATTTTTGTTTTTCATTTTGCGCCATGTTTTTTGCAATATACTACTGGCTTGTGGTGGCACGACTAAACTTTATCGCGACGCCGGAAATAGCTTTTTTGAAATTCTCGTTTATCGTTCGCGGGTGGTTGATTGATATACTCTTTGTGTCTCTTGAGTGCGAGATTTATAACCCTTGTCTTGCGATGATGTTATTCCTGGCAGGAATTCGTGTTGGGAGCGAGATTCTAAATTTTGTTTATTATGACAATATTTTAAAAACAACTTTATCATTCGGAGCTAGGATCGAAGAACAAAGATAAAAGCAAGTTACTTTTCATAAATTGTAGAAAAATTACTGATAATCACAATATGAGTTAGGACAGTTTTGCAGCGTTGAAATCCTATCACAGTGTGAATTAAATTTCGTCATTTAAGGAGTTTCAAACATATGTTGTAGATATGACTATGAAATTCATTGTTTATTTCACTTACAAATTATTTCTTCTAACTCAAGAAAAGCATTCAACAAATTATTGTGTTATAGAATTTCATGATGGACGATAGTAAGTTCAAAATAATTATAAAAATATTATTGCATAGATTCAAACTAAATAGTTTAAAGAATTTATTAAAGAATAATGACGATAACCAGAATGATTTAATATTTTTTGGAATAAATAGTAATTATTACAAAAAAATTTTCCAATTAGTTGTACAATTACGAAATATTATAACATAATAATATTTGTTTTAATAATTATTTTAGAATGTATTTTATTAATTTATAAAATATATAATGAAATAATCATACTACTCTATTATTATGTTATTTATTTATCAATTATTTCCAATATATTATCAGTATTATATGATATAAAATGTGTTATAAATTTTACTGAGAGCGTAATTATTCTTTTTAATGGGTCAGGTGAGGTTGATAAACACGAATATAACTCAAAGTCAACTACTTTATTTGATTACAAAGTTAAACTTTTGTTATACAATTCAAATAGACTTTCTCACTCGCGCACAATAGTTCTTCCGGCTCCGACCGTAAAATAACGCAACAAGAGTAACGGCTACGACCGATATTGCTCTCTTTCTCTTACTCGCGCACGCGCACTTAGAGACTCGATCGATGTTCACTCGACTACGATTCGATTCCAACTGAACTGCCGCTTGCAGTCCTACCACTGCTTATATAGGGTAATCTTAGGACCTAGATTGTTCCAGAAGTTTCTAGTTGTATTCTCAATGTCTCCACACCGTTCTAGAACCTTCTGGTGCCTTTCTATGTCCTTCCATATTATTCCATGGTATTCTATGATATTCTATAGCATTCTATTGCATTCTATTGTATCCTATCGATAACGTTTTGACAGTTCCCAATATAAACATCCGTAAAAATATAAAATCGCTAGCAAATGTAATCAATTAATTTTCAATAGCCGTTGAGGTCATCTTTTTCTGTGTTTAAAGAGAAGTGTATGACTGAAAATATGTTTTGATAAATAAGTTTCCAATAATTTCTTGTATAACCATCAACCCCATTTTCTATTTTTTAGTATTTGAAATGGTATGACGGATTTATACATTTTTTTGCATCAGAAAATTTGCTAGAACGACGTGGGTCATTTTGTTTCAATGACTTAATGATTTTATTTTTCAGAACGTCAATTAGATTGCGATAAATCTACGACGAATTTCATT
The DNA here is from genome assembly GCA_028476575.1 of Platygaster robiniae. Lineage (NCBI taxonomy): Eukaryota > Metazoa > Arthropoda > Insecta > Hymenoptera > Platygastridae > Platygaster > Platygaster robiniae. The sequence continues at coordinate 39,392,132 of CM052022.1, forward strand.
TCTATCCAGAAAATGATACCAACGACTTTTATGACTTTGTTATTTCGATTCAGTCAGGAACTTATTATTACTTTGATAAGAATAAGAATTTTACGAATTATCAATACGACTTTCGGAAATATGTAATTTACTCAACATTATTTTTCTTTCGTAAATTCACTTTACGTTATCATTTGATAGTACTTATAATTGAACGTACGTGACTTTTAACAAAACCATTTTTATCATCAAATTGTTTTTGTAGAAAAAGGAATCTAGCGTACGTGACATTTTGTTACCACTGAATGGTAGTATTCTCTGGCGATATAAAAAGGCGAGACATTGTACGAAGCCAGCTTTTTCCTTGTGACAGTCAGAGAATAAACATTTGTTAACCAGTACTCCAAGTTTTACCGAGTTCTTATTGAAACCATCCACGACTACAACATAATTTTGGTGTCAGAAGTGGGATCAAATCCCATTACTCCCGAAACCGTGCAACCTCGTAGGAACCACAACCCGCGTCCGGATTTCCTCGGGATTTTCTACGCGTTGGGGTCCAAGGATTTCAATTTCGAACCAGCAACAACTGAGTGAGTACTGCCCAGATCCTGAGCTCTTAGCAATAAAGAAAAGAAAAAAAAGGTTCTCCAAAGTGCGTTCAATCCTAAATCCAGAAAATTTACAAAATCGAAAAACCCAAATCTACAAATTCCACAAAATCCACAAAATCCAAAAATTGACGAAACCCAGAAAATCCAAACTCTACTAAATCCGAAATCAACGAAATCCAGAAAATTTACAAAATCGAGAACCTGAATCTACAAATTCTACAGTATCCACAAAATCCAAAATTGACGAAACCCAGAAAATCTAAACCCTACTAAATCCGAAATCAACGAAATCCAGAAAATTCACAAAATCGAAAACCTAAATCTACAAATTCTACAAAATCCACAAAATCCAAAATCAAAATCTAAACAAAAAAAAAAAGAAAGAATAAATGCGAAATCCTCAAATCTAGGTACTAAATTATTCTGAAACTCCTTGAATTCAAAATCTACGGGACAATTCTTCGAAGTTAACGAAAATGTCACAACCTGTTGCGTCTAATTCAACTGAAGGTCAGCAGGGACCAGAATACCCGAACACTTTTTTGATTAAATTAATCAACGACAAGTTCGATGGCGACCGATTTAAAGTCCGGAATTTTATTAAGCAGGTAGATAGTGTCTTTGAGATTGCACATGAAACGCAAAAGCAAGCTTTACTATTATTTGTTAAAAGTCAAATAGTTGGAAAGGCAAGAGAGCAGATCGACACCCATTGTAATTTGACCACTTGGGATGAGATCTCTGATCTACTTTTGCAATTGTATTCAGATAGAAAAAACTTTGACCAACTTTTGGAGGATCTCCATTCTTTGCATCAAAGTCAGAATGAATCAGTCTCTTCATACTATCAAAGACTCGAAACATTAAGTTCCCGTATTCTTGCTACCGTATATAACGCTAATATAGATGAAGCCGAAATAACTGGACGTGTCGCCATGATCAAACAATGACTCTTAACAGATTTACGTTTCACACACTTCCGCAAATCTCTCAAATGTTGCGCTATCGCGACTTCGAAAATATAAATGAAGCTTTTACTGCCGCACAAATCGAAGAAAAGGCTCTCAAAACACGTTTTACCAAACCTTAACAATCATCATTTAAACAGAAACCACCATGTTCAATCTGTAATCGTGTTGGTCACCAAGCAAGTGAATGTTTTAGTCGCAACAGAGTTTCGAAATCCAATGATCACAAAATTTTTTTTAACACAAGTACTCATCCTACCAGTAGCCACCTGAGTTCCAAATCGAAATATCCAACCTCAAATCCTCAACCAATCCAATGTCGATACTGTAAAAAATTGGGTCACACCATTGATGAGTGTAGGGAAAGGCAATATAATAATTCGAGGAAACAGACAAATGTCAATGAAAAACCCATACATTTCGCTCAAGGGAATTCTGACGTTCGAGAACAGAATTTTTACCAAGTGGGACAAGAACCGAATCCCCCAATTATCAAACAATGAATTCAATTTCTACAGGAAATTGCAATGACCATTCTCATCGGATTTTTAAGAATTTTTTTTCATCGCATATATATTTGGACGGAAACAATTTAACTTTCATCACATTTGCATCAGAACTTTCAAAATCTCCAGATAAAATTTTGAAATTTTTAATTGACACGGGTGCCTCTACTTCTCTTGTAAAAGCTGCTAGTCTTGACTCTTTCGAAATCACGGGACATAATACAATTTCATTAAATGGAATTGTTCCTAACAGACCTATACAGACAATTGGAGAAACAGAGTTAACTTTAACAATTCATGATAAAGATTTGACTGCAAAATTTCAAGTGATCGAATCAGTCATGAATATTCCATTCGATGGACTGGTTGGTTATGATTTCTTTGGTTCACAAAAAGCAGAAATAAATTATGAGGAAAATACTTTGAAACTTGCTTCAATCCCTTTTAAGATTCCGATTCAGAAAAATACAAGACAAGATTCAAGTTCTCGACTTATGATAAATGGACGGACCGAAACCGTGATTTGCGTGAATGTTGAAAATCCACTAAAACTTGATCAAGGAATTATTACCTCACAAGAAATCAATGGAGATCAATCTCTCCTCGTTCCAAATGCAATAGTCAAAATATCAAGCAACGATCAGTCTTTTACTACTATCGTAAATCGATCCGACGAAATGAAAATATTCAATAGACCTTGTTTGACTGTTGAACCAATTCCGAAGCAATCGACTATATTGAATATTGATGAAGTTAAACCTCTGGTTAATAAAGATGAACGAATCAAAGTACTTACAGAAAATCTCCGTCTTGACCACATCTATTCGCAAGAAAACCGAGATAAAATTTTAAAATCATGCGAAGAATATAACGATATTTTTAAACTCCCAGACGACGACTTGACTGCTTGTACAGCAGGAGAAGCTACGATAGAGCTGAAAAACGAGACTCCTATTACCACCAAATCGTACAGATACCCTCAAGTACATAAAATTGAGGTAAAAAGACAGGTTGACAAAATGTTGAAGCAAGGAATCATAACCCCTTCTCGAAGTCCGTGGTCTAGCCCTTTGTGGGTCGTACCCAAAAAGCTTGATGCTTCTGGTGAACAAAAGTGGAGAATTGTGATCGACTACCGTAAATTAAATGAACAGACGATTGGTGACGCGTACCCTTTGCCTAATATCGAAGAGATAATAGATCAATTGGGATCCGCTGAATACTTCACCCTTCTTGATCTGGATAGCGGTTTTCACCAAATCCCCATGGCTAAGGCCGACGCTCCAAAGACAGCTTTTTCGACTCCAGACGGACATTTTCAATTCGAACGTTTACCCTTTGGACTCAAAAATGCGCCTTCTATTTTTCAAAGGGTGATGAACAATGTACTTAGCGGACTGAATAGTAAACAGTGATTTGTCTACTTGGACGATATTATCGTATACGGATCCGATATAAATGATCATGTTGTAAAATTGAAAGGAATATTTGATAGATTACGAGACTATAATCTGAAACTTCAAATACACAAGTGCGAATTTTTGAAAGATTCATGCTATTACTTGGGTCATGTCATATCTAAGGACGGAATACGTCCAAATCCGTCGAAAATCGCAGCAATAAAACAGATACCAAAACCTACTAACGTGAAACAAATAAAGATGTTCCTGGGAATGGCAGGATACTATCGCAAATTTATTGAGAATTTTTCTTCAATCGTAAAACCACTAACTTTGTTACTTAAAAAGGATTCAAAATTTGTTTGGGGAAGCGATCAAGACATAGCTTTTCGAACCCTAAAAGATAGATTGAGCGAAGAACCTCTTTTGCAATATCCTGACTTCAATCATAAATTTTCTCTGACAACAGACGCTTCAAATTTGGGAATAAGTGGTATACTCTCCCAGATCAAGAATGGCAAAGATATGCCTATCGCCTATTATTCGAGGACTTTGGGAAAATCAGAACAGAATTATTCAACGACGGAAAAGGAATTGCTTGCAATTGTTCAATCGGTTGGTCATTTTCGCCCCTATTTATATGGGAGAGAATTTGATATCTTCACCGATCATAGGCCTTTACAATAGCTGTTCAGTTGTAAGGATCCATCGTCGCGACTAGTGAGGTGGCGTTTGAAATTAAGCGAATACCAATATTCAATTCATTATAAACCGGGGAGAATTAACTCCAACGCGGATGGTCTGTCTCGACTTTTCTCGAGTGACGAAGTGACTGCAGACGTTCATCATATTCTTCAAAAATCTACTGACCCGAGTTATGCAAAATTTATCGAATTTTATTACAAATCTGAGAATGCTGACTTCGAGAAAGAAAGTACACCGATTTCAAAATTAAAGGGAAACATAGTTTTCTTCTGGTCACAAGACTTAGACGAAAGCAATTTGTATTCGAACTACATTCAAACAACTTACGATTTAACAAAAACCTCACCAATTAAGAACGGAATAAGTAAACTATCAGCCAAGAACCAAACACTTTTTATTCTATATACAAAGACTCATTTCAGCGATAAAATGGAATATAAGAATATCTTCGAGACCTTACAAATTTTAAAGAAAATGATCAAGAAAGAAAAATTTATGCTTATTTATCCTAGCAGAGATCAAAATATCAAGCAATGTCAACTTTATGTAATGCTTAAATTTATTTTCAAAAACACACAAATCAAGATATTAGACATTATAAAGATTCAACCTGAAAATAAGAATGAGATCCAGACTATTCTTGAAGAAAACCACACGAGTAAGCTGTCAGGACATGTCGAATTCTACAAGACTTATTCGAAAATCAAAGATCGCTATTTTTGGCCTTCAATGAAAAATGATATTCGAAATTTCATTAAAACCTGTCACTCCTGTCAACTGAACAAGACAAACTTCAGACCAATTAGACAGGCAATGGAGATCACAACAACCTCCGAACACCCTTTCGAGAAGATCGCAATCGATATTGTTGGTCCTTTACCGATTACCGAGGAGGGTCATCGTTTTGTTCTTACGGAACAAGACGATTTGACTAAATACTCTTTCGCCTATGCCATTCCCAACCACGAAGCGTTAACCGTCGCGAAAACACTGACCAATGACATTTTTATGAAATTCGGGATCCCTAAATCGTTTTTGTCCGACCAAGGAGCGGACTTCATGTCAAAGCTCATAAAAGAATTGAGTGCCACCTTTAAAACGAAACATATCTGTACGACTCCTTACCACCCGGAATCAAATGGTGCTCTAGAACGCAGCCATTTAACTTTATTTTAAAAGACTATCTCAAGCATTATGTGATAAATGAACAAAATAATTGGGACGAATTCCTTGCTTTCGCAATGTTTAGTTATAATACAACGATTCATGTTGCTACGAAATTTTCACCCTACGAACTGCTTTTTGGAAGAAAGCCCTACCTACCTTCATCAATCACACGTGAACCCGAATTTCGATATACTTACGACGATTTTATAAATTCATTAAAATTCAAACTCAATAGTTCTTTTAAAATTGCTCGCGAAAATTTGATTAAATCAAAAGAACGGAGCAAAAACTATTACGATCGCAAAATTAACCCTTATGATTTCAAGGTTGGTGACCTTGTTCTTTTAGAGAAACGAAATACGGAACCCGGAAGATCAAGGAAACTCTCAGCTAAAAGAACTGGTCCTCATAAAATAATTAAAGCTTATGAAAATGACACAGTAGAATTACAAATAGGTAAAAAGACAAAACGTTATCATACTAATTTACTTAAACCATATTTTACAGAAAATGCTGCTATTCCTACTCATCCTGTTTCTCCCATATCCAGTTCTGTCCAATCCTAACTTGTATAAAAATGAAGAATTTGCAAAATCCAGCGGGATTTTTTACCAAAACCTAGGGGTCGTGACACTGGGTTCTTCGGCACTCAATCTCATGACACATGTGGATATAAACTATCTCGATCAAAATCAATTTTTATTGGAACAACAACTTCAAAAAACAAAAACTCTGTGCGATAAAATAGGAAAAATTGAGAATTTACAAGGTAAATCTAAATATCCAATCATACCTTACCACTGTGACCAAACTTACAGATTGATAATGGATGAGTTTAAAACCTTCCAATCGGATTTTGCTATCTTGAAAAATTTGATTGGAGGAGGTAAATTTTCTGATCATAAGAATAGGAAAAGACGAGGTCTTATAAATGGGGTTTCATACTTTCTAAATTGGGCGTTTGGCGTCCCGGACGCTGATGATGCTGAATACTATACAGATAGTATAAATACACTGGTTCATTCTGATAAACAGACACAAACTCTGCTCAAGTCACAAATTCAGATCATTTCGAACACCATAAAAAACCTCAACTCATCATTTTCTTCTTTAAAATTTCAAGAAAAACTTCTTAATAAGAATATCGAAAAAATCAATTCCTTTATCAGCGGAACGGAAAATGCTATTGTGAAATTCGGAATTGAAATAATAGTAAATGAACATTTTATTTTTATAAGATCATTAAACAGTAAAATTTCGAAATTACGTAACGAATATATCACTGCCATAGACCTTGGACAAAACGGAATAATTTCAAGCCTGATTTTGACACCCGAGATCCTAATAACTGAACTACAAAAATATCAAGGAGAACATGATTTATTGATCGAACCTAATAAAGAAAATATTAAATTGCTTTATAAAATTGCCGACATCCATTTATTATACGCGAAGAATTTTGTCATTTTCGTTATCCGATTCCCATTAGTCCAAAAGACTAGATTTGAGTTGTATCGCATGTTTCCCTTGCCAATGCGTCATCAAGAAAAATCGCAATTTTATTCCTTTATCCAACCAAAATCCAATTATATAATCCTATCAAAGTCCAAAACCTCCTACGCACTCTTGGACGACTTGGGGAATTGCGAAGAGTACATGAGAGGGCAGTACTTCTGCTATCAAGCCAACACACTGAGGTCCGCCATCAATCCGAGCTGCGAGGTATTAATCATGAAACCTCATATCGAAAGAATTCCCAAAAATTGCGAGACGTCCACGATCAAAGCAGAAATGAAATCATGGAATAACATAGACCAAAACCATTGGATTTACGTGCTGGACCAGCCATTGAGTCTCACATGTATCTGCAAATCAGAAAAGGGTGAAGAGATATTTGACGTACCACTTGCGGGATCCGGCATAATCAAATTGGAAAATCAATGTACAGGTTACACAAATTCGTATAGCCTGAAGCCTATGAATCTTGATGCTGTGAATATTTCCTATTTTGTACCACAAACTCAGAGTATCGTCGAAGACGACTGCTGTACAAAATTTCATGAACAAGAGATTCATTTCGAACGACTCCAACCCATACGTCTCTCTAACATCAACACCGCCGATTTGAGATACGCAGAGAAGAAACTGAAGAAACTATACACTTGTAGAAAGTGTAAAAATACCAACTCGACGAAGAAGTAACACTCCTATGTAAAACATTTAAACTAGCGTTTAAATATTATAAGGTGGGAGGTGTTGTATAACCATCAACCCCATTTTCTATTTTTTAGTATTTGAAATGGTATGACGGATTTATACATTTTTTTGCATCAGAAAATTTGCTAGAACGACGTGGGTCATTTTGTTTCAATGACTTAATGATTTTATTTTTCAGAACGTCAATTAGATTGCGATAAATCTACGACGAATTTCATTTCTATCCAGAAAATGATACCAACGACTTTTATGACTTTGTTATTTCGATTCAGTCAGGAACTTATTATTACTTTGATAAGAATAAGAATTTTACGAATTATCAATACGACTTTCGGAAATATATAATTTACTCAACATTATTTTTCTTTCGTAAATTCACTTTACGTTATCGTTTGATAGAACTTATAATTGAACGTACGTGACTTTTAACAAAACCATTTTTATCATTAAATTGTTTTTGTAGAAAAAGGAATCTAGCGTACGTGACATTTTGTTATCACTGAATGGTAGTATTCTCTGGCGATATAAAAAGGCGAGACATTGTACGAAGCCAGCTTTTTCCTTGTGACAGTCAGAGAATAAACATTTGTTAACCAGTACTCCAAGTTTTACCGAGTTCTTATTGAAACCATCCACGACTACAACAAATTGTTAAATAAGTTTGACATTTTTGAGTAATTTTTTTTTTAGACTTTATGGCTGACTATACTCACTTTTATTGCAAATACAGCTTCTTTCGCTATATTTCTTTGAATAGCTTCGAAATTCGTTTTTGCACGATTTAGTGCGATCTAGTCACAAATGAAACACTATCACTGTAGGTTGATTATTTGCATATACTTTTTTTATATTTTTATTTTTTTTAATTTTAAACTATAATTTTTTTGCTACAAAGTCTAGATCGTTGCAATGCAGTGCGATGTTTGACAGGACACAAAATGGAGGATCATAATACCTATATATTACGTGCGTTAGTATTACGTTCGTTATAAGGGAAATTCTAAAAAAAATAATATAAACAAATATTGTGAATATTAATTCATTTTTTACATTCCTCATAATTCAGATTTTTGAAATTATCATTATGTGTTAAAGAATATAATTGAACAAATTGATGAATCGTGTAACTGTATTATACATAAAACTTGTTGAAAATCAATTCTCCAAGTATCATACTCATAAATAAAGAATATGATAATTTATATTTTCAATATATATATGTAATAATATGTGATATATATATAATAAAGAAAAATAATAAACAATATATATATATATATATATATATATATATATATATATATATATATATATATAACGTTTATGATGAATATTAATATAATTTATAAAAATGATGACAACTATTGAATCTATTACTGCAAAAAATTTTTTTCACAAAAGTCCTTATATCTTACTACCAAATTTGTCCGAAAATCTATTTATCCGCAAAATCATTTCCAGGGACATCATTCCTAGACCATTTTCTTTAACTCGAAATTTTTCTAAAACTTGTCTGAAACAATTTTTTCAATATCTCACGATTCGTGTAAAAAATCTTATTGGCCAACTTTGCGTTCTATTTTATTTTTGTGATTTAAATTATTGCCACGTAATATCAATAGTAAAAAAATGTTCTTAATAAATAATTCATTAACTGTTTAGATATTCTTTACCAGCTCATAAAATTTTTTGAGTATTCTTTGAGAATTTTTTTATATTTGCGTTCCTAGAATTTAGAGTTTATTGTGTTACAGCAGAATTTTCTAGTAGAAAAAAAATCGAATAATGATAACATCATTGCAAATAGTATAAAAGAAAAAATTTTTCTGAGAAACAAGATCTACACAAAAAGGAAAATAGAGAAAAATGTTTAAAGTCGTAAAATCTTTGAAAATTATATAACAAATAACGACTTGACAACAAACTTGAAAAATATTGAAAATACCGTATGATTTGAAGACAAAATATTCGTTAATCATCAAAATGTCTAAAAAATACTTATATTTATGTTGTATACTGTGTAACCAGAAGAGTATCGTTGATTGATTCAAATAAACATTTTACGAAATTGGGAAAATAGAATAAATTTCTTTTAAGTAATAAGTTTCATTCAAATAAATTCGAAAAATTTGAGACATGAAGAAAAATGTTATCGTTATCTACTTTTGAAACAACATCCATTTAAATAAAAGGTTTCAAACAAATGTTTTTTGGGAAAAAGATTCAAAAAAAAACATTGTTAAAAGAAGACTTAGATATATGTCTGTTATCACAAAATATACATTAGAACGACAGAAAATAAGAACATATATTTCCATACAATTTTCATGACTAAAACCGATAATAAAATTTAAACTACAGTCAATTTATAAATAAAAAATTCGCTGGTTTTGTAAAATGAAGCCAACGATGAAGTAATATTAAAACAATCACCCTTGGATATTATTTTTCATTCAATAAAAACTGTAAAAAAAACAATTTACAATTGTTCCAATCATAGAGTACATATTACAACATTCTGATTTGTTGGATTTGGCAGTGCTAAGAAAATTGAACAAAATTAAATCCTGGTGTAAAATTTAAAACTATATATGCACTCTAAAAATCCCAATTCTGTGTTCCTATTTTAACAATGATCACTTCGATTCCCTCTGAAATGTTGCACATCATAGGTACAGCATGTAAAAGAGCATAAAGTATATTGAATAGAAGATGTAAGAAAAGCTCGCAACTGTCACACTTGAATTGTATTCTGGAATAATATCAGGATTCAACGTTGCCCAGCTAACGTACGACGTAATTCCACAGTAATCATATACATTTCTTGCGATTCTTGTGTAACCATTTTCGCCCCAATTACTACCCCAGCTATTCTTTATAAGCCAATAATCCCGCCCATCTTCGGTGGTTCCATAACCAACCAAGAGCATTGCATGATTATAAATTCCGTCTCCGCAAAATGGCCAGTCTATCAAACCTGAAAACAATGTAATATTGATAAATAAGGTAAATTCAAAGTCAATTTAAGCTTTCTATTCGTTCTATTAAACAATGATATCATTACCTTCTTGTTGAGTTTTGAACATGTCACTTATTGACTTGATAGAAATGGCTACTGGACCAATATTTGCAACGACAAGCATTAACTGTTTTTCGCTCATTGTCACATCGGCTTTAATTTCTGTTATTTCAAATGGAATTCTAGGATTCTCCTTTCTAAAAGAAAATATTCGTTTTTTCTATGTTGGATTTTTTTATTGTTTAGTAAATTCGAATAAGTGCATTTATACCTACAAATCTTCTAGAAATTCTATATGAAAAAATTTCGATTTGAGCCTTTCCACTTATTACAATTTATAACGATATCTTTCGAAGTTGATTCATACTGCTTGGATATGAAAAGTTGATTCAATAACAAGTTTTTTTTTAGATGTTTTTATTTCCGAATTCTAACCATTAATAATAAAATTTCCTGATTTTTGTATTTGGTTTTTTGGCTTTTTTTATTTTTATGTTATAATTTTTTTTTTTTCAATTTTCATTCATCGAAAATTGTTCCAAGGCTTTCCTTGATTTCACAACTCATTTTAAACAATTAAAATTTTGAAGTCGAATTTTTCGTTCTCCAAATTCAAAAGACATCATGAATATGTTACTTTGTGCAATTTTCTCTAGCTTCTGATTGCAGTGAAAATAAACAAAAAAGAAAAAAGAAATTTCTCAATCAAGAATCTTACATATAGTATATATATCTACGTTATGTTTTGAAAAATTTTTGAAATGTTATGTTTTGAACAAAATTTGAAAGTATGGAAATTTCCTTTTTTTTGTGTATTCCATTCTAATTAAAAAATGAAAACATAATTTAAAACAGATTATTCAAAAGTTATATTTTCTCGAAATTTATACATATCTGTTAAAATTTGAAAATTGAATCCATTGAATAAAATCCCATGGTTATTATTTACTTTTTTTTTTCAAATACTAACATTTAAAACCAGGTTGTTTAAAATTAAGCATGTATCTAACTTCCCGAATACAACAAAAATGTCGACTTATAAAACAAAAAATTTTGGTTTAGAAGTCAGGATTAATTTATAAACTTTTGCAGTTATATTTACTGATAAAATTTACTTCTTTTCAATTTGGGAAAAAGTTTCGAACTCCGAAACTAGGGTTGTTGATATTATATCGATATTATCAAATATCGATATTTTTCATATAAAATACCGATAGTATCGGCCGATATTTTTCAGTCCGATACTATCGGTGTTCGATATTTTGTTTGCAATATCGATATCAGATATCTCTCAAATCATTAAACATCGCATTTGCCATAACTAGTACATATTTACATCTTTTTTAATATATTTTTGTAAATTGAAGAGGTAATACTGTCAAAATTTCCAAACCAATGCTTCTCATGCCATATTTTTCAATTTTCATTCAAAATTTGAATTCAAATTTCAATATGAATTTAAAAAAAGGTGATTTTTTGAAGAAAGGTCTAATTTTTATTCATTATTCAAAATCAACTTTTTTTGGACGATATACCGAATATCGATATTTTCAACCCTAAATATTGGTTACGATATTTGATATTTTTAAGAATATCGATAATATCGATATGGGATATTTTTGAAGAATATCGATAACCCTATCCGAAACCTTCGAGTGTTTTTGCAACTTGTTTCTGACATGATTTAAATAATTTAGGATAATTACTCTGCTCACCTACACTGACTGAAGCCCCCGTATTGATAAGGGTAGCTTCTTTCAGTTGACACACCTCTCTTCTTTTGTACGTACTGCAATCCTTGATATGATAAGCCTCCAGAGCATCCGTTATTTCCGAATTCATAGGAACAATCAACGAGTTCTTGTTCGCTGAAGGAAATCAATTTGCCGGTATTCAAAAAATATTGACCCTCGAGTTGACCTATCTGAAAGCAGTAAATAGGATATTACGTACCTAGGACATAAATTTTTTCAAAACATATCTGTCCTAGTTACGTTCGATATTTTACGTACCGAGGGCTGGAAAACGAGTTTAGAGATTTAGAACTGGACGAGAAACGAGTTTTCTATGCCAGAGGTACGTAAAAATTAAAAAACTAGCGTTTAACTTTTCACGTAACTGATCTTAGAAAAAAAGTTTCGCCTCATTATTCATTATAAACAAGATACTTAAGAGGCAAAAAAATGTTCGGACAGAGTTATTTGGAAAACATGGAAAATTCGATTTTCGTAACGTTCGAGTACAGTAGTTAGGAATTTTTTCTAACTTTTTTGGTATTTGAAAAATTCTTTGATATTCAAATTTACTATTCCAATTTTTAGAATTCTATGCTTCAGTATTCAAAGTGCTGAAAATTAACAGTATTCTTTTAGAATTTGAAGAAAAAAAAATCTGAACATTTTCATTGCATGGATATTGAGAAAATTTGTAATGTATATTATTTATAATGTTTTGAACTGTGTTCGTGTGTTTTTGTCGATCCTCAGTATTTCTATGATATTGCTTTATAGGTTGCTAGAATTCGGTGCTAGAGTATTGAAAATTTTTATAAATCCTAGTATCTGAATTGATGTTAGAGAAAACTTTATCCTTTACGCATATTTACACTTTTTCTTCAGTATTTAGAAAATTTTAAAAATGTTTTGGTAATCGTACGATGTACGTAATTTTTCAAAATGTGATCGTTTTAGATTTACAGTTTTACAATTCATCCGAAAATTACATCGACTACATAGAGATTGAGTATCATTAGATTCTCGGCTTTTCTTTCATTTTACTAGTACTTATGAAATGTAGGAATCTTTTTTGATGTTTTTATATACTAGGTTTTTCGTATTTTCGTAATGTGATATCTAGATTCCAGAAATTATATTCTCGGATATTTGAATTTCAATAATTTTTCCATAAGATTAACGATTTCTGAAAAAATTTAATACTTGTGTTATTCTCGATACTTTACATATTTCTTGTAGTTTGCTTGTTTCTTTTTTTTTTTTTTTTTTTTTTTCTTGTAGGTACCTAGTATTTTTTAGTATTTGCAAACTTGTGGAGCATTTTCTAATATTTTCGTAGAATACTCATATTCTAATAAATTAGTTTACATACGTTTCAAAAAACTTTATGTTCAGGATTTATATGTTTCGTGAACTAAATTATTTGTTTGGGTGTATCAAAGAACAATAAAACTAAACAATCAAAAAAAAAATTTTTTGATCCTAAGCATTTCAATGGTTTACAATTTTTTTTAATTTACAACTCTGTGTTATAAGAATTTTTCGAATTTTTTCTGTATCATTATTGCCAAACATTTATAATAAAAATTATACTTAAGTAAAAATTATACTGAGGCCAGAATTTTTATTTTCAGTCAGTTCAGTTAAAAATTTGATTGTGGTAATTTGTTTTGTAATGATTTTATTGATTTATAATTAAATTAACTAATAAAATTTGATTTCTAATAATTTCATATTATTCTAAATAATTGAAGAAGTATTATTATTCTGAATAAAAGAAACCATTTTTGAAAAATTAAAAAAAGACACAAAAAAATTAGAAAAACTGTATAGTAGAAAAGAAATATTCTAGAAATGATACCCTTAGAATTTTTACAAAAAAAAACTGACCCCATACCAAAAATTTTTAATTCCGTTCAAATTTGAAAACTGAAAAAACTATTTGATGTTTTGCATACTTCACCAAGTACATTTTTAAAAACTGTCACTTATTCCAAAATTCATTAATATTTTATTACTCTTTCGAGCTTTACTTTTTTATTGATCATTTCACTATTTAGTTTTTATGTATTTTTTATTTTGAAATTCAAAGTCGTGTAATAAGTTTTTTCTAGTTGTGTGTACATATAGACTTGCTATACATAGGTGAGTAAATATAAAATTGACGATTCTCCACTAAAGAATTCTAGACTCTAAAAAAGTAGAAACTAAAATTGTGATACTCTAAATTCTGAAAAATTTAGATATAAACGACTTTGACATCCACAATTTGGAAATTGATCCTTTAAGATCATGTTGTCTATCTGAGAGTATGAAATTCAATGAATTACTACTGTAGAATGAAAGAGTAAACGATCCAAATAGTGTAGACTTTCAAAAGTAGAAAATGTAGATAATATTTCTAGCCATAAAAATTCTAGAAATCTAGAGTTCCCTTTTCCTCAATTATAATTTCCTGAAACTCTTGATTCGATTGACCTTGACTTACAACACAGTGTACAACACAGTCATTACTTTACGAGATTTTCAAATTTATATGTTTAACAAAACTCTTACTGCCGCGAAAGCCCAGCAAGATCCACATCCAGTTTGATGTTTAACATTCGTAACTGCTCCTTTTGTTCTCCAATCCACAGAATCCGGCAAAAATTGATTACCAAAAAATAAACTTTGGTCTAGTGTTGGATCAATCGTGTGACTTCCGTTTGGCAATGATTTATTGACCGAATCTATTGCTATTGGTTTGTTATAAAGTTCATCTGCTCGTAGATCACAAACAACAGTGATTCCAGCTTTTGAGGTTACATTGGTTTTTCTGTAGAACTCGTTCATTTTCACAACTGATTTCACACATTCTGCATGTATTTCCTTTCGCATTTTCTCTTCTTTCGCGTTTTCGTACGTTTTATTGTAATATTCCTGATAAAAGAAAAAAACATATGCCTGTTCATAACGATCAAATAAAGCCCACAATAAAATATTTCATTTCATGAATAAGTATAATAATACAAGAATTTTAGCAATAATTTACTTCTATTCACATTCAAACATACCTTGAAGTTCTCCCAGATTGTTAAATCTGGCTTTTTTAATGTATTAGCTTCACCCACTGCGAGTTTTGTCAAAACGATGAATAAGAAATACATTGCTGCCATTTCGAACTTTTTTTCCCGATTAAAATTGATTTCCGAAGCACTAATTTTTTTTGTAAAATACACATGTCCAAATTCAAGTGTCTTCTAAAAAGTTTTTTCACAAATGAAATCGCAGAGAACGTTTTATATCATTTCAGCACACTAACAAGTCATTATTATACTCATCATGAAGTGATTGTTGTAGTATAACAAAATCGTTAATAAACGATGCTCGATATAAGAAAAAAATAACCATCAGCTTCACAAAATTTCAAGGAACCATTATAGATATTGTATCACAATCACAGTCTGTCTAAATAAATATTCTGTTGTAAAATTTCAGACCTTCACTTATGCGCTAATGATGTTGACATAGCTCAAACTTGATATCAAAATTTATGAAATTTCAATTTTTTTTTACAAAATTTCTTACATTTAATGGTTATCGAAACGTTTTTCTGATTCATGTCAGTCTAAAAAAAATACAACAGTCTACGATTATTTTGCACAGTTTCGATATCAATATCGTTTTTTTATTTCACGAAATGTTCATTTTTCCACTGAATTATACACTTTGATAGTGATAAAAAAAAGTTGAAGGCTTCTAAATTGAGCGACTCGAATATACAATTTTAACGATTCTGTGTAGCCATTTTTAGTATATCATTAATTTAAAACAATTATGTGATAGTTTTTTTTTTCCTTGAACGTGCTATTAATTTTAAATCACTATACAGTGTTTATTGAAAGTTCTAAGCCTTTGCATTAAACCTTTGAACGCATATATGATCTGAAAAGAAATAACATTTTTCAGATGTGACATTAGCTGTTATCAAAACGTATAGGCTGGAGTAATTTCGCAATTTTCGAAAGCTTGTAGTAAAATATACAGAAAAAAAATATCAAATTTTTTTTTTTTTTTAAGTTCAAACAAAATATGCATCAAATGTTTGAGCGTTCACCGGAATTGAATGAAAAAAAATCTCAATTTCAAAAAGCAATGATCGAGAAATTTGTTGAAGATCCAAGAAGACTTGTTCTCTTATAAATAATTTTACTTTTTAAGACAAAATGACCCAAATATAGTGGCACAAATAGAAGATATCGTTTTTTACTTCAGTCGATGACGAAAATTATTTGCCCCCCCCCCCCCCCCCCCTAATAAAAATCCTGGCTACGCCCATGCGTATATCATATTAAACATGCGTTTATGTAAAAAACTTCCAACACAATTTTATTAAAATCAATACAAAAATTTCAAACAGTGTAATGCATAGTGCTGGCTCAAGCATTCGCACTCATCAGCATCGCATACACACCTGAATATTTTTACAAAACATTGAATTTTACTTAACATCTTTTTTGACCCATATAGAATTCAACAACCGATGATTCCGTTTGTAATGTTTTGCCATACAATCTCGACACATACAATTTGTTATCTTTTAACAATTGAAAATTCTTCCAAATCAAACGATCCAAGAACTAATGATAGATTATTGATGTTTGGCAGAAATTGAATACCTTCAGAACGTCAGGTTGAAAAACAATTTTTATGTACCTCTGGCATAAACAACTCGTTTCTCGTCCAGTTCAAAATCTCTAAACTCGTTTTCCACTCCTCGGTACGTAATATACTATTTTGGAATTTTCTACGACCGTTATATGCCTATATTTTACAAGCATTAGAAATTAGAAAAGTATATGTTTACTCTAGTTTTATGGCTTTTTTTATTCATTTGCATAATACATTCGTTTTTTTTTTTTTTTTTCAAAAAAAACATCATTGTTTTTTTCAAATTTGGCAGGGTTTTATTATATTTCATCATGTTTAAGTGAAAATCAAAATATTTGTGATATGTTATGTTATGTTGTATTATTTAGAACAAAATATGTAAAGTATGGTTGACGAATTTATTGTACTTTTTTCGTTTATCGATGAAATTCGGGAAAAATTGACACACTTCTAAGCTCTTGTGAAGTATGGATAAGAGTAATGTAAAAATCACGAAAATTCCGAACTAAGACCCTGCCACCTTTCAAAAGTCTATAACAAGTTTATTCGAAGTTATAAATATGTGAGTGAAATGAATAAGAAAATGCATAAAAATAAACAAACATGTACTTTTCATGTGATAGTAAAATATGTATATTAGTTATTAGAAATTTAGAAAAATTTAGTTTTTAACGATTCTTTCAAGTTTTAAACGTAAATCATAAGTTTCTTTAGTTACAAATATGTGAATGACATAAATTAGGAAACGTATGAAATTAAGGCTAATATACTTTGTATTGCTTGAAAAATATAAATAACAGCGATAGAAAAATCTATTAAAATTGATTTTGAACGTTAGATCGTATACTTAAACTCTAGCACGAGTAAATCATGTCAGATGTGCTCCAAACTTTACGAATAAAATTTTTTAGCATCTCAATTGATTTGAAGGTCCAGAATAAAAAAATACAAACATAGCCAAAGTAAGTGATACGCTATTGCAAAGCCATAAATTTTCTAAACGATTCTGATTTTTCAATAATTATGAGTTTTATACTTCTACTAATTGTAAGCATGGATACAAAAGTAACGGGAATTAGGTGGAGGGGGACCGCGGAGGGGGGGATCGGGTTCTCCACTGGTTCTCTTCCAAGCTGCTACTATCCCAAGTCAGTGTACAAAGTTCATTTGCTGTGAGTGCATTCGTTCGTCCGTAAGAATTTTTCTAGTGAAACGACTTTTTCCGTTTCGGCGAAAACGTGAAATGGCTGAGTGCGGAGAGCAACGCGCGGCTGTAAAATTTTGTTTTTTGTTAGGAAAAACACCCGCGGAAACCCTTGTGATGCTGAAAACAGCTTATGGGGATAATGCTTTGAGTAAAACGCGTGTGTACGACTGGTTTTCGCGTTTCAAGAATGGAGAGATGTCAATAGAAGACCAACCTCGTTCTGGGCGCCCCTCGACTTCAAGAACGGACGAAAACATTGAAAAAATCAACACTCTTGTTCATGAAGACCGTCGCCGAACCATCGATCAACTTTGTGAGATGTCTGGATTGTCATGGAGTTCAATTCAGAGGATTTTAACTGAAGGTTTGAGCATGAGGAGGATTGCAGCCAAATTTGTTCCTCGCCTTCTCTCCGACGATCAAAAGGAGCGTCGACTTCAGGCCTGTCTTGAGCTGCAAAATCAGTTGGATGAAGACCCAGATTTTTTTCTCAAGGTTATAACTGGCGATGAATCATGGTGCTATGGCTACGACCCCGAAACAAAGCAGCAATCAAGCCAATGGAAGACACCTCTCTCGCCTCGTCCAAAAAAGGCACGCCAAGTGAAGTCCAACATCAAGACATTGCTCATTTGTTTCTTCGATTGCAGAGGTATTGTGCACGCAGAATTTGTTCCTCCAGGCCAAACGGTCAACCAACACTTCTACTTGGAGGTTTTGAAAAGGTTGAGGGAGAACATCCGGAAGAAAAGAGCGGATCTTTGGCGCACAGGAGATTGGTTCTTCCACCACGACAATGCACCTGCCCACACAGCGCTGTCCGTGAAAAAATTTTTGACCAAAAACGGCATGACACCGATTGTTCACCCCCCCTATTCACCGGACCTTGCCCCCTGTGACTTTTTTTTGTTCCCTAGACTCAAAAGGGACATGAAAGGAAAACGTTTTGGGACTGTAGAAGAGGTGAAACAAAAATCTCTGGAAGGTTTAAAAAACATTGAAAAAAAATGAATTTCAGAACTGTTTTGAACACTGGAAAAAAAGATTGAACAAGTGTATTACAGTCAATGGGGGTTACTTTGAAGGTGATAAAAATTGTGTGTGAAAAAATTTGTCAATAAAAAAGTTGTAACACAATTCCCGTTACTTTTGGGTCCCCCCTCGTACAATTCTGAAGATTCAGATTTACATTCAATGATGTAAGCATGGAAATATTTGATCGTTTTTTTGTAGGATGAAACTTCAATAATGTTGCATTACGAATTAATGTCACAACGTATCTTATTCTTACAAGGAAATAATTCAAACTACAACAATGGTTGTGTAAAAAAAAATTTTACCTTATATAGTATAAACGTATTTAAATCAACATTTAAAAATTGAAACTGTGACGAGCGGGGTTTTTCCCCTCGTCTGAAACTTTGCCTTGGAAAAAATATCCGTTTCATGAAATTCTAAAAGAGAGCAATTTTTTTCAAGCATTAATGATAATGCGCGGCGCTATCTAAATCGTTACGATTTCGCCGGTGCTGAAAAGAGATATTCATTAATAGCAATGAAGAACTAATGTTACAAGCTACAATGGATTTCTATTTTCAGAATACTATCTACATTATTCTTTTATCACTCAATTTTAACATTATTCGATTCTCTACCATAAGTCATTCGACTTCTAACTATGAAAAAAAAAAACGATTTAACAAAAAACGATGACCTTTCATTTTTACATTTTTCGCAAATGATTAGCAATAATCAGAGGCGATTTTTCGGAACGGATGTAAACGGACAAAAAGGGGTCCGAATGCTTCCTTTCAGAATCGTATATAAACCCGCGTATTTTTCAGCAAAAGCGAAGTCATTCTCGAGCTTCTGAACTGCCGCGTTCTCCTCGGAGAGCCCAAAAGGCCCAAAGGTTCCCAAAAGCGAAAGAAAACTTCCGAGGTCCAGGGCTCGACCTTACGACAGCCTAATAGCCTCACTTTTGCCGAGTATCGATTTGACCAAAAACCCAAGCTGTGCTTGAGGTGCCAATCTATCGATATAAGGATAAGAATTTGATATTTTTTTTTAAAAGTAAGAATTCGAATAAAATCTCTTATCATTATATTTGATAAGATCTATTTTGCACTATTTGCCATTATCCTTCGAGTGGAAAGACTTGTCTTACCGGCGCATGTTCCGAGCGCAGCTTGACTTAATGATGGTGAGAGACAAAAGGATCTCAAATTATTAATTGACATCTCCGGATAAACCATGTTTCACAATATTTAGAGTATGCTTCGCAAGTCTTATCATTATATTTGATAAAATCTATTTTGCACTATTTGCCATTATCATTCGAGTGGAAAGACTTGTCTTACCGGCGCATGTTCCTAGCGCAGCTTGACTTAATGATGGTGAAAGACAAAAGGATTTTAAATTATTAATTTTCATCCAGAATAATTGGAGAAGAATTACACACTCCATACTGTGATTGTCGAATTTGCCACTTAGAATATTCATTGTTTTTGCGGATTATATATATGTGTGTGTATATCTCTTTTTAAACCCTGCGATGGTTTCTCTCTTTAGTGCCTACTGCCGAAAACTTGATTTGAGCATTAAAAGTATAGTCCGGCATC
This sequence comes from Platygaster robiniae, assembly GCA_028476575.1. NCBI lineage: Eukaryota > Metazoa > Arthropoda > Insecta > Hymenoptera > Platygastridae > Platygaster > Platygaster robiniae. The sequence continues at coordinate 39,412,918 of CM052022.1, forward strand.
ACAGGGTCAAGCCCAGCGCTAAAAGATCCGTGTTTAAAAAGAAAGGGATACTCAATTTATTCTATCGCCTACAAGTCTTGAAGACCTTGCCCCTTGAGAAGAACACTAATTTAGAAGAGGTTGGTTCACTAATAGCAAAAAGGGCTTCTTTGGAATACGGGACTCTTTTAGTGACCCCAGCAAGGAAGTTGGAATTTTCATGTATTTTTTGTAAGGCACCCCAGCATTATTCGCTCAATAGTATTTCAAGAGATAAGGAAATAAAAGAGATTCTGTTGGACCTAAGAAGGGTGGAAATAGCAGGTCAGCGATTTTACGACTCTTTAGAAAAGAGCTAATTCTATGAGGCAGATTCTAATGACTGCGTGCCAGAGCCATGCGAAAGTTAAGCTATTATGTAGCATTATGATTTAAGGAAGTTGTATTGAATCGAGATTAATGAATAAGGAATGATTTTTAAAGCGTAATTTTAGTGTTGTAATTTTATCCCTAGAACAATTCTCCCGAGTCCCTTTAAAAGTCGAACCCAGGGTCACCGTAGGCCGTTGTCTACGGAGGGTCCTGTTCTGTACACGACGAGATTGAGGAATAATTTTCCCTAGGCTCATGGCCTAACAATCCAACAAAAAAAAGGAGAATAATAAATATTCTTTTAGCATGTATTCCGGGTCTCGCTCGTTACAAAACAATACTTGCTATACGAAATAAAAGCAGAAAATTTGAAAAGTGACGATGCTGAAAAATTTCAATAAAATATTAATAAAAAAAGTCCAAAACTGACTAACCATTAAATTATTGTTATATGTAAAACTTTTATTAATTTTTTTTTTTAAAGAAAAACCATAAACCGCTGAATACAGTGGCTTAAAAAATTTTTATACAATCCTTTTGATGGCTAGCCCAACATTTCAAGAGCGTAATTTTCACGCCTTCTATCTACTCGACATCTTAGAACTTTAAAATGACAAAACTCAGCTGTGTCGTAATCATAACCGTTGATTTTATTTATGCAAAGTAGTACAAAGTTTTTTGTCAATCATCAGAGAGTGAAATATCAGAACTTATAACTGCTTTTTGTCTAATAAAGGTTAGGAACTAAGACAACGATGTTGAAAATTTAGAGTAAATAAGGTGAAGAATGATAAAGTACAAAAGATGTACGCAAGAATAGTTGAAAATTTTCGCACTTCCTGCAGTGATAATATAAGACCCAATTCCGCAATAATTTTCCTTGTTCCTTGCAATTCTGATATAACCATTTTCTCCCCAATCCGAGCCGTAACTATTTTTCAAAAGCCAATAATTTTTTCCGTTCTCAGAACCATATCCAACCAGGAGCATTGCATGACCCACGGGATCACTTGATGCCCTACAGTCAGGCCAATTAATTATATCTGCAAATATAGTCATGGTATAATGGAATACATTAATATGTTAAACAGCTATAGTACCAAAAGAACAATTTGACAGTGACTATACCATCTACATAACGCGAAAACTTGGGAGTGATGGGAAAGATGGCTACGATGACTTGACCTCTTTGTGTCAGAAGAGCTTTTAACCATTGCTCATCCTCTCTCTGTAAGACCATTGGGATACATACATCGATTTGGATTCCTTCTGTGCGTGTTCTGGAAATCAAAAGTTCGACTCCTTCACATGATTCGTGAAAATACGACTTCTGTAATAGAGCGTAATAATATTTATATCTCTTACTTGCAAGTTTGGTAAGGCTTGTCTGTATAGGGATATTCTACTTCTGTATACATAACTCCCGTTTCTCTAACATATCTCAACGCTTCCTCTGCTACACCACCATGACAGCCAAAGTTGAATGAGCTCTTCCAACAATCGAGTAAATATCGTGGACTTAAAGGTACCAATTCGCCAGTTTTCAAAAAATGTTGACCCTCGAGGAAACCAGCCTAGGAGGAAGTAAATTAATCAGTTGTAAGCAAAATATAAACATATCGCTAATTCGAAATTTAGGCTTGGAAAATTTGCGTCCTTCATATATCCGAATGTTTTAAACTTGTAATATCTGCAATAGCTTTTGTCTAAATTCCTTAATCTTGGGATTTCTTATGGCGCCAAAACATGTAAACATTTTGAAAAAGGTTACATCTACCACTTGAACGTATAAAGTCTTTACAATTATTATTATTATTATTATCATAATTACAAGCAGCAGTTATAACATAAACTGGTAGTGCTCGTATCATCCGCGAACAAATATAAGATAAAACGATGATGAAAAAATGTAGTAACATTATAACACACTTCAAAAACATTCTTGCACTATATAAATAAAATTTACACACGCGAATACCGATCATAGCCATTCTTAAACGACGAAAGTGAACTTGAGGCAATTACTTCTTCAGGCAAAGCGTTCCACGTAGAGACTACCCGGTTGGATAGGAAGTGCTGCCTCTGCGTCGTCCGTGATCTTGTAGTTCTTAGCTTTAGCAAGTGGCCTCTAAGGGAAGGAGTGTTGGCGATGGTGAATAAATTGGACAGGGACTCGACATTGTAGTGGCCAGTAAGGATTTTAAAAGTTTCGATGTTGTCACCTCTTTTTCGTCTATCCGCAAGCGTTTGGAGGTTGAGGGCACGTAGTCGTTCATAGTAGTGAAGATGATTCAGTTGTTTAGACATATGCGTTGCTTTTCTTTGTAGTCGTTCGAGGAGGTTGATGTCCTTCGCCAAGTACGGTGACCACACTACGTTAGCATATTCAACTATAGGTCGGACGTAGATGATATATAGTTGTCGTAACATATTTGGTGATAGCATTGAAAATGCCTTGCGAATCTGGTATAGCATTCCGTTTGCTTTCTTGACTACCCTGCCTATGTGATTTCCCCATTTTAGATCGTCTGTAACAAGTAAACCAAGATCCAAGTGTGAAGGTGTTTCTAATAAGGAGACGCTTCCAAGTGTATATTGCTGGTGAGGGTTGTTCTTCCCAATATGGAGGACTCTGCACTTCTCAGCGTTTAAAGGTATCATCCATTCTTCGGACCAAGCTGCTATAGACTGAAGATCGTTCTGGAGAACATCAGCATCAGTGAGTGGGTTAGCATACAGCTTTGTATCATCAGCGAAGAAGGAGTTCGATGCTTTTATTGTTGGTGCCAAGTCTGCTGTGTAGAGTACGAACAGTAATGGTCCAAGAACTGACCCTTGTGGCACACCACTTGTTACAGGTTTGGATGAGGAAAGTGTTTGTCCCACACGAACCTTGAATGTCCTATTAGATAGGTAAGATTTGATCCAATTCAACAGCTTACCATCTATACCGAGGTACTGAAGCTTCTGTAGAAGTTTAGAGTGAGGAACCTTGTCGAAAGCTTTGGCGAAGTCCAGGTATATTACATCCGTTGGTTGACCTACATTGAGCGATGCAGACCAGTCGCTGACAGTTAGCAGAAGGTTAGTTACAGTTGACCTACCTGGTATAAAACCGTGTTGGCAAGAGGGGATCAAGTTATGCTGGAGTGCGAAATCACGTAGCTGCTTAACAACTATCTTCTCCATGATCTTACAGACGTTGCTAGTGAGACTAATAGGTCGATAGTTTGCAGCATCAAGTCTGGCACCTTTCTTGAAAACTGGAGTCATAATTGCTTCTTTCCAGGAAATAGGGAGGCGTCCTGAATACATGGATGCTCGAAAAACTGCCGTAAGAAGTGGAGACAGCAGGTCCGCACATTTTTTCAAGAAAATGTTTGGAATTCCATCTGATCCAATAGACTTGCCCACATCCAACGAGATCAATATTTCAAGGACTTGGTTCTCATTAAATTCTATGTCCGTGATTTTATCACATGGTGGAATCATTAGGAACACAGGTATGGGATTTGAGGGTAAATCATTTGTCACAGCGGTGTAGACTTTTTGAAAGCTGCTGGCGAACATGTTTGCGAGTTCTTGAGGATCCACGATAGTAGTGCCATTACTATTTGTTAATGCTGTTGGTGCCTTACAGGGAGAGTTCAATTGGTTCCTCACGTAAGCGTAGAATCTTTTTGGTCCAGAGTTAATTATTGAGTTCTCGTACACCTGTCTACTCTTCTGGATGGCGCTCGTGAGTTGGTTGGATATGTTCCTAAATTTCGCATGAAGAAAAGGATGCCCGTGTCTCTTGTAAGCAGCCCATGCCCGAAGTTTACGTTTATGCGTTTGTTTTAGGTGGAGGTTGAACCATGGTTTATTCAATCTGCTGTTTTTCTGTTGTAGTGGTGAGTTGCTACATAGTAGTGTATAGAATTTCGAGCAAAATTCAGAGTCCCAGAGTTCTATTATGTTGCATGAGTCACCATCGGCTAGGTAGAGATTACAAGTAGCTAGTTGGTTCCTGATTTTAGAGTAATCAGCTTTGTAGAAGTTTTTCAGCGGACCAGGATCGTACTGTGAGCGTAGAATATCAGCTTGTATTTTACCGACGAGAACAACGTGATCACTACAGCCCAGATTTGGTCTGTAATCTAAGTCAAATAGAAGGCCTGGGTCATTCACGAAAAGTAGATCCAACAGCGACGGTATCTGGTTATCTCGGAAACGCGTGGGCTGGTCTACTAGCTGTAAAATACTCATGTCATTGTATCTATTGACGAATTCCCCCTCAACTTCAGGTAGATTATCAAGTGGTAAGTCAGGCCAGTCCAGAGAAGGAAAATTAAAGTCCCCTGCCACTATAAGATTCCCATTGACACCATCAGCTCTAGTAAGTGAATCTAAAAGTGTCCGGTCAGTGATTTGTATATGGTGGTTATTAGCTGGAGGTCTTCTGCCAGCACGATCCTTCCTAAACAGCTGATATCCTCTTATATTAACCGTCGCATCTAGTATGTCTGACGTCAGCCAAGTCTCGGTAATAATTATAATTGTTGGTTCCATAACACTGACTTCTAATAACAAATCATCAAATTTTGCTGTGAGGGAGGCAAGATTCGTGTACAAGATTGTCGGTACTCTGTTTACAACTACTGCTTGTCGAGGTTTTCCGACGGAGTAATTATCTTGGGGGTACCCTGAATGTACTTAATCGTCGCGGTTGGGTGAGTCTTTATTTTCTCGGCAAGCTCAGAGCGCAGTTTCAGGAGCTCATCGCGTTGGGCAGGGGTCTGGTCACTACGGGCTTTTATCTTGTCCGATTGAGAGCGACATCTCTTGAGAATAAAGAACGCGAGACCAGGTGAGGAAAAGACGACTTTCAATGGCCGAGGTATGCTTTTTCCATCTACAGTTTTCCGAAAGCCAAGACGTCGGGATGTGATGATTTGGTTGAAAGTCTCAGTGGGAAGATTGACGCCTTCCAGAATCTCTTCCAGTTGAGACGGGTCATCACGCTCCCTCGCCGATGGGGATCCTGACGAACTCTCGGGTACACCAAAAAAGATCACGTTGTTCGCCCTACGTTGACGTTCTTCGACCTCACGAATATCGACGCCGACAATTGTCTTGAGAAAAATTCAATAAGACTCACTGCCGACATGGCCCAGCAAGTTCCACGCTCTCCTTGATTTCTGATTAGTGAAATAACTGCTCCTTTCGTTCTCCAATCCCAAGATTCCGGCACATCACTCATATCAACATGAATATTTTCATCCATAGGAGAGAGATCGGCGAATGTTTCATTGAATGAAACGTTGAAGTTGAATATTTCTTTAGTTTTCCGGTCACACAAGTGATTGATTTCCAATCTGGCTGACTCTTTATTTTTCTTGAATCTCTCATTTTCTCGATTGACATCTTCCACGCATTTTTTATGTAATTCTCGGCGAGCTTTTTCTTCTTCTGCGTTCTTGTATGATTTGTTGTAATATGTCTAATAAAAGAAAGTTAAAAATGTTTTGATAAATATACTTTTCAATAGTTGTTATTACAAGGTAACAAAAAAAGACTGTCGATCAGAGAAACACCTTTTAGATTGAATAAGGCAAATTATTACTATTTGAAATGGTCAAACGTATTTATAATTATGCGATAGTCATTTTCTGTAATTCGACAATGCAATGAGGTTAAGTTTAACAATGAAAGAGTTCAAATTTTGATTAATATCAAATCGTCATGGTTTTGAACCGAAAGCTTCCTATCCTACATTATTTTGTGACAATTTCACGTGGCGCACATTTCTTACTACTTCGGTCAAGTAGTTACTAAATAATTTGTTATGCCTAACTAATCAATCAAGAGGAATCAACTTCTTAATTAGTAACTTTTTACTATTTCATCAGTCAAATAATAACTGAAGAATTAGTTATCTTCCACAATCTCAGTAGTAAGAATCTGCTGATTCATTTGTCATTTTTGTACTTTTTCAAATAGTGAGCATATATGACTATTTTAATCAGTAATTTATAACTTTTTATTAGCGACACGATCCATACTAATTGAAATACTCAAAAATGACTAGTAATTACCCGAACTTACCTTATAATTTTCCCAAACTGCCAAATCTGGTTTCTCAGATAAAGCGTCTTGAATCAATATAAAAAGTATAAAGGCCACTAAAACGCACTGTATAATCGCCATTTCTGACTGAATTCACTGTCATTCACCAACCTTCGTTACCAAAAATGTCTCTTGACTGCAGTCTCTCTACCGATGCCACATAAAAAATGAAGCCGAAATGACTCTCCCCTATATGTATGAGTGACTTAGAACTCATTAGTTTTTGTATCTTTCTGTTGCTAAGTCATTATACAAGTAGTAAAGCATGACGAAAATATAGTCGTTATTGGCAATCGATAACATAAAGTATATTGAAAGTAAGTGTAGAATAGAAGAACTAACTGGAATTATCATCTAAAATTAATTTATTTTTATCATTATTCGAAGTACACATGAAAAAAAACCGATTCAAAACTTCTTTTCAAGGCAATCGCAAAAACTTTTCAACTCATTTCTATCTATCTTACAGGTCCGAAAAAATTGCCTCGTAGCTTTTTATACAAAGATTATTTCTTATTTCTTATCATTTTCATAGTGTAACTTTATAATATTTTTCACATTTTCGAATAGCATGATTTTTCCATCTTTTAACAATTTTTTTTAAAGACGATTACGAATCGTTGTCTTTGAAACCTGATTTAAAAATAAGTAAAAAGAAAAAAATCTGAATTCTTGCCTCATAAAAAATGGATATTTTTTATTCACGATACCTGAGAATGTTCTGGAAAAATTCATAAAAGAAATTCTCAGACGACTTGTGAACTTTATCTTTAATGAATGAATTTATGAATTTTATCTTTAAATTGTTGTACATTATGAAACATTGATAAGTTTAATGTCACATCTTATTCATGAAAATACTATTTTAATCGATTGTGTTACTTTCAAATCCAATAAAAAACATCGAATATTTTTTTTGCTGCCAAGATTTAAGAAAATATTCCATCACGAATAATCCTTATGAATTCTAAAAAATTACATCGTTTGACGGTAAAAATGTAAAAAAAACAATATTTAAGGTAAAAATTCAAGTTATCCACAATAATTGATTTTACAGTCAGTAATATTTTCTTATAAATCGAGTTTTTTTGAAAATATACATTTAACAGCTTAATTTTTTTTTGTTATCACAAAAGTTTTTCGTCATTAGTTTTGTTATTAGACTATTGGAAAAATGAATAATTTATGATTCATGCTCAAAATCTTCGAATTCTGAAAGAGCTCGTTCCAAGACAAGTAAAATTATCTGAAAGTTCTTTTCGACGATACTCGCTCGCATAAGATCGTAAATGCCATACATGATGTATGTTGAAGACAATTCGTCGGTGATGAACTGCTATTTGTTTCTGTCGCAGAAGCCCAAGATTTATCACGCCGCAGGAAAAAAAAGCCCTGGCATTTTTCGTGCAGAGCAGTTTCGAAATTCGACCATGTCTCGAGATGTTTTCCCTGTGGGTTCTTGAATGTTGCAATGAGCTTTTCGCATTCTTCAGTGCAACTAATTGTGAACTAAGACATCAAAAGTATGAGTATTATCATCCGCCATTTCGTGTCCTGTCAAAGTAAACTGGAATATGTAAACATTGCACGAAACAATATTTGAGAGAAAAAAATTGTAATTTTAAGTTCCAAAACGTAAAAAAACATTCTAAAAATTATAAAATATAGTATTTATTTATGGACATGCATTAGAAACTGGAAAAATTCATTTACTTACAATAATGACGATATAAGTATTCTGCTATAGTTTTTTAAACTCTCGAATTCATAACATTTTATATCAGATCATTTTGTATTCGACATGCTATTAATATTAAAAATAAAAAAAAGCCAGCAATAATGAATCTATCTTCATTCACCAGTTATGCAAGGTATAATCAAACTAAAATATATGGAAATGTATAAAATACATTATTTCAATAATTACTTAAAAATATATTTTTTATATTATAAAATACATAGTGGAATAATTACAGTACTCGATTATAATAATATTTTAATTATTTATTCATTATTATTCTCAATTTAGTATTACTTAGCATTATCCTAAAGAGAAAAAGGAGATGGCTTCATAGAGGGTAGCCATTTACGTTATGGAGGGTAGCCATCTTGATCTATGGAGGCAGCCATTTTGATTCACGACTGAAGAATTGAGTATTGAGTAGGCTGTGAATCTGGCTGCGAGGCGTTTGAATTCAGTTAGCAATATTTTTTATTCTTTTTAGCATTGACATAAAGAAAAATTTATGCTGTATATTATCAATTATCAACAATAAAATCAATAGTAATTTGTGTGAAAAGAAATTTTGATGAGGTGGTTAGTAGCGCGGGAAATTGAAATTAGAATATAGAACCAAGTTTTCTTCGATAGTTTACACAGAGTAGTGGTATTTTATTATTAATGCGACTGACGCAAAATACATATCAATATCGTATTTTTTCGCTGTTCTGTCATGCACGTCTTTTATTATGATTATTTTTGAAATTAAAATAAAATTGTATAATCCTAAATAGAAAAAGGAGATGACATCATGGTGTCGGCCATCTTGTGTAACTCTCTAAAGTTAGCTGCGAGTTCAGAATTGTTCCGTGATTCACGTTTGTTTTTGAGATTCACGATGTTCACAGTTGAAGTCTAATTTTTAATTTAAAAATCGATTGGAATACGAATTGGAAATTTTAAGCAGCGTAATGTTAAAGTAAGTATTATATAAAATGCAATCAGTTCATTGTCAATGGCGGTTGAGGTTATCTTTTTCCGTGTTGAAAGGAAGATGTGTGACTGAAAATATGTTTTGATAAATGAGTCTTCAACCATTGCTGATTAACATTGTAATCTTATTATAATATTATTATTCAATTTTCAGCTGAATATACTCACTTTTTTATTGCAAAAGTAGCTTTTTCCAATATTTTTCTTTAAACAACTTCGAAATTCGTTTTTACACGATTTAGTACGATTTAATCACTCATAAAACACCATCACTCTATGTTGATTATTTGCACAAACTATTTTTGATGTTTTAATGTTTTCGAAGTAAAAATTTTTTTTTTTTTTATAAAATTCCAAATTTTACAATGCAGCGCAATGTTTGACAGAACACAAAATGAAGTAAGATAATACCTATATATTTTAGTGCTCTAACTGAACACTTTGACATCGTCTTATATTGCTGTTATAAACTAGAATTTGAAATTTTTCATAACTTCCATAAAACTTGAAATTGTCAGTCCTATATCATATATATTAAAAAAATTCAGCAAAACCTCATGTTACTCTAATCATTATAATTTTAGACCTTTTATTATTCAAACTTTTTCAATACAAACTGTGTAACAACAAGAAAAATAAAAGAAGTGAATTTCTAAATCCACCGAAGAGAGAACCTGCAGAACTGTTGCTTCCTGATGTTTGAAGTACATCAAATACGGGATAACCAGTATAATTAGCAATTCCACACATATTGCCTTCGTTTCTTGCAACTTTCATGTAACCATTGTCACCCCAGTCTGGACCAAAACTATTTTTGACCAGCCAGTAATCTCTGCCTTTATCGGTACCATAACCAATAACAACCATTGCGTGAGTCAGCAGCTCGTTGGAGCATTCCAGATCATCGTAAATTCCTGAAGAAAACGATTTCAGGTTTCATACTTTGAAGAGTTATTTATCACCATGAACATAAACTTGTATTTTTACCATCTGAATAGAAAAAGAGTGATTTCAGAGAACCATCGAAGGCGACGGACACAGGACCAATAGTTGCAACGATTTTTTTTAAATTTGCTTCATTACCTGTTTCGGAAGTAACGAATCCTGTCATACTAGCTTTTTCTTCTTTAGAGTCATACCTATTTTGAAAAATATTTCATTTTATTACAATGATTTGAAATTATACACACAAAATTAAAATACTACTACATGGTCTGATCTAACAAATTGGAACGAATTTGGGGAAATATACGAAATTCGCCTATGGATTGAAGAAACAATAGTTACATGATTATTGCATGTTGGTTACAAAAAAATCGTTAGTTACAAAGGTTAAAAACAAACATCAAAATAGTAAACATTTAAATATTCCAATATTCAATACATATAATAATAATAAACGAAAAAAATGTTTTCTTCTCATTTTTGTGTAAATAGAGAATATTTTTTTTATTATATTTGACAAAAATAAGGTCTTCAACTGTAAGAATTTAGAAAATTGAATCAAAAATATTGATAAAATAATGTGATTTCTTTATACGTAACTGGAGAAATTGAGTGATGAATTTGAAAATTTTTTTACTTACCTGCATTTGTTTGTGTCAATAGCTTCATATGGATAAGTTTCCTCTGTATTGATGCCTCCATTGCCTTTTATATAAGCGAATGCACTATTCATCAAACCACCATTGCATCCGTTATTTCCGTAGTGCCAAGTGCAATCTACTAAATTTTGTTCACTTAATGATACTAAATCTCCTGTACGAAGATAATAGTGACTTTCTAGTGCTCCAATCTAAAAAATAAAGTCAATTTTGACTACTTTTTCTCGAATTTTCTCCAAATTTTATGACATCCAGTCATGTTTCAGAGAATTGTGTATTAATTATGAATACAGAAAATATTGCGGAGATTATTATATAAATTTTTTCAATTTTAGATTTCTCGATTATGAACCGTAATTTTCATTATTACAAAAAACTTCTTTCAATAAACCAAGTACAATATTTGGAAGACAAAAAACATGAAAATATAAGAAAATTCGGATTTGGAGTTTATTTTATTAGTATTTATTTAAATGTTGAACATAATGTTTTTCAATAAATTTTAATTTTTTTAACAAAGTGTAATAAGATGAACAAGTGATTAAAAGACTTTAATTTTGATAATACAAAACATCAAAATTTAAAATTTTCATCGATGTTAATTCTTGGGATTTGAATCATTTGACAATAATTTTTGAACATCGAATTTTGTTTTTATTTTGACTACATCTAATAAAAACTGATTCGAACTTTTCAAGTGTCAAATGATAAAGGTTTATAATCATCATGAAAAAGATCAGTTAATTAATACAATGATAACATACACACGAAAATTCGGAGACAACGAACTTTTACGTCTGAAAAGAACAACAATTTCAAATCCTTCAATTCCCTCATTGCACTTTAAAAAAAATTTTTTTATATGTCCATATTTATTCGTGCACGTAAAAATTTGTTCAAACTAACACAGAACTTTTGTACAATGCATCTTAGTTAACTTTTTTTTCTGAATGAAAAAACATAGATTTTTTTTCGAAGTAAAAAACTTTAATTTCGAAGAAAAAAATTTATCGAAATTTTGTAATTCTTGAAATCTTATTTTTTTAATAACAAATAATTCTCTAATTACTTATACAATTTTTATTCTCTAAAATATGATTCAAAACTTAGAAAGTATGAGGTTAAATCGTCTTGAAGTCTACAATGTTTCATAGTTCGTCATTTTCTTTTCGATATATGCACAATTTTTGTTTAACTCGTTCTACAAAGGTCGTGGATAGATTGTTGACTCGCGCAATAAGCAATCGTGAATGTCAAACACAAGGAAGTTTTCCAATAAGCGCAAGTGATCGCTGTTTCGAGGTCAAGAAACGTCTTTTCTATGTATATTTTGTTTCAATTTTCCAGCAGTATTTTGTTTTAAACATGGCTCTTTTTTTCATAAACCAGAATAAATACAATAAAATTAACAAAAGACAGATCTTTCTTGTCACTTTTTGTTTTTTGACATTCACTTTCGATTCATGCCAATGACATTAAAAAAAATTACATGTTTTCTTTCTAATAAATGAAAAATTGATACTAAATAAATTAAATAAACTAAAAAATCATTTTGCCAGTAATTTCATAACCTTTACTCTTTCACAATATAGTTAAAAGAGCGCTATTTTTAAATTTTTTACATTTCAGAATTTAAAAGTTATGAAACTTTTGGAGTCCAGGTGATGAGGGACGGGCTCGTTTTCGTCTTCCGCGCAGATTGAGTGGGGTATGAATATGAATTTCATGTTCATTTTGCATCATCACCTCAAATAAGTGCATGGAATTATTTTCATTCATTTATATCATCAAGGAATTCAGTCACTTCAATAGAATAATTATATCGGAAACAAAACCATTCATCAAAAAACTAGTAGTTCAAATTAAAATCTTGTATTCAACATTTTAGTACTTTTGTATTGCAACAAAAGCAAATCATATTATTAAGAATATTATTTTGTGACCTAATAATTATAAGATGTGACGTAGTTGACAGATCTAGATAGATATAATAGAATTGAAGAAAACACAACATGTCAGATTTTCTCCTGCATGAACGTCTATGCTGAAAAAATTGAATTTTGAAACCAGTCCTGAACGGTTGAATTTCGTGAATCATACCGAATTTTTTCGTATAATAATTAATTACTATCATTGTAGTTAAGTAAATTATAATAGAAGATACTGTTTTATTATAAAATAGTATCTCCTTTGTAGATTCTCAATATTTGTACTTACTTTATATTTTCAGTATTTCAACAAATAAAAGTATGTTTATACTGTAGACATACTAGAAATTGAATTAAATGTATTTTTATTGTTTTCCGTAATAATTTATATAATAATTTCTAGAACCATAATATTATTGAATTATGTATAGTACTATCTTGATAAATATTTTCTAGCATTAGAAGTTCCAAAATTTTTAAGAAAATTATATTTTATAGTGTTTATGCATTAAAAAATTTCTGGTAGTATTTTTCGCATTTTTATAGTATAATCTTTGAAACTCTGGATTTCTCAGTAGTTTTATAAAATTCTTATATTTTTGGGGATTCGATTCGAAAAACTTGATGCTCTAAAATGTGAATTTCGATCTATTCTCAGTAATTGTATTAGCTAATGAGAATATCAAAATTATAAAAATTTATGTCACGTTTTCTAAAATTTTATACAGTAATACAAAAATTTATAGATCGTAGAGTCATTTGTTCAGATTTTTCAGAAAACAGTTTTTTCATAGAAATCATCAAAAGTGTATGTGACTCGAAAGATTCTCTAATATTACTATAATTTAGATTTTATATAGATATAATTTTATTATTTATCAGGTCACTTTTGTTATTGTTATATGAAATGTTAATTAATTTTATTAAAATTTCGGGAGGCATTTGAACTTCCAAACCAATCAACAGCCAAAAAAAACATCGACTTATAAAAGGAATTACGATAATAACAGGAAAAAATTATGATAAATTGTTGTTATTTTTATCTTGAACATTATAGATTGTAAATTTTCATATTGTAACAATATACATAAAACTTACTGCTGCAAATGCCCAGCAAGATCCACAAAACATCTGATCCTTGACGTGTGTGACAGCTCCTTGCTCCCTCCAATCCACATGAGAAGGTAACCCATCATTCTCAACAACTGCACTTCTTTTTTTCGAAACCAGCACAGATCTTTTTCCCCTATTCGTCTCCGGAATATCAGGTCCAACTAACGTACTCACAATATATTTCCAAGGTACATCACTAAACTTATTCACTCCCAAACTGTAACTAACTAACCCTTTCTCAAACTTTGCATTATGCTCGTTTATCATTCGCAAATTATCCATGAATATTTCCATGCTACGTTTTTCCTCTTCTTGTGTCTTATACACTCTGTCATGAAGTAACTGAAAAAAGTTCGAAAAAGAGTCATTGAGTTGAGTGTGGACAGAGAAGATGAATATTTATGATGATTGTGTCGTAATAAAAAAGTGAATGGTAAGCAAACAAAAAGTACCTTGAATTCTTCCCATTCTTCTAAATTTTTATTAAAATCGTCAACTGAGATTGTTTGAACTGTCGCAACAATGACTAATACGATAAACAAAATATGCATGATGACAGTCATTCACTTCGAGTAAGAATCTATCGTTCCGAACGATTGACATTTAATAAGATTCACTAGCCTTTTACATCAGGTTTTTATCGTTGTTTGCCCAGAGTACGCAACTGAATTGAATTTCTCGAGTTCGATTGTGGTGGGAGTATCGATGGCGTTTCTTCGTAGATTGTTGAAATATATTGCTATTGAACGCATCATTTCACACTCAAACAATTTATTGAACATTAATAAAGTAACCTGTGTGAGGTCCATATTTTGAAATAATTAAATGTAAGATTATTGTAAATCATCGTTATTAATTCCTGGAACACGGAATTTTTTTAAATTCGATTTCTTGATTTATTTCAAGTATTGAATTTAAATGGATAGAATCTTATTGTTTATTGAAAAGCTCTGAATAAAAATAACTGTTGCAAATTGCGATTTTTATTAACTTTGGAAATCAGAAATTAAATACTCGAATAATGTTATTCCTAATTAATATTTACATACATCGAAAATTCACATATATACAATATAAGTACAAACCCTCAGAATAGTAAAAAAATGACTTCAACTACGCGTCAATTGCGACAGACACAAGGCCAACTTTTGCAACAACAGTTTTTAATATCTCCTCATTACTGTAAAATAATTTAACATGTCCTTCCACTTCTGCATCAATTTTTTTATTTTTTAATCTGGAAATAACATCAGGTTATTTTAAAGAACAACGGTGTACTTGAGACCATAGAAATTTATACTACATTATTATTTTTTTATAATGACGTTATATTTTTAATTCTAACAATTTATCGAAACAAAATTAATTTATTTCAGTTTAATATAGTATTATTGAAGAATATTAATGACAACGTGCTACATTTTTTCATTCAAATCTCGAAAAACATGGAGAAATTGAAGAAATTGTAACATTGCTGAGAGTGGTAAAAATTTTGAAAAAATCTGAAAATTTTCGAACAGTGTAATCCATTTTTACAATTTCGGATGTTTTAAAATTACAAAAACGTCGTAAATTTGTAACCCTTTTAAAAACTCTGAAAAGTTCGAAAAATTTTAACAGTATCAGAAATTTTATGTACCTTGTGGTAATTATCATATTTTTTTAAAATCTGAATAGTTTACTATTGTTTTCATTTTCAATCATTGTCTGATAAACTTAAAAAAATCATTAAGAGACGAAAAATCTTATGGAATAAAACGAAAATGTATGAAATCCTAAAAATTTCTGAATGTTTGAAAATCACAAAGACCATCATGCTTTATTTTTACCCTATACACACTGTCGACTTTATGCCACCATTGTGGGCATCATTCGAACAGTAAAATTCAAGGCTCACATTATTGAACTAGATTCGCATAACGCTCTCATTAAATCAATACAGTCAACAGTGCTCAGGTAAGGTGCGATCCTTAAAAGCGTAACTTGATAATGAAGTTTACATTTTCCTACGTTAAAATATAGTGATTCGTAAGTGAAAAGCCCCTCGGATTCAGTTGTACGTTACTTTTCGTTTGTGATTGCACAACATTTAATTTTTGGGATCGAAAAAAAAAATCAAGGTTTCGATTCTTTATAATGCCGACTAAAAGTCCGAAAAATTATTCATCACATAAATAATCAAATAATCAATAAGAAACCTAACATAAGGTTGCAGATGTTTTACTACTGAATTACGCCCGACTATCAGTCCATGTATATGATGTCTATAATATTCAATCAACCCATAAAAAATCTTTCCTGCAATTGTTCTCGTTATAAAAAACCAAAAAGCAATCTCGTTATCGACGACTTGTACGAAGCTTGTTCCTGTGGACCATTTTGTTGAACCTAATGTCATCGCATAATCGGGCATTGTCTTGTCCGCGTCTCGCTGCGCCGCCCACATTTCACGTCATGACTTCGTGATCTCGTCTCGAAGCCCGGGGAAGCAAAAGTTGCAGGCAACTCTTAGTCGCTTACTTACGTTAATTGCCGGCATTTAAAGTTTGCCAGTTATATTCCTGAAATATGGCCGCATCGGTGGGTCGTGCCAAAGAAAAAGCGGAGGAACTACTACGAGCTCTCGTACATCGCGAGTGTACGATCTCGCTGTGTTCTCGTACAAGTTTGTAACATTCTACGAATGGAAATAATTATGTAGCTAGAGCTTTTTGGAGAGCATCAATGTTGAAATTCTACTAATCTGAAAATCATTGCGAGTTATTTGAGGTATTTTAAGTAAAATTTGCCTGAATAATGAGAATAATACAGGGTATAAACAGCAGTATTTTGAAAAGGTGTGTTCCAGAACAAAAAAGGCATGTATTTGTGACAATATTTGTCAATTGTGACAATCTATTAGTTATCTATGTATTAGTTTCATATTTGTTGAAAATCTTAGTAATTTGCTTAGGCACTTGATAAGGGACAAAAAACTGTCGTCTGAAACGTAGTGTTTTTAACACAATAAATATTATTGACCGACAAGGTCGTCTTTTTATCCACACCTTGAATTGAATAAATGCCAGTGAAGAATCATCAGTAACAAGGTAGTAACTTTTTACGAAAGTTGCATATATAGAAATCACCTATAAAATGATATTGTTATATAACAATTTTGATTTATGACTTATATAACAAACGATGTTCCAATGCTAAGATATGTCCGGTAAGCGTCATTATATTCATTCACTAAAAAGAAAATTTTTAATTCACTGAGATTCCCTCAGTGATTTTTAATGCTAATATTGTATTGTAAGCACCTGGAAATTTTGCTTTTTACTTGTAAGCATGATTTTACGAATCTACCGTAAAGAAAATTCTAATGTCGTGTTTTCGATTGTTACAAAAAGGGATTGCCAATGATAATGCTGTATGAATCATCGAGAAATAGTACATTTGAACTACTGATAGACATGATTATACTAATTTACCGGAAAGAACATTTTGAATACTTATTTCCGATTTGTAAAAATTAACACATTGCAATCTGTTGAAAGTCAATAGATTCATATTAAGAGAGTGGCAAGGGGGAATTTCAGGAGAGTAGGAAAATGAAGTTTCTGAGCCAAGGGTTGTAGCTATCGAATAGGAACAAATGAATTTTTAAACATTGCAATAAAACAAAAAGGGAAAATTAAAAAAATTCGTGAATGAAAATTCGGCTAACAGGCCCCAGCTCCCTTACACTATATAGAAAATTTGTCGAGTATTACGAGCTCTTGAGAAAATCTAAAGTAAAAGATAGGTACATGAATCTGTAAAAAAGTTACTTTTTTCTAAACTAAAAATGTAACATTGGAAAAATACCGAAAAATTATCTTACGTTGTGTTTTCTGACACTAAAACGAAGTATTTTCGTTGTTACGTCTTCGCGTTTGTTGCTTACCAGGAACTGCAGAACACCAAAACAGGTGAGTATACATATTTATCTCGACTACGCCTTGAAACACAACTAATATTCTGATTCAAACTGAAGTTTATTGGTAGAATCTGTATAGAGCGGAAATCCGAAAAAATCGTGTCGAGGCATTTAGGGACCGGGGTATTTCGAGATACTTTGTTTTTCAGTGTAAGACGAATAACAACTGATTATTATTTTGACAGGAACATGTTGGGCAAATATAAGCGTAAGAAGATGCAGTGCCCACTGATGCAATGAAGGTTTGTCAATCAGAATATCAGCCGAAACATACAAAGTGTCTCGTCCATCTCTACACCGATTTTGGCAAACCACGACGGATGACAATTCCATCAAGGAAAGTATTTGCCTCAGTTGAAGAACTAGATAAAACGCTTCATACTATTCGTTCATTTTCAAAAGCGAGACTCGGCAGAAATCAGACATAGGAAGTAGAAAGAAAATTGCCGAGTTTTGACTAAACCGGAAATTATGCAACAACTTGCCGAAGAACAGGAATCGACTAAAGCGCCCAGAAAGAAAAACTAACACACAAAAAATAATACCAAAAGTACTCGTAAAACAACCAATAAAAAGAGATTCAAGCACAACTAAAAAGCCAACAAGGAATCAACCAGGACGCAAAGGACGTCCAAGAACATCAGCCAGAATCCAGCGACAACAGTTGAATACTTTGTATATGACAATTTTCTGCAAGTATTGAAGTCAACAAAGTATGAAACATAAAACAACTCCGAAAAACATATTCCTTACTTTTCATGGCTTATTTTGCTTACAGACGACGTGTCCCTAAATGTCCCGGTACCTGCCCCTAATTACCCCGGTACCGGGGCAATAAGGGACGATGTGCACTTTTTATTATCCGACGAATATTTCTTATTAGGTCTGTGATAGAATAAACCGGTTTTCAGGGTTCAATAGAGTAGGGTTCAAGCTTACAGAAAATATAGGTTGTTGAACAATAACCTAATTTATGAATTTATAAAAATTCACAGTACAAAATATGTCCCTAAATGCCCCGGTCTCCTCTACCAATGGAACTTTAATGAATTAAATATCCATTTTTAAAAAATGTTTGTAGCAATGTAAAGAAATACAAGTGCCGAATAAAAGTACTAGAAAATGCTACAGAATCGCATAAATACAAAAAAAATGAAACTACAATAAGTCTATTATATACATATTTAAAATCTATGTAGGTGTTCTTTTTTCGGAGTTCTATGAATGTACCGACATTCTATTGATATTAAAACTTAAGAATCTGAAATCCTAGAATTATGTAGAGCGATCTTTTGAAAAAAATGTATTTTAATAATTAATAGAATTTTCATTAGAGCTCAAAAACAACATATATATTTTGATAGACATCATTTTCTTTCAATTTTTTAAAACTCTGTTACTTGAACTTTATAATTCTAGAAATCTATATAAGATTCAAGAATCCATAATAAAACAGAAAATTCTTGAAGTTGCATGCATATATGTACTAAAAAAAAAAAAAAAAAAAACGAGCCGAACCGAAATGAAGAGTGCAATGTATCAATTTACAAATACAATATTTTTTCAATTACATTATCATCCAAAGTAAATACCCATTTCTTTATCTTGGTCGTTGGCATATTATGAACGTGTTCATCGAAACTTATATCCACTGGCAATTCATTAAATATACTACATTTGGTACAAGAAAATGACTTCCTGTATATTTTCTTGTTAAAACTTGGTACTATGTTAAACTTCCTGCAGGATCTGGTTCTGCTTAATTCATGATATTCTTTCTCTTTCTGTAATGTCTTGAAGAAGTGTAAAATTGTCTTCTGAACATAACCCTCACTTAAATTCAGGAATTTAAACTCATCAAAAAGAAGAGCAGATGGATAGCTTCTTTTCTTATCAAAGATGATTTTGACAATATGTTTTTGGATACTAGATAAATGCCTCGTGACCTGCTTATCAGCGCCTCCCCAAACCACAAATCTGTACGACACTATTGACAAAAATAATGCAAAATATTCCGTAAGTAATTGACTTCTATTTGAACTACGACGCAGCCTGAAGAAAACGTGTATAAGGTATCTAACTCTATTATTTATGTCATCCACATGATGTCGCCATTTCGAAGTACAATCCAAGAGTGAACCCAAATACCTCGTTCTACATTATCTTTATTATGCTTATCATTATTTCTGACGGTTGTACAAAAAAAATACAATATTCGTATACACAAATTCGCTTAGAAAAACCATTTCTGAATGCGACCGTCGGAAAGACAATACCAAGTATATGTTAGAGATGGTACTCACAAGTTATAGTATCGATACTTCAAGTATCGCGATACTGTTTCTCAAAAATCGATCCCTGATATTGGATGAGAACCAAGTATCGTTACCTTGAAGTATCGATTGATTATGTATACGATTTAAAAACCTTATATATATACAAAAGGTATTTAAAAAGGTAGATATCTTTTTAAAGTTTTTTTATCTTGAATTCTCTTAGGTTATGAAAAAGACAAAACACCTGATAATAAAAGAGTTATATAAATTTTTTCAGCATTCGGTTTTGGTGTTATTTTGTGATGCACACTTACATGTTTCCACAGATTTGTGATTCCACCAGTATAAGAGTACACATTCCCACACGAATCGCATTTAGCTTTTCGTGTCGTTTTGTCAATTTCAAAATATTTTCTCGCAATACTTCGTCGGAGGAGGCATGTTTGTTTTATTTTTGTTTATGTAAGTTTACCCAAGTTTACCAATTAAACCAATGAAGTAGTTCATAATTAAAAAACAAAAGACTGTCACGCTGTACAAGCAAATGCAGTAACGTATATACGCAATGCTTGATAACAAAAAACTATCATGCTGCACAACATCTGAAATCTGTCCTGCCAACGTTGCCAACTTGCTATTGTTTCGATACAAAAACTCACTATTCTCTAGTGCGAATCGGAGTTCGATACTTCAAGTATCGCAATCAAAGTATCGATTCCGAAAGTATCGTTGATTGAGAAAATCGGTACTAAAAATCCGATACTGTTGTTCTAAGTATCGATACTTCGAAGAATCGACTCTGTATCGGACATCCCCACTATATGTAATAACAATAACTTATATTTATACCATATTTTAAAAAAGATAGTCTACATTATTTTTGAAACAAATCATCTCAGCAAACTAAATAGTTACATCCCAATCAATTCTTCATCCCAGATACAAAATTTCATCAAACACTTCTGTATTCAGTCCCAGTATCCACTGCTTTATTCTGGAGTTTGGGCATCTTTCCCTCCAAATTTTCAGTTCTGTCAGTAAGCCTACCGACCTATAGGTATACCCTACCTATCTTTTATAATTTTATAAATTTGATGACTGTAAAAAATTTTTTTCTCTATTCATGAAGTATGAAATAAAGATTCGTAACTAAATTTGGTAGCATCCAAAAATCACTATCATCTTCTCAAACAATAAACTGGCCTATTTTTCCAGTGAATTCTTCAAACGTTAAAAAAATTCACTCGAACATCACCGAACATTGTCGATATTGACTAAACTCTGACCGAGTCACGTCTCGCTTCGAAACCCGACAATGCGAGCTGCATTTCCGGACGTCGCCCCACGTTATTACTTTCGCAATCTCCCCATCTTTGTGCATCGAAATGTAAGACTTCTCGAGGGTCTTCTTTTTTTCTCGCCCGCGGGAGGAAAAAAAATTTTTCATGTTCGCGACCCGATATTCGATAAAAGGTGCTTCAGGACGTGCCGAAGAGAAAAATGTAACTTGGGAAAATGTGGGGTAGGGGGTTGGAAAATCGTCGCTTGATACAAAGTCACTGCTAGGGGTAGACCAAGACACATGTTCGAGGAGTTTTATCTTTTACAAGACACTGGTGGCTGATATTGCTGCGGAGGGAGGGAAAGTGGGGGAGGGTTTACCTTTTTCACGCCTGCACCGCCGCGATAAGAAGTTTCACGAAATTTTTAGCATTTGATTCGTGTTTTTCCATTCTTAGTTCCAACTTGGTTGTTAGAAAATGATTTACTTCAAGGAAAAATTGGAATTGAGTATGTATGCTATTTTAATTGAAAGTCAACAGGCCATTGAAGAAAAGTTACATATGTTACCAGTCAATTTGAAATGGAAAGAGCCCTTAATTAACAACACCTTCATTACTTTAGGTACTCGTGTATCCCTAAAAAATCCATCATCCACTTCAGCCCTAATCATCCAACAAAACCTGCTGTTTGGGATTCAAGGAGTTTAGTTAATTATTTTTATGGTTAAGTATTACTTTCATTATTTCTCTTTTCTTATTTTGTTTGTTTATGTTTCACTTGTACCTCGATGGCATTGTATGGCTATATTCGTTTGCCTATTCCGGATTTAAAGTGGGAAGTGTTGTTTTCCCTCATTTTATCTCTTTTTTGTTTTGTTTTGATATACTTAAAGAATTTTATATAACGATGTTTTGGAAAATGGTTTCGGACTTTTCACTTATTCATAGGCCATAAATATGAATAAAAGGAGAAAAAATGGATAACAAATGATTAACTTCTCTTTTTTACATGACTCGAAAAACGGTATACGATACCTATGGAAAAAACTCAGGAAGAAGACCCTCGATAAAATTTCAAGTCGCAAAACTGAACATCCTGTTCGAATGAATAGCAGGAAATAAAATTCATTGATAATTTATCGTTACTCAATTAACCTGGGATCAGGTGAAAATCCTCAAGTGCTCGCGTCGAACGAGACACCACGATCGGACTCGACATGGGGGTCCTACTGGGTACGGCGTAAGCGGTAGTCGAAACAATTTCTTGATTTTCGCGTCGATTTCTTATCAAAAGTATCTTCCTTGCACCTCGTAAATTAAATTGCAAGGTGTCATCGAGAATTGCACCGGCGGGTGCATCAGTCAAAGTTTCTTTCTCGAAGTGCGTGGAAGTCAAATTTTCGGAATTGGTTAGAGTCTCATTTTCGAAAAAAAACATAATTTAAAGTGAAATTTCAAAAATCAGTCCGTGAAGTGTGTTTCGATTCACTTAAAAATTTTCGGAGGTTCCGAATAGAAACAACATTTCAGTTGTGAATTCACGATAGAACATTGACCTTTCTGTGAATTGAAACAAAATTTCAGTTGTGCATTTGCGACAGAACATTTACGTTTTTGCGAATTGAAACAAAATTTCAGTTGTGAATTCGCGATAGAACATTGACGATTTTGCGAGTTCAAACAAAATTCCAGTTGTGAATTCCTGATAGAACATTTACGTTTTACGCAAATTGAAACCAAATTTCATTTGTGAATTCGCGATAGAACATTGACCTTTTTGCGAATTGAAACATAATTTTAGTTTTGAATTCGCGATAGAACATTGACGTTTTTGCGAAGAAAACAAAATTTCAGTTTTGAATTCGTGGTAGAACATTGACGCTTTTGTGAATTGAAACCAAATTCAAGTTGTGAATTCGCGATAGAACATTGACGATTTCGCGAGTTAAAACAAAATTCAAGTTGTGAATTCTCGATAGACTATTTACGTTTTTGCGAATTGAAAAGAAAATTTTGGTTAAGAATGAGGAATGATTTTGAAATTGTGCATTCGGACTTGAAACCCTTCCAACCAAATTCGAGTGACTAAATAAAAAGGGAGAGAAAGAGAGAATCTTTCAGGAAACCTTCTCTAATCCAACGCCGGGAATCGTCTTCATGTGCTCCATATAAAAAAAAGGTGAGATGCAAACTTTTATATCCATGTTTTAGGCTAAAAATTTATTAACTCGGCTAATTATTTTTCTCAAACATATATAAATCCCAAAATCTACGACTTTTCTCGAGACCCCGGTAAAATCTTAAGGGCTGACCGAAAAGCAAGAATTTTTTTTTCTTGCTACTTCTACCGACCATTTTGATTAGGTCGTGAACATAGTAGGGAAATTTATAAAATTTTGTTATTCGCACGTTCGGGCAAATTATTTATCGGAACGTGACATTGCGTCGCTCGATTGAAGCTACCGGATCTCCATTAATAATACACACTGGATCTCATTGACTCCAAAACACCTGCTGATTCTTGTCAAGAATTACATCCTCCCACAAAAACATCGAATCTTCCGCCAACTCAGACCCAGGACAGTAAATCAAACGTCCTTGTTAACCCAATACGTTTTTCCCAGATTAAACCCTCTTCCCACCCCCTTGGATTTATACCCTCGGAAAAGAAGGATTTGCCAAAAAGTATCACGTATATCGTAAAGCAGTGGCCGGTTTCTTGAGCGAGAATCTCAGAGTACCGAGAGACGCGACAGTTTACGCTTTAATGGCGCCCGAGCGAATCGCCGCGTGCGGAGTAAACGCGGCGTAGGAGAAATTTCGTTTGGCGCGGTCTAATGGAAGCTAATCAAGAGGGCCACACGTGAGGCTTGTTACGTCGCAGGGATTTTCCCGCGGCCGAGCTTTTTACGAGACATTAATGTAAGATGGTTCACTCGGCCGTGCAGGACGGACCCCGGCGCGAGCTTTACCCGGCTAACTTTATTAGCGCGGGATGTGATTCATGGGACATTGGCCTTCGGGCGGTCCCGTCCTATCGGAAGCCCTTATTAAATCGGGGAAGAGCATTAGCTAATTGCGTTCGGTTCATTTTTTGATGAACGAGGCTGGAGTTGGAGGGAGATTTCTCTCGGTGCGAGCAGGGAATTAACTAGGAAATACTTCTGGCCTGATGGATTTTCTACACGGAAAAAATTGGTGTTGCTTTACCATCTGGATTCAAATTTATTGACGTTTGCATTTTACAATATTTATATACATGCAACTGACGTACGTCAGGGTTGGGGGAAGAGAAAAAAATGAGATGGGTGAAGGAGAAAAACCAAAAAATTAACAAAAGAACTATTTTATTCAAGATTTGAAATTCAGATTTACATACAACGACGTTTACAAAATCAATAATAATATAATTATTTCGGATTTATCCAACGTAGGCTGCGGAGGTTCTCGAAAAGAAAAAGGAAAAAATAAGGAAGAGCCGATGAAGGCTACCAAAAAACGCTATTTCAACGTGCTGCGCTATTTTTAGAAAAATCGAGGAAAACGATTTTCCCGATTTCGCGTGTTCAAACCAGCTAAGTAAAGAAAATTAACGTTGACGCCGGTTATTATGACCGACGTACAACACAACAAATCCCAAATGAAGACTTGTATCAGCAACTGCACGTACTTGTGCAGTGTCCAATAATTTTACGTCCATCATTGTCAAAATCGACCCCCGTTGGTCTTCCTTTTTCCGGCAACAAGCGGTCACGTGAACTCATCGCGTGGAAGAAAAAAAAATCAATCCCAGGTCTCGTCGAAGTCTAGCGAACGCTTTCACAATTGACCCCGTTCTATCGACTCGGTCAAAGAAACCCGCGATGGCTGCGGGCTGCGTCGAGGGGGTCGTTGTCTCCTCCGACATTGTCGGGCGAGGAGCTAAAAAGGGGCGAAAAAAGAAAGGACGAAGGACCCGAAGGGACGGCTGGAAAAAGGACGAAGACGTCGCTGCAGGAAAGTGACCGGTTTGGCTCCGGAGGCTGATTGTCCTGCAGCGACTTTGGCCGGCGCGAGCGTGAGAGCCACCGAGTACCATGTTTGCTGTACGAAAAGCAAGATTCTGCGGATGTTTGCTGGATAAAAAAGAACGTCAAAAGAGAAAACGTGGAAAAATATGGAAATCAAATGTGAGAGATTGAGGAGAAAAAAGATTTGACGGGTTTCGTATGTTGTGTAACATGTTCTTGTTAGTTTCGAAAATTGTTGAACGTAATCTCTCAGAGTGGGTTAGTCGAATTATTACTTTTTGAAATAGTAAAACGTGTTTTTACTTACACAGTAGTTATGTTCCGTGATTAGACTATGCAATTAGTTACAATTCAACAGTGAAATACGTAAATTTTTAACTAATATCAAACAGTCACAATTTGTTACTAATTCTATTAGTCATATTATTCTACTATTGTATTAGTCATTTTTTTCAACTAATTCGGAAGTCGTTTTTCACTATTTTGGTGGTCAGGTGTTTGATACACTAATGCGCACTGCGCATTGCGCAGCTCGTCGTGTGTGGCGATTTGATTTTCTCTAAACGAGTAAAGTCGTGCATCAATTATACCAAATTCTATTTCGTGCAATTAAACACAAAATGGGATTATCATCATGAGAGTGTTTTTCCAAAATGAAAAAATTACGTCCATGAATGTCCATGAAGTTCATGAATTACAAATTGTATGTACAAAGTGAATTCTGTGTTCGAAGCAGGGTTCGCAAGAAACAAAATACTCTAAAACGTTACATTTTTTTTAGTTGCACGATAACATAACGTCATACATTTATCAATAAGTAACGATGAAGGGAACAAGTTACTTTCGTTCAGTAATAAGTAACGAAAATCCCGTTATTTCTTTTACGTTACTTTTATCAGTATCATCAAGTTTTTAGAACAATTGTTTTCTTCTAAAGGAATGTTATAAAAATGAATTAACGAATTTTTAATTTCTTGTTTCTTGTAGAAAAAATTATATATTTAAAATTTTTAATAAAACAGCAGTGTAAGACATTTTTATTGAGAACTTTTACAATTCGAAGCATTAAGTTTCAGAAATTTGGATGAAAATAGATTCAAATTCTTACAATCTATCAATTTACAATTAAAATTTACAATTACATCTTGAAATTTATAGTAAGATCTACAAAACCCAAAGATCCTGCCGAAAAACTATACGTCATATAATGAATACAAAAAAAAATTGATTTTGAATACACTTGTTTCTAATTAAGTTCTTTGAATGATATTGGATTCTTTAAAAATTTAGGAAATTTGAGGTATCCGGAAATTTCAATATTTCGAGCATTGAATTCTAAAATTATAAGAATATGGCAGTCTATAATAATACTAAAAATTTTTTGAATCTGCTAGGTCTGTCAAAAATTTTAAAAAAGTGAAGAGCACTCTACATCTGTAGGGAAACTTTTTTCTGCGAAATCGATCGAAATGCTACTTGAAATATTTCAAACTTGAATTTTCGTGAATTTGAAATTCTGGGAAATCTTAAATCCTAAGATATATATTTCAAAGACCAAAAAATTCTAAAATATTCTGTAAATACTAAGTAATACATTTAGAAAATACATATCAAAAATACGAGTAAATTTATGAAACATTAAAAATCTATAAAACTCAAATGACTAGAGCATTAAATTTCAGAAATTTATATAAAAAAATACAATTTATCACAAACGATGTTTTAAATCATAAAAATACTGGAAGAAATAAAAATCTATTGATACAAGGTTCTTTCAAAAATCCTGCAAAAATCCTGCAACATTGTATACATACTAAAAACTCCAAATAATTTGAGATAAACTGAAAAATTCTTCAAATCGTAGAAAAACCGGGAAACTACCAAAAAAACTTTAAGAAATAAAAATCTACATAGACACCATTTCCCGAAAAATAATCTTAATTACAAAAAATTTAGTGATCTTCAAATTGTAGAATTTGAAATTAATAAAATCTATATGGCAAGGAACAAAAAAATAGTGCAAATTTATGAAAATACTAGAAAATCCTGCAACATTTTATACATACTGAGAAATACAAAAAGTGTTGAAAATATGAAAGACCTTGGTAGATGAGATTCTCTCAAAAATTTATGAAAATTGCGAATTCCCAAGGCTAGCATAGAATGAAATGCCAAACTCTGACATTTTTTGAACTTGAAGCAAATTCAAACAAGCTGACTGATTTTGTTTTCAGAGACAAAAAGTACAGAAAAACAAATGCTTCATGATTTTCTTCACTTAAAAAACTTATACATGAAGGGCTCGTCCTATCGAACAACAGATCCCAAAAATATGATGTTTATTAGGGAAAAATGTTAAAACTTACAAATGATTGAACACGTCTCAATCTTCTTATGTCCCATATACTATTTCATCAAATTTTAATTAGACAGTTTCTATAACAAAACCACGAGTACAATAATATTGTTTTTTTGTCCTTATCTCTCTCAAATCGAATTAGTCAAGTTTTACTAATTACTAGTCATTGTTTACTATAAATTGTCACATACGTGTCAGAGAATTCGTGATGCACGCACGGACACACGATGAGCTGCGCAATGCGCAGTGCGCATTAGTGTAACAAACATCTGACTAACAAAATAGTCAAATACGACTTCTGAATTAGTTTAGAAAATATTAATAACGCAATAGTAAAATAATATGACTAAGTTTTTGTAAAAATCTGTGACTATTTGACAATTTAACTATTTCATTGTTAAATTTTAACTGATTGCATAGTCGAATCACGAAAAATGACTATTGCGTAAGAAGAAACACGTTTTACCATTTTAAATGGTAATAATTTGAAAAATTATTTCTTACTTTTTTTAACTGGTAACGAGAACGAGTTACTATTTCTTTTAAAGTAACGGTAACGTAATGCATTAAAATTTTACAAGCAACTTTCCAAACCCTGGTTCTAAGTATAAAAAAATGTACTATACGCATTTTAAAAATTTTGACTTTTCCTACATTTTTGACGAAATCCTTGCATTTCCATTTTTAATTTGTGCAGTATATCAATTTTACTACCCAATACTATAAAAAGTAAGATAAAAATGACAAGACCTGTAAAAATATTGTAGAATTTAGATATTCTAGTCCTAATCACCATAAATATGTATCAAATGATACCACATAGTTTTTTTCTCATTGCATTGTACGCGACTCGCGAACTTGATTCGTCGTTCAGCGAACCAGCGTGAATCATGCAGACTTGATACATTATTCGCACCTACGATCGCGGTCCGCGCGAGAAACTTTTACAGAGGGCGAGATTAATACGCGAGCAGGAGGAAGACATTTTTCTCCTCGCGCTATCCGATTCTCACGTGCGCGGTGCATGCGAAACTTGTTTCTTTTTTCCCCCGGATGTGTCGGGTATCCGAATATGAAAATCCGTGGGGGCCCCCGTGCATTTTACACGAGGCTCTTTTTTCACGCCGATCCCGAGGCGGCAATTTATTGCTCGCGAGCGCTCGATAAAGCGTCAAGTATCAATAGGACGAGGAATAAACGCAAGTTATGGTACGGGCGTGCAACGTTAATGCACACGTCGCGATCGATGAAATGTATTTATACGTTACGTGATTTGCTCACCCTAAGCTACCGACGTACAGTGGGAAAACTGCGCTGGAACTGGAAAAATTGGGGTGACCAGATGACAGCGCCTAAAAATACATGGCATGATTGGGTCGCTGATGAAAAAAGTTTCTGGAAAACGGAAACAGTGATACGTTTCGCGTGGGTGCGCAGGAAAAATAGCTTGAAGATTTGGCTGGTGACAGGGTTGGGGGAGTTTGAAAAAGATGGAGCAATATATTTCTAAATTACCCTATAGGTAAATGACGAAAAAACTTTAATCAACTCGAACAAACGCTGAAGAAATATCCCTGTTCACATCGTAAATAAAACAAGAATCCTAAACAAAACAACCACAAATCAAGTAGGAATAGGAACAAACAAGACACCTGACATGAAATGAACATAATCAGCGAAGAAAACAAACGGAAGGAATATCCCAGATAAATCACGAACAAATAAAAATCGCCAAGTCCACATCTCCCGAATAAATCACGAACAAATCGCATTCTAGAAGCAACTTCTACGACCATTCGTCTCACATTCGGAATCGCCTGCAACAACGCACAATATCCTTAATATTTCATACAAACGCGTACAACGGGCTCCGGCTACCGATAAGGATCTACAGCATTTCGGAGCATCCCTCGCATTAACGCCTTTCACCGGCCATTTCATAAGCGCGATTCACCGGCCATTTCATCAGCGAGATTTACGCTGCCTCGGCAATGACTCGTCGCAATCGTGAGCGATAAGATAATGAATATGTAAATCGTCATTGTCGCGAGAAGTAGGTCTTGCGAGGAAAAAAAAAGGAAAAGATAAAAATGCGAGTGCACTTCCAGGCGATGGGAAAATGAGAGATGATGAGGCCAGGTGCAACTCTCCTCGCGCGTGTGACGGCGCTGGTTAAATATTTACACTCCACATAAGACACCCACGTGCTGGCTCGCGTTAATTACGGAGACAATTACGTTAATCACGTTACGCGTTCGTTCGTTAGTCGCACGTACGGCTCTCGCGCGGGCCGGCATGAATGCAGAACAGCCCTTACACCCCGGGAACCGCGTTGCTGACCCGGGGGATAATCGCTGCTGGGCAAAAGGAAAAATGTGGCTCCATGATTTACTTTTTTTTTCGGAAAATGTTTCTTCAATTTTTATATAACAAACTAGGATGGCTTTGCCCCCCTGCGCGCTTCGCGCGCCAACCCCCATTTAGGATTAGTTTTAGGTTGTTTTTATTCTACAAAAAATTTGTTTGATGAAGTAACAACATTTATTGATTATTTCTGAGTATAAGAAATTGATATAAATTAGTTATAAAATATAACATAGGCTTAATTTTTGGCAAGTATTAGCCAAATCGTGTCATTCAATCCTCCTCCCCTCCTTCCCATGCCACCATTCCCCTTCCCTCCTCCCCCCTCCCAACTCCTACTTCCCCTACCCTCATTTAATTTCAAATAGACATACAGTTGGTTTTCGAACAGTGATTGTATATCATTTTTTTTGTTTTAAAAATACTTTTTAATACTTAAACATGACGTTACTATTTTCGAAGCAATAATTTTAGAAAAATTATTGAAATTTTAGTGAAATCCTAATTTTACTAACTAAATTAGCTATTTTATAACTTCATCTACGTATGATATTATAATTTAATAATATAATAATTTATTCAAACAGGTGCATAGAGATACAGATTATACACGTAATAATCCCCGTATAGAAACAAAAATTTCTGTGCACGGGCCTGCGCAAAATACATGAAAAATACAAAAAACTTAATAGATCACAAAAACATATGTTTATATTTTATGTTTTACACATATAAAACATATGAATTATAATAAATTATTAGATCTTCAGAAACATATCCTAGTCTTCCAACATACCCATTCAAACGTATATTCCACGTAACCAAAAACAATGCGAAAATTCTCAACCCTCCACAACCGTTCAATTTTTTTCACAACCATCAGCGATTAGTTCCATTGTTCCCGTCGCAGTCAATCCAGAGCATAAAACTGCAGCCGACACATCTCGTCGAGAGTCCAAAAAACAAACACGCTGCTCATCGCGGACCGCTTAGTTTCAGGAGCGACGTTGATGATATGCAGATATATTCTTTGGCAGCATTCATACGTGCGAAATCGTGAGCTTGAAGCCGGTAGCACAGAATCATGGGTCAGCTGAAAGACCTGCTTTCCATTCGGACAACGTTTAAACGTCGAACAACGCGACCTGTACTCGTTAAACATCGAGTGGAATGTGAATTTCAGGGTTTGTTTGAGATGAAATAAAAAATATAACGGAAATATATGTATTTTAAGAAAGGCAATATAAGCAAATGTAGTTACTGAATTTGAAAGAGTTAAAACTCATTACTAAAATCTGAAACAGTAAATATATATATTTACTACTGTAGAATCGCAGATCACAACACATAAAATAAGTGGAAATAAGTACCTTTTTTTGTTTTGGAATACACCTTTTCAAAATATTGCCGTTAATCCCCTACACTGAGAGAAATTTATAGCAAGAATTACTATATTTGTCTAGCACTGCAGCTTTAGTCTGCAAATATAATACTTAATGCCATACTGAAGTAATACTTCTTAACGTTTTCGTATTGTACTCAGTACTTGACAAGATAATAGTAAACGCATATGAGTATAGTAAATTTTGTGTGACAAATATGGCACGGAACGCTATATTTGTCTACGGGGAAAAAAATTTTTTGCATAACCCCCCCCCCCTTCCTCCCCTGGTTGTACCGTCATTGGTGACATGGTGACTTTTGGTTATATTCGTCATCTTTTTCCTGTGCTGGGGGTCGTCCTAGAAACGTTTGTTTCCGTTGCATCCGAGAGAGCGCATCTCACCGACCCGTCTAAGTTGTGGCTCCAGTTACTACTGCTTGCACTTGGCGACCTATTGGCGGCCTCGATGCAACAAAACCACGAGGTTCTTTAGTATTCTTTAAAGAGTTGCAATTGCACTTAAAACACTCACGTATCACGTGACTTTCAGCTCGTCAATTTTTACTAAACGTCTAGGAACATATCGTGGGCTCACAGTAAATAGTGGGGATTTAAATATGGAATGATGTTTAATTACTTTGTTCCCATAAATATTGGACTTACAGCATTTTCTAATAGCACAAAGGAATAAAATTTCGAATTACCTACACTGAGCTGAGGACAAAAATAGAAATTTGACCCTCGTCCTGCCATTCCAGTTTTTTATGGGAATTTGACCTAAGAATTTTTTTCCGTGTAGCACTGCAGATCAAATCCAAAAATTTAATTCTTAATACAAGCGTAAAAATATATCTAAATGATTTTTTCTATCTCTCTGCGCTTTTTTCCAGATTATAAAAACAACTGTACACAGACAACTTATTTTATTATACGGTTTCTCGCAAATTTTATCATATGAAAAAAGCAGTGTGCACTTATCTCTCGCAACACTTATTACTATACTCAGGCCCGTAGCCAGGTCTGTACGTTAAAGAGTTCAAAAATAATTTTATGTACCTCTGGCATAGAAAACGCGTTTCTATGCCAGCTCGAGATCTCTAAACGCGTTTTCTATGCCCTCGGTACATAAAATATCGTTCGTAACAGGCACGGATGTGCGAATCTGGCGAAACAGGGAAATTACGGTCTGAGGCGAAGCCGAGGACTGTAACCCGTTTTGCCCATGAGCACATCCGTGCCTGTTACGAAATATACTATTTAAGGTGCAAGGTTTTATTCAAATTATTTTTCAACACCAATTGGAAAAAATGCATTTTGAATGGAAGATATTACTTAAGAATTATATTAGATTATTTTATTGATTTTTTAAACATACTTTTATGAAATTTAATTTAATTTCTATATGAATTTGCTAAAAACAATACTCCGTTCCATAGCTTCATAGGAAAATTCGCAAGAATTTCCCCGCGCACTTGATTTTGGAAAAAATTTTGATATCTAAGAATCTCATAGGGGGCAAACAATGAACTTAAGGGAGTTTTTGTCCCCTTTGCCTCCCCCCCTGGCTACGGGCCTGACTATACTGGAATGGTAGAACCACGAATCTTAGAATGGCGATTAGAAATTGTAATAAATATCACTATAGATAGCTGCGTAATGTTTGCTATTAACGGCTGGTAATTATTACTATATAGCATTTGGCTAATGTTATTATTTTTATAAAGCTGCATTTGCTAGACTCAAACGGCAGTTATTACTACACTAGGCTAGTAACATTGTCTATATGATACTTATTGCTACACTATCAAGTGAATAATGTTATTTTTCGAGCAATACTTACTAAAATACGGTAATCAATGCTATATTTTAGTTAGTTTTATCATATGAATTTACAAATATAGTGATTCGTTCTATATATTTTTCTCAGTGTATTTTATGATCATTACTCTACACTGACAAAAATATATATGAGACATGTCTCCGTAGAAGACACAAAGACGCGAAATTCATGTCTTCAGTCATTAAGTGTCTTACTTTTATGTGTCAAAAAGATGTGATTGAAAGACATCTTTAAACGTCTTTAAAATGGCGTCAAAAAGTATCTCGTGGCAAGACACCATTTTTTGCAGTGTAGTAAATTTTTTTTAAAGTACCTCAAATAACTCACATGATTTGCAGATTTTCAGAATTTGGACTACAGCGCCATTTTCACACATGCTACTTTTTGGTTATCTTTTAACAGTTGATAAGGATAATGCACTTATTGACAATTTGCTAACTTGTGCTTAGTGACTGGATTTACAAATGTACATTCGTGAATTTTCACTGTTTCAGATTCAGAGAGCATTTCACTTATCGAGGAATGGAATCATCTAAATACACGAAGCTAATTGAAATTGCAGCTGTTTACCTTCACTTTTTGGTCTGTCTTCTATTGGGTGTATGCATTGAAAACCGAACTTTCACGACAGATGGCCCAACTAACACATGCGCTGTAATACTCCAATGACATATATGTCATTTTGAAGTACCATCGGTTAGCTGTCAAAGTCACGAAGACAATTTGTTGACATTGTGTGCGCATAAGTTGTTTACCCTCATGGAAAACTTCGAAAATTGGCGAAAAAAACATAATGTGCGGGAAGTATTGTTGGGACACTTTTTCGCCAAGAAAACTTTAGCCAAAAGTCATAATTTGCTGGTGGATGTTTATGGCGACAATGCTCTCTCCAGAACAGTGTTTTGAGTGGTTTAAACGCTTCGAAAGTGGTGATTTCGACATCAAGGACAAAGAGCGCCATGGTCAAGAGAAAAATTTGAAGACGAAGAATTAGAGACCCTCCTCAGTGAAGACTCGTGCCAAACGCAAGATGAGCTCGCAAAAGCACTAGGCGTGACACAGGCAACCATTTAATGGCGTTTGAAAGCGTTAGGGTTAATCCAAAAGGTAGGAAATTGGGTGCCACACGAACTAAAGCCAAGAGATGTCGAAAGGCGATTTTGCATGTCTGAAACGCACCTCGAACGTTACAAAAAAAATCGTTTTTGCATCGAGTTATTACTGGCGACGAAAAATGGATACATTACACTGTACAACACAAAAAAAAATTACCTAAACGAAATTAGACTCAAATGGTTCCTAAAGACCCCTTAAATCAAAGTACCGAAGGTTTTTTGCGATCTGAGCTCGTTTTGTTAATTATTTTGCAATTCAACAAATTTATTGACAACTTGGGCAATTATCAATCGTTTTTCAATGTCTAAAAACGATTATATATGTTTTCGGACATAAGGATCTCATTTCTGAAGCAAAAAATAGAAAAAAAAAAGAATCAAACGAATTAGAAGTACGATTCTCATTTATTTTTGAAGCAAAACATCCATTATTGCCCTCGCACCACGGGCGGTCATTGAGTAGAGTCTCGACAGTATCGGCTTCTCTCATTGAGAAATCCCGAAAGTGATTATTAGGCCTGTACCAGAGAATTTTGGTTTAGAGGGTCTCGAATTTCAAAACATGCCGATAACATAAAAAGAGGATGATTCTCCCAAATGGATCCTTGCGTGAGGTTAGGGCTAGTAGAAAAAATTTTTCATAGCTATTTTTGGTTCTTCTGCGGAACTTGGTAAGTCGAGACTCTACTCAATGACCGCCCGTGGTGCGAAGGCAATAACGGATATTTCGCTTCAAAAATAAATGGGAATCGTAATTCTAATTCGTTTGATTCTTTTTTTTTCAATTTTTTGCTTCAGAAATGAGATCCTTATGTCCGAAAACATATATAATCGTTTTTGAACATTGAAAAACGATTGATAATTGCCCAAGTTGTCAATGAATTTGTTAAATTGCAAAAAAATTAACAAAACGAGCTCAGATCGCAAAAAACCTTTGGTACTCTGATTCAAGGGGTCTTTAGTAACTATTTGAGTCTAATTTTGTTGAAGTTATTTTTAAAAACGCAAATTTTGTTGTACAGTGTTATGATAACCCGAAGCGCAAGAAATAGTATGTGAAGCCCGGCCAACCAGGAGCATTGATGTCAAAACCGAATGTACACGGTTCTAAGGTAATGCTCTGTATTTGGTGGAATCAGAAGGGACCGATCCACCACGAGTTATTGAAATCAGGTCAGACTATTACGGGACAGCTGTACCGACAACAATTAATTCGTTTGAAGAGAGCATTGGCAGACGGAATATGCGACAAGGCACGAGTCTGTTATTTTCCATCATGACAATGCTCGGCCACACGATGCTATACCGGTCAAAAATTACCTGGAGAATAGTGGCTGGGAAGTTTTGCCTCACCCGCCATATTCACCAGACTTGGCGCCACCCGACTACCATTTATTTCGTTCGACGCAAAACGCCCTCACAGGAAAACGCTTTACTTCTGAGCAAGGTATCGAAAATTGGCTTGATTAATTCTTGGCTTCGAAGGACGAAGCCTTTTTCCGACGCGGAATCCATTTGCTACCAGAAAGATGGGAAAAAGTGATCGCAAGTGATGGACAATATTTTGAATAACACGTCAATTCATAATTTAATTAAAATAAAGCATTATTTCCATCCAAAAAAGTTCGGTTTTCAATGTATACACCCAATACATTTGCCATTTTCTCTAAATCTGAAAATGCTTATAAAATTCCTAATAACTATAACTTTCCATTTTTCCAAAAACCGATGATAAAAAGCTCTTTTCCAAAATCTAATGTTACAATGACTTTGCCTTTCCAACAATAAATCTCGAAAATGCTTTTCAAGACTCTTCACAAAGCTACCCGAAAGTAGCGCATGTCCTGCTGGAACAGGACACATGGTGGCCCTAAATAAAGTCTAATTGTATCGAGCTGAATCCACTAGTGTCTTCACTTTGATCAACTTTCATTGCATCAAGCCATCCAACATGCCGCCCCAACATCGCCACATAAAAGCAGCCTCGGAAGCACCGAAAATCCCGCACGTAGAGGCACAATATCCCGGCTACATTCCATAACTCAAGCACTTTCCTGCGGGGTCGTATGCGAGACACATCCTTAAATCTCGCCGAGTGCCCGGCGCGGATAAAGAATTCGAAGTGTGTCGCGCGTGGAGCGGAGAGTCGAGAAGTCCCTTTTCAAGCGCAAACACGCGCGACCGACTTTTATCGCAAATTTTCGCCGCCCGCGGAGAACAGGGATGGGCGTTGTACGAATTACGACGATGGAATTCCGGCTGACGTAATCGCCTGTGTCATTCCGCATCTCGCATAATCGCGAGGTTGCGTTGAGAAGGATGTGCGAGTTAACCGAATTGAAATTGTTTACACTATTCTGTCGGGAATTTTTCTATCGCCGAGAGAAATAAATAAGAACTGTTATTATTATCTTGCAGTTAGGCCAAAATATTAGGAATGCTCAAGATCCTGAACGAGGAAGAAGAGAACACCGAATCTTTACCATAGTTTCGCAGTACAACACTTACATGGAGAATCAAGATGTCAAAACATACCTCGAATCTAAAGGCCACAACGTCATTATATGAAAAACCATAATATCTATACCTTCTTATACAAAAGTGATTTATAGAATTCATTTTCATACAAAAATGAATTATGAAATATAACATTTATAACATATATGATCTATGAATTGCGGATTTTACAAAATAAACCATTATAAAAAATTGAATCAACACGCGTTAAAAGTGAAACTTCTCATTCTGCTTTCATTAAAGTTCAGATGTATAGATTTTTATTCCTCTTGCCTTTTTTAGTTCTACCAGATTCCTCAATTTTCCTCTGTTGTATTTTTCTCGTTTTTTAACTGTAAATTTGTTAAAAAATTAATTTTCTTTACAATTTTTAGTTGAATCTATCAATGACATTCTTACAATCTTACAGTGTTACAGACTTGCGAAATCTCAAAACTACTCCTTACACTCGAAACGCGCTCGAATATCATCGACCTTCAACTATTCCGATCTAACATTACACTCTTACAGAACTACAGACTTACAAAATCTCGAAATTACTCCTTTAAAACGAAAACATTACAGTCTTACATCTTACAGTCTTATATTACAACGAAATCTTGAAAGTACTCCCTGCAATCGAAAATATTACACCCTTACATCTTAGATTGTGAAATCTCGAAATTACTCCCTACATAAATTAGATTCAAGAATAAATTACATTCTAGAAAAGTGATAATGCCGCCTAAGAAATTTTACTTCAATTACTCCTAACTCTCGAAACACGCTCGAAGATCTTCGACCTCAAACTATTCCGACCTAAAATTACACTCTTACAGAATTACAGACTCATAAAATCTCAAAATTACTCCTTCAAAACGAAAACACTACAGTCTCACATCTTACAATCTTACATTACAAAGAAATATCAAAATTACTCCCTGCAATCGAAAATATTACACTTTTACATCTTACAGTCTTACATCTTACATTGTAAAATCCCCACATCACTCCCTCCAAACGGAAACATTACAGTCTTACATCTTACAGTCTTATATATTACAGTCTCACATCTTACATTGTAAAATCGCGAAATTACTCCCCACGTAAATTACATTCTAGAATAAATTTTATTCCTGAAAAGTAATAATGCTGCCTAAAAAGTTTTACTTCGAAAATTCATAA
Source organism: Platygaster robiniae (assembly GCA_028476575.1). Taxonomy (NCBI): domain Eukaryota; kingdom Metazoa; phylum Arthropoda; class Insecta; order Hymenoptera; family Platygastridae; genus Platygaster; species Platygaster robiniae. Next base: position 39,451,008 of record CM052022.1, read on the forward strand.
AAAGTGTACCTCAATAAATATAACTTTGTGTAGGTGTATAAATATAATTTTATATATACATTGTATATATTTTTTTGTTTTATGTGTACACAGTGTTTAAATATAATTTAATATTATACACTGTACCATAACTTTTAAGATATATATGATTTTGGACAATCCTGACTATATCAAAAAGTATTTCCCACAAACTTAATACATATTTGTGCAACTTTTTTTGGATAAAGGCAAAAGTATCTTAGAACCAAAGAAATGTATACTTCAAACTTTCTTTGCTTCCTTGATTTCACGCAAAACTGATACATCATAATAAGTAAAAAACATGGTTTTCCAGAAAAATTGTTTCAAATTTCTTACTAAACATTTATGTTTGTTTCATACAAATGCAAATATAGTTGAAAACAGTGTAGGAAAGACCGAAAATTTACCAAACTTAATAATTCCATAATTCCATTCAAAATGATATATTAACAGTTAATACACTGAAACATGTGCGAGTATAGTGCTCGTTGGGAATGGGTGATACTTGGAAAATGACAAGCACGACAAGGTGAAATTGTGTGAAAATCAGTGAAAAGTGTCAATAGTGAAAATATTGTGCAGTAAATTTCGATTGAAAAAATGAATTTCGAAGAGATCGTGGACAGCTGGGGCCTCAATTTTCTGTTGCCTAGTTAAGTCATATTATTCAATATTATGAGTAGACTCATGGCTCATGATTTCAACCTTAGTTCTTCCACCGAATCAATTTCAAAAGGATATGTAAGGGTACGTCGCAAAGCTTCTTACGAATGAATGAAATTCGATTCTTCATGTTTTCTACGACTAATGTCCGCTCATGTTTCTAGTGGCATACGAACTTTAATCTCGAAACGAGACTTAGTTTAGTTTGTTTATGTTTAATTTTAATTATGAGCAATTTTCACAGTATAAAAAACCAGAATTGACGAATAATATACAAGATACATGTTGTATTATGTATGTATGATTTTTTAAGACATTGAAAAACGAAATAAAATAAAATAAAAACAATGAATCACTGCATTTATTTTCCTTGCGCTAATTATCATCAATTTATTAAAACTGAAGCTAAATATCACTATGACTATCAATGAGGTGTTTATAAATACGCGTGCATTTATTGCATTATTATAAACATTTTATTCCAAGACGATCATATTCGGTCAAGAATTAGGAGTTCTATACTACTTTCTGATGTTCGATTCATTTTAGGGCACGTGCTGTTCAAAAATTAAAACCGATGGCAATCTTTCTGCAATAAATAATTTTTGATTTAAAAAAAATTTGATAATATAAAACGTTTTCCGTATTTTTCACAGTTTCGAAAATTTTCCACGATCTACAAAATTTATGAACATTTTTTACAAATTAAACATATTTTCAAATTCATGACAATCTTTAAAAGTTCTGGAGTCAATTATTCTGTATCAGTATTGGCTCATCCATAATCATGAGACTTTCAATTGGATATATGGATGTTTTGAGAAAGGGAAATTTGACATGCAGGTATTGATTTCTGTGAATTGTTCGTTTGATGATTTTTGATTATGTAACCTTGTTTTGATTTTGAATTTAATAAATTGTTGTTAGATTTCTGAAGAGGGCCACGAAGCTAGGTCGAAAGCTTGAATAAATAAAGGATCTTGAAAATTGTTTCCTTTCGTTTATAAATTTGGAAGTCGCTCCGAGAGAACTTTTATGTTGATCAAGAAAAACTGCGAAGTAATAAATATACTATAAATTAAAATTTCTTTTTGGAATCTCATTTTCTCTTTAAAGTATAATGTCCTGAACTTAGTGTCAAATTCCTGCTAGATTTTAACACTGCTGTAAATATGCTGCTGATAGTAAAAAAAAACTGGAAAACATGTTAATTGTATAGTATAAGTTATAACGACACTTAAAAAATCATTTCAAAATTTTACTTCAACAATGCAAGAAAAATTAAAAGCTTAATCTTATCAGGTAAGTTCTAAAAATCCACAAAAAATTTATTCGATATTTCTATTGAAAATCCTTACCCATCAATTTTCACAATTTTTCCCTATACTTGATAACTTCTTTTAAAACAGCTAGAAAACCTGCCAACTCCAATAATATCTATAAGTACATTTCAAACATTACACCTAAACTGAATTTCAACAAGTTTTTTCCCTCCGTATTCGCTCCTTCGATTGTGCGGCAAAATGTAACTTTTACCCCTCAGGGAAGGGGAAGAGGGTGAAAAATGCGATTAATTTTTCGTGTCGCTGAATCACGAGCGAAAGTATATTACGTGGGACGACAATTCTTTAAAAACAAAAGTTTCCTGTTGCGAAATTTTCGCGGCGCAAAATGAGCCCGTCCCGCGCGCACCGAGAACTGTGAGGCTGCTATAAAAGTTTATGAAAGTCTCTTATCCGCGAATAGCTTGTATGAAAAACAGAAACACTCTTGTCAAACTTGGATTAAGAAACATTCTCTGCTGAGTGACTTCGTCCATTTCTTTTGTACTTCATGCTTATTTTTCTCAGGATATGAATTTTTTTAGTTGAGTTGAAGCCTTTCACTGATGTTGATATTCAACAAAAAATTATATATACCACTATATAGATCTAGGGGTCTATACGAAATGCAAAAAAATTTATCATCAGTATTTTTTCAGTGACTAAGATTTATTTAAGGAGCAAATCAATTTTTACTGGTAATCTATCGCGGTAAACTAGTGAAGGTCGGGTATTTCTTGAACCTTTACGTGACAGAAACGATTAAGAGAGTTCAAAGAAAAGTACGAAAATACAGCAGCCGGATCTATAAATTCAAAATAGACGATCCATTCGTGCTCTCTTTGAAAACGAGGTACCAGAAAAATGTTGGCAAGATGGAATTCCATTGGATCCGAAGGAAACATTTCAGGGATTATAACTTTATGACGAAGCACACCTCATGGTCAAATTGAAAAAAAAAGATATTTTCGATCCAAGCACGTTAAACAACCTTTACCAATGAAGACCAGAAATCGAAAAAAAGGTGCTCGTCTCATGCTAAGAATACTCAGAATGTTTCATCTATACCTAAGGAGCTTTAAAAAATATCTATACTTTGTCAACAACTGTATTGTGATGATGAAATATTTTTGTATATACCAAATTTAATGTTGTTATGCGATAAATAAATTGTATTCATAAAAATCGATCGTCTCCAGCATTTTTCGTCGACGTTTTTTCAAAATTTAGCAAAATTAAACCAAAAATCTTATAATAAGATGTTCAAGGATGTATAAAAATTATTAAAAAACAATGAAAAATACCACTGACACGTACAATACACTGGATAGATGATAGGGGTGGTGGGGATGACCCGAATTGAAGCGCGCCATGACAAAGTACTTTTGTCCGCGCATGCGTACAAGACATCAATTATAGCGCACAAATTCAAATGGCCTCTATTGTATTGACATCAAAGAAGACATGATAATATTAATATTTTGTTGATAACACTAATATTTCGTAAACAAATGCTATAACTATTTTAAAGATTCTTATTAAAAACACTTTTTAAGAACACAAAGTTACGCTTATATATAAAAAATGATTATGCGCGTCCAGTGTCAACGGAATTATTTAATAATTCGAATAAATTATTGAGTCATAATGAAAGCATCGCGATAAGTAATGATACATTTAAAATAATGCATAAGATCATGTACTCTAATGACAAAATAATATTATAATAATAAATGAATCATAATAATTTATTAGAAATATATAATATTCTTATTAAAATAATTATCATACAAATACAAATATTATAAAATTATAATCATGAAAATTATAAACATATGATGCCATAATTAATAACGTACGTTTATATATACTGATAATATAATTATAATTATTATAAAATCATTACCTTTTTTTTGTTAATATTTTATATATTTACAGTCATATAATAATCGATCATATTTATTCTAAATTAGATAATAAATATCGATTATAGTCACGAACTTCATTTAATGCTAAGATCATTTTGTAAATAAGGCCAATATAAATGTATTGAAATATTAAATACATTTAGACAAACAAATAAATTTATGGGTATGTCTTAATTTTTATATACGTATAAATATGCTTTAATTGTATACACATTGAAATTACGTGACACTGGTAATTTCGGTTTTTATAAACTTTTTATAAAACCCCTCATAAAGTATCAGTATTTTTCACAAAATTACACTATTTTAATAACACGACTTTACAAAAAGAGCAATGTCCATTGAAGTTTGCATCAGATTTATAAAGTCACTTTATAAAATCTTTATAAAATTAGTATTATCAACAAAATATTGATATTATCATGGGTTCTTTGATGGAAATGCAATATCAGCTATTTGAATTTGTGCGCTTAAATTGCTGTTTTGTACGCATGCGCGGACAAAAGTACACTGTCATGGCGCGCTTCGATTCGGACCATCTCAGATTGCCTCTTTTCAATAGCGTCAGCTATCCAGTGTATTATACATATCAATGAAAAATACCAACTTCAACTTGTGTTTGTAATCTTGTAACCAAACCTAAACTTGTGTTTGTAATAAAAATTATTAGTATTTTCATCTGCCACTGATACAAGACACTTATGCTCAAAAATATTTCGCAACATTTGTTAAACCTTTCTATTACACATTATAAAATACTTACAAAATACACATGGTCTTCATGGCCAAAAATTGATTAGGTAATAATAATTAAAAAAAAATTTGGAGATCACTGCAGAGAAGAGCTCGAAAATTGCACGAGAAGACGCGGAAATTAATAACTCGTCCGGGAGTTGGTGGGCGAGGAACAAATTGGGGGCGGTTTCGATAGAGTTAGTTCTGGACGTTGGCCATTACCTAATTGTGTAACCTTTTTGGCGCCGCGCCGGGAACAACTCCAATATATCAAATAGACAGTTCCCGCGATGCGATCGTATTCAGTTCCTAAAACAGCTGCAAACAAGCGAAAAGCCGTTTTAATTCACCCAGTTTCTCGGGGACTCGACTTTGCACGCTGAAACGATTCGATTAATTAGAAGATAATTTCATGGAATGAGTATTTTCATTTTTGGGTTCGGAATTGTAAGATTTTAATCAATTATACATATATAACACTGATATAACATTAGCTGTTTTACTACTAAGTTCTGAGTGAGTTTTTTAGGTTATGTTGGGCTAAGGATTCTAGAAATGTTTTAAACCATTGTAAAAAGCTAATTTTCCTCAAATTCTCATGCTTTTTTTTGTAACAGTTATATACAACTCAATCTACGTAGCACATATGCATCGTACATGTTTTTTATTGTAAAGTACAGAATGAACAAAAGTAGACGAGTTCGTGATAAACGTGCACATAAAATTTCGTTCTTGTTCAAGAAGCATTAAAAGTTACATACAAGGTTTAAGTGAACAAACAAAATATTACGCACTTGTACAAATGTCAAAAAATAAAGAGCATGAAAAATTATCGATTTTATGTCGTCGTGACAACGGAAGGTAAGTTTTGCATTCTGGAAGAATTCGAGAAACAATAATATTTCAAAGTCAATAAATAAACTTTAATTTGTGCGACATGAATCATACTTCAACTTTTGCTGTTTGAATTTCTGTTTTCATTAAAAAATTTATGGTATGGCTATATTAGTTTAATTTTAAGCAAAATTTTTCGTAATTTATTTACTTTGCATCTGAATTCCAACGATTTAACATTAGAGAGATAGGTAGAGTTTCTAAAAAAAAATATTGCAGACAGACAACGAAATCCCAAAATTTTTATTTTTAAATACAGTTTTTAAATTGCTAAATCTTTTTGAAAATTTAGACACTTTTTTGATAGTCCTGTCAGATTTCAACAGTCTTATGAAGTAGAACTTGACAATTGTCACAATTTCAAAAATTTTTGAAGTGAAACTTCGAATGGCTCATTGGGAGTAAAATACTTTCGAGAGTGTAACAGCTGGTGGGGATTTTAATTATATAATTCACTTGACATTGAGAAAAAACAATAAAGTTCATAATGCTAATTCTCATACGAATTTCAGAAAAATAGTATATATAAAACCTAGATTTTTAGTTTTATTTCTATCACTAGTTTTAAGATAATTACAATTAAAAAATTTATTTTCACTCGATTAATAAATTATATAATAAAAATTCAATAATGATTACCAATAGAGAAACAAATTTTTTATCCGATCAGTAAATAATACTAGTAGAAAAAGCTATGTATAATACAACCTACATTTTTAAATCATGCAAAAACACTGCCAGGAAAAAAAAGTCAAATTGTTATAAAATAAAAAAGAAAATCCTATTATTATGTAAAATTTTTTATGAACAGGTAAAACTGAAACTGAATATCCTATTTATTTTCTTACCATTAAATTGATATTGAGAAAAAACAATAAAATTTGAAATACTGATTCTTAAACGAATTTCAGAAAAATAGTATACATCATACCTACATTTTTAGTTGGTACCCTTGTGATTTATTTTATATTAATTACAATTGAAGAAATTGATTTTCATTCAATCTATAAATCATATAATAAAAAATAAAATGATTATTATAACTAAAGGAAAAAAATTCTTGTCGAATCAATAAATTATACGAGTAGAAAAAGTTATATGCAATACATAACATCCATTTTCAAATCATGCAAAAACACTAAATGAATTTTAAAAAAATTATAGAAATTATGAGAATTATGAAAATCATGGAAAATTTATTTTTCGATAAGTAAAACTGAAACTGAATGTCTTATTTCTTTTCTGATAATTAACTTGATATTGAGAAAATGCAAAGAAATTGAAAACGCTAATTATTATACGAATTTCAGAAAAATAGTATATATCATAGATACATTTTTAGTCGTATCTCTTTGAGTAATTTTTTTATCATCACTATTACGGAAATGAATTTTCATTCAATTAATAAATTATATAATTATGATTACAATGAAAGAAGAAAAAAACTAGTATGAATTTCAAAACTTGCGAGGGAAGTGAAACTTCTCACGGCGAATTACTTCAAGTTTAATTAAACATTAAAAAAAATTTCAAATTCAGGAGAAAAACACCCAGAGAAACCATTAAAACTAAAGCATGAACTGCTTTCAAAACTAGCTTGAAACTGATTTAATTAAAATCAGAATTTTAAACGAGTGAAATTCAAATCTAAATTTGAAATTTGACAGCAAAGATTTACTTTTCTTTCACATTTTATCTAAACAATACGATTTGAGCTATGCTTTTGAACGCAGTTCATGCTTTGGTTTTCATGGTTTCTCTAGTTATTTTTCGCATAAAATCGAACGAACTTTCTTTTATGTTTAATCAAACTTGCAGTAGTCCGCCGTGAGAAGTTTCACTTCTCTCGCGAGTTGTTAAACTCACGCCAGTTTTTTCGACAGATTTATAACCTTCACTCAATTCTCAAATTACACGAATAACTTACTTACATTTAACCATGTTAACACAAATCCTCGAAGACGTACAAAAAAAATTTTTAGTCTATCCACGTCGTTTAAAAGAAAAAGGTGTGAAACAACTCCTCGAGAAAACGTTGTCGATTAAAATCTCCCTCAGACCCATTCACTAAAAAAGAAAAAACTCGCTAAAAGAGTTGTAGATCCGAACGACCCTTTATTTCACCGAGTTTAATCAATTCTTTTGCATACAAAAGTCCACGTGGCCCTCCTTGAGAGCTTTTTTTTCGTCTAAACGGAGAAATATTTACGAACCCAAGTAAGAAAGGGAGAAAAAACTTGACGAAGGTACATCTTTTTTGTCCCTACGTCGCGTCCTTTTTTTCATCTGCGAGCCATATTATTCGGACTTGATCGTTTTTAATCAGATTCCGATCGCGCTTCTTCCGGAGCTTTCATTTGTATTCCCCGCGGACGCTTTCATGGCGTCGGCAATTAAATCGAAATGACTCGCGAGGAAACTTTTATCACTTTTTCGTCGATAAATGCCAAGTTTCGAACAAACGATCGCTTTATTATGCGGGAAGAACTGTTCCGGACTTGTGAAAATTTTCGGCGCAGTTTCTCTGATTCAGGGGAAAGTGGCTTTATTGAGGGGCTTCGCCCGCGGTCGATGCTAGTTGGCTCGTTTAATGCGTATCCGGTTGGCCCTTGTTTCGTGTGCTCTGAAATATTTGATCTATTATATTTTTGAGGAAAAGTCTTTAGAAATTATGAGAGAATATTTTTTTTATTCCTATACATTATGAACTTGTGAAATGAATCGAGAAAATTGATCATTTAGGCTGTTTATTATTTCACATTTGTGTTTGGGTACAATTTTCTTAAGTTCATTGATTTAATATCTAAAGTAGTTTTTCTGATCTATAGTATTGTGTTTTTTAATCATTTTTCTTCAAAATATTCATGATTCTATATTTATATTTTCGACAAAAATTTGGAATACTTGAAAAATATTCAAATTTCAGTAAAAATTGTACCAGTTTAACAAATTGTATAAGATTGTTAAAATGTTGAGTTGTTGGTTTGATGTAATTAGAAACTATACAATTTTGGAAATTCATAACACATTTAAATTCAAAAAACTGTCAATTATCCGAATAAAAAAATTTATAATTTCACATAACATCCATTATTTTGAAAAAATTATGTTTATTATTATATTTATTTCGACGAAATAGGTATGCATGAAAATATTTATTCAATTTTTTTCATAAGAATTCGAAAAACATTCAAAAACTGAGGAAAATCTTGTAAAAATTGACAATTTTCATTAAATCTTGAAAATTTTGAATGGTCTGCATCACATTTAAAATTCTAAAAATGTTTTAAAATTAGAAAACATGTAGTTTTTGAGAATTGTTAAGCTAAATCTAAAGAATTTCACGAGTTTTATAAAATTACAAGAAATCTTCACGACTTGCACAAATTTTCATAAAATTGTAGAAGTTTTTGATCGTAGGTGTGATGTTACCATTTATGAAAATTTCGGTAAATCACAACACATTGAAAATTTCAAAAACTGTCAATAATTCTGGGAAAATCAAAATTTTTGTTTTCCAGAATATGTTCATTGATCTTGCGAATTTTTGTGTTCATTATAGTTTTTCTGGATGTGGATTAATGAAACTTTTTTTTTTAATTTAGACTACTTGAAAAGTATTAAAAATTTTAAAAAAATTTTCATAAATTGCAATCAATTAAATAGTCCATCATGTTTGAAGTTGAAAAATTTTTTTGTCAAACAGGAAGCACTCGAAATTCCGGAAATAGCTAATAATTATGAAAAGTTATAGAAATTAGTAGAATTTCAGAAAATGCACGTAAATTTTATAGATTCTAACAATGTTTAAAAATGCTGGTAAACAACAGAAACTGCGTTAATAATTAATATTTAACCAATATTTAAAACTTTTAAAATTAATAATTTCCATTAAAAATCCTCAATGTGAGGCAATTTTCCATCACTCAATTAAACTAGAATACATAAATGCATTTTTAAATTGGTATTTTTGGATATTTTACTCATCTATAATTTTTCAATTTTTCCTTTTTTTTTATATTTCGTATAATTTTAGATTAAAAATGTTGAATTCTTATTATTTGAAATAGAAAAACGTGTTTCTACTTACGAAATAGTCATTTTCTGTGATTCGAATAAGCAATTAATTAAAATTCAACAACGAAACATTTTATTTTCCAGCTAATATCAAATAGTCATAGTTTTCTACTAATTCTAAGCCATATTATTTCACAATCGTATTAGTCATATTTTTTTGCAACCGCAAACTTTTTTTTATTAAAGAAACTTAGTTTATTTTAACATTCCCTGAGCTATTATGGGTGACAAAATGTTTTATCTCACAGGGTACAAAAAAGCTAGAGTTAGTGTTTAAGATACGATCTGCTATCGAATTATGTTTAATTTTCTGCCTTGATCAATAAAAATGATAAGGAAAAAATTGTACCTTAAATTTGTTTATATCCTATATTATTTAGTGATAATTTCACGTGACGCACGTATTTCTTGCCATTTTTATAGTCAAATAGTAACTAAATAATATCATAAGTAACACCCAACTAATCAATTAGTAGAAATGAACTTCTTAATTGGTAACTTTTAACTATTTCTATAGTCAAACTATAACTGAAGAATTATTCATCCTTCACAATTTCAGTAGCTAAAATCTACGAACTCATTTGTCATTTTTTTCACTATTTAAGATAGTACGCAGATTCGACTATTTCAATTAGTAATTTATAACTATTCGTTAGTAATTGTATTCCTACTAATTGAAATAGTAAAAAATGACTATTAATTAGTAAAATTTGACTGCTGCGATGTAAGCATACTAACAAATTCAGATTCAACAATTTACCACCCATCTCTAATTAATCACTAAATCATTTATTTCCCCATTCAATTGTCTCACCACGCCCTCAACACTACCCAGCAATAATTGCTCCCTGATACCGATAAACATTGAAGTATCAATTATCGTCATCGACGGCGTCGACGTCGATAACCTGCTCGGCTGCATGAAATTCGCACCGGGTGCAAGCCCGACGCTTCCGCGTGCACGTTAATGAGCAAAGGCGTGGTCGGGCTCCAGCAATAGGTCAGAGGTTATGTGACCTGTTTGCCCTAGCTCGAGGAGCACCCTTCGTCTGATCCGTATACCAAATGACGGCAACCTGTCCGCAGACCGACGTTCTCGCGATCAAAAGAGAGGGAAAGAGAGAAATTTAATGAGGGAAAAGGAGCGACCGAGGAAGGGACAGGTTCGGCTGCAGAAATCAAGGTTGAGACTGGTCATGGTTTTTATAGGGGATGAGCTTTTGGAGGTGCAACGAGGGTCGCGCGTGTCCCGATCGGTGCCAACAAGTGGAGACCTTTTTCCACCGCCTGAACTCTCAACCTCGTACATGTAGTTTGAGTAGGTTCTCGACCCTTCGAGGGAAACAGGGGGGAGGCGATCTACGATGTTTTCTACTTCCTTGGAAATTACAGAAGTCTTGTAGCAACCGAGGGAGGGAATTTTCTCTTGAATTGAAAGGAAGAAAAATCGTTTGGGGAGGAAGTTATTGTAGTATACGAGTATTCAGAGATGGGGGGGAAATAGAAGATGTGTTTTGGTAGTTTTTAAATTTAAAATGACTTTTTGAGCTGGATCTTTTCAGTAATAATGAAATCGAATGTATTTCAAAAATCGAGTTACGACAGACAATCGACACATGACTTCCACGAAAATGGCTTTCCATCAGTTGTTTGTAAAAAAATTGAAGCCTGAGAAAATATGTGCCTCTCTCTCGCGCATACGTAAGAGCGTGCGCGCTAGAAAAAGACGAGACGAGATTATTAGAGTAAATATACACACGGCGGTTTCAGCGATGGATTGAACGCGACCGCGTTTCAAGATTCGTGCATGTCGAATTTATTTTCTAAATAAAATACTCTCAAATTCAAGGCAAAATTAAATAAATTTCGCAATTAATACATTAAATGAATATATCATCATGATAACAATTTAATTTACATATGATTATCATTATGTCATTACGTTAGCTACAAGTTACACTCTATTGGTGCAGTAAACCAGAATAAAGTGACGTCCTTTCGGTGGAAATTAGGTAACAATATTGATCGAGTCCGCAGTGACGAACTTCACGATCATCAGAGATTGCGGCTGTATACGGAGTTGCTTCCAAAAAGTACACGATTCAACTTTTTTTCTTTCGCGTCGTAAGTTAAAGTGACGAACTTTTTTCCCGGGGAATAAATTCGCGAGCCCCCTTCTTTGCGTGACTCACTGACGAAAATGGCGATCGATCGCCCGCAACATGGACGGTTTGAACACTTTATATTGAGATTTTCGTGCCTCTGGAAAGCTTTCTACAGATAATTAAATTGAATGTGAAGAATATTTGGTCGGGTGTTATTGATCGAGTTTGTACAAAACTGGTTTTTTTTTTTCAGGTTATTTATCATTTTGGTCGCAGGAAATACATAATGTATGTTGGAAACCAGAATATGAAATTATAAATTACGAAAAATTATGAAATTTTTGCTCTGTAATTTAATCAATTAATTTACTACGAATTTCGAGCATAGACAAATTATCGAGATAGCGTATAAGAATTTCAAATCAAAAGCAAATTTTTGAATGCATATCTCTTTTTGAGGTTCATTTTGATGATTCTTTCAATTTATCACTCCGTAACTCTAAATATGAATAAAATATGGTTGAAAGCTGCTTTCGTTTTTTCTTTAGTTAATTCTTCAATTTTAAGTGAATTATGAATAGAAACTATTTACTGGAAGTTCATTCATTAATAAATATGAGAAAAGATCAATGATTAGACAGAAATATTCATAACATTGGAATAATATTATAAAAAGTATATTCGAATTTCGTTACAACACTTGGCTAATTACTAAATTCTAACAATTAGTTCCTGTTTTTTATTACAAACGTAATACACCTCACTTATAATGAAATAAATAAGGATAAATAAAAAAATAAAATAATTATTAATATTAAAAATTAAATAATAAAAATACACAATGATAGAAAAAATACGCAAAAAATAAAAAAATATGCACTAAATAGAGAAAATTATACGAAGCATGTTCAAAAACGTGTCTAATTTATTAAAAACACATTTAATTTGAAAATCAAGACGTCAAAGTTTACCCTTTATAAAAATATTGGGATTGTATTTATGAATTCATTAGATTATTATGTATATATTGTGATGTAATTAAGATCTACTTTATTTTCAGTATGGGTTTTTTAAAAATTGTATCATTTACAGTCTTTACCAATATGGTCAAAAGAGAACAATCATTTTTTTCGTTTTATTGAATTTTATAAATTAAAAGTTAAATAATTTATGAAGTCCAAAGTCGCATATTTTTCATGTTCGTATACAATGGAATTCGGTTACTGTGATTTTTATGTTCCTGAGGTTACAATTTCCTATACTACTACTTTTGGTATTAATACAAATCCGAGTACAAATCGCAGGATTTTCTGAAACTTATTATTATTGATTTCTTTATAAAGCTTTCTCGAAATTTGAAGATGTAGAACTCAAAGTTCTGAAAAGTCTAAATATTTTATTAAATTTTTGAGAAAATAATGCACAAAGTCTATCATATATTTTTAGAATTTTTGTGTATAATATTTTTTATCAAATTTTTCAGTTATTTTTTGAATTTTTATAGATTTCTAGAATTTGTATGGCACACTAAATAGATTTTTTAAAAATGATGCTCCAGTATTAAAATTTTAACGATTTTGAGGATATAGTTCGATTTTTCAGAAAACAGTATTTTTTACGTATATTTTCAATATTTTTATTTCCTATTTTTTAGCGTTCAGACAATTATGAGATAGTTCGATTCTATAGACTGTGTAAATTCAAATTGATGTTTTTTATTGTCTATATGAATTTCTAGAATAATTTTCAGAATTCCACATGATTATATTGTTATTAATAGAACTTTATCAATATATATAAATGTATATTCTCTACAATTCAATGTTTTTTCAAATTTTCGAACAATTATATCTGCATGATTGCTATGCATCAAAAAATTTCCCGTTTATTTTCTCAATATTCTGATACATACGAAACTTTAGAGTATTTCTTAGTATTTCTATAAATTTCTAATATTTTTGTGAATGGATATATAGGTTTGGAAAATTGAAAGCTTTTTTATCCGAATTTCCATCTATTCTTGGTAATTTCATTATTTAATGAGAAAATCACATTTATAAAGATTTATTGTGTTTTAATAGGTTCTGTTTTTTTTATTTCTACAGTATGTGAAAGATTTCGCTACGTTTTATAGTATTTTTTTTAGATTTATAGTATAACTATGTTTTGGCATTTTTAAATTTGGTGCTCTAGAATTCGACATTTTATAAATCGTAGGCATCCGTTTAGATTTTTCAGAAAACAGTTTTTTCATAAAAACTCAGTTACATTTAATATTTCCTTAGAGTTTGTATGATTCGAACGATTTTCCAATACTTTTATACAAATTTTATTCAGATTTCTATAATTGAATGATCAAAGATTCGATATTTTTCAGATTTTTAGCAATTTAGTAGATTTAAAATTTTCATTAGTAGTCACAAAGTCGAAAGAACTTTCCAAATATACATTTTTCACCTAACCCTACGTTTTAATAATTCATACTTTTTCGTTATATTTAAATCACTAGAGTTTTCATGCATTATTTGTTCGAACTTATATTTCTTTTATTTATAAATGTAACTTTTTTTTATATAACTTGAAATGATAATTGATTTCATCAGAATTTATTGAGGAGTTGAACCTTCACAAAGATTCAATAAAATTCAATAACTAAAAAGTGAATATTACATAACTTGGATATCGCTTCTTTGTTATACCTACATCATGATAAAACCAACTTTTTCAGTTCGAATTAGTAAAATTTTTTCTACTCTCATGAATAGGTCAGAGATAGTCAGAGATCTACTAATAAATTAGTAGAATTCCACAAGTTGAATAAAAAAAATAGTTTAATTCAACTAAATCTTATATTATATGTACCTAGTTGTAAAAAAATTTTCAGTTAAAAAACATTGTTAAAGGCTTGATGTTTCAAGGAATTGTATTTTTAAAAAATGTCTGAATACGACTATTATTATTGTTTGATTTTTTACTATATAGCAATGATGAATTAGGAGCATTTGACTGTAATTTAGATGGTCAATAATTACAGTGGTAAATATTTATTATTTTGTACAGTAACTATTTACTGAAATATTAGTAAAAATTGACTTTTTCATTAGTTGAACTATACTTATCTTATATTCATAATGTACGAATAAGACTAGTCAAATTCTACTAACTGTAACACTGGATTTCTACTAAAGTTCAAAAATAGTTATAAACATTCTTCTTCAGTCAAATATTACAAATTTCATCAGAAAGCTTTATCACTAATTGAATTAGTAGCTTTTTACTAAAACCTAAGTTGCTTTCTTTTCACTTTTTCAATTAGTAAAATTGTACTATTGATTAGTATTTTTTCACCATACAAATTGTTAATTCAAGTTTTCCAGCAAATAAAAGAAACTTGTAAATCTTTGAGACTTGACAATAATTCCTGCTCCGAAAATCTCCTTTTTTCCTTATCTTAATTCGCATTCTGGCTCGCCTCGGAACGGGGTCGCGACCTTTTCTTATTCCCTTTTCGTCCGTCTCTTTTCACACGCGAATCGGCGACCCGCTGGACCGCTCTCGTGCAAACTCTGCAAAAGACGGAGACGACTCGCGCAGCTTCCTTCATTATGCAAATGTCCGCATAGCTGACCGTGGGCCCGAAAATAGAATGAGGCCCCGATTATCGTGAGACGAGTCACGCTTTTGAAAAAAGCCCCGTTTTCAAAAGCCGTGGATAATGCCGAGAGAAAAACTCTTTTTGTCCTAAACCATCTGGATTTGCAAACTTATTGTAAAGGAGAAGAAAGAATTTTCGAGTGAACAGCGATAGAAAAATCCAGAAAAATTTGGTCTTGAACGTTACATTATACACCGAAACTGTGCCAAGTTTCAAACATTTATCATAAGTTTTGCAAAAGTTATGAATCTTTGAACCAGAGGCGTCGGGACGGCGTGGGCTGGGTAGGCTTGAGCCCACCCATGAATTTTGATGGGAAAGTTTAATATCCATCCAAATGTACAAGTGAATCAAAATAAAGCTGTATAATATGACATCGTAAAATTATTTGCTATAATGAATAAAAAATTAATTTATCATGATCATTATATATTATATGTAATGTATTCTCTTGTTCATAACTCTATGTGGCTACATTATTTAAATAAAAAAATTTCTTTTCTGAGCACAAATCGCTCTTCAAAACGCTCTTCATGACGAATTCTTCGAGGGTCGCGTGCACCGGGCTCTTTGATACGAATTATCAGTATCGAGATTTATGATGGCGCTGCGCAGCCGGCGCGGATCGAAATGCCCCGGAACTTTTGGGGAAAATAAAAAAAAAAGGGGAAAGAACGAGAAGTTCCGCGGCGAAAGTCCGGCGTCTCGTCACATCACTCCCAGGAAAACTTTTTAAAACGCTCGAGCGCCCCACGAGAAGTTCGGCCTCGCCCTGGGCGACGTGTGCGCGCCCGGGTAAATGAAAAAATGCACTTTGCCTCGATCGTTGAGGTTGAGGTATTTACTTTCCGTGTTTGCTATAATTCTAGTCCAAGTTGAAACACTCCTCAAGGTATTACTGCGACCATTGGTTCACGGAGGAAAACGAGTAACGGGGGTTGGGGCAAAGTGAGACACAAGGTTTAGTGAATTTTGGAATTTGTAGAATTGTATGACAAGAAAGGAAATCTACTAATTTATTATTAGATCTCTGACTACCTTTGACACACCAATCATTATTGAAGTGGTAAAAATTTTACTAATTCGAACTGAGAGAGTTTTTTACCTCAATCGTAGCAAACTTAAGAGTAATATGCAAAAATATAGCAATAAGCAAAAACTGGATAAGAGAGAGACAAATAGATGGCAAACTCCATGTTTTCTGTTTCTACTCGTCCGGTTTTTGCTTTCAGCCACTCATATGTGCCTTTCTCTCGCGCATCCGTAAGAGCGTGCGTGCTAGAAAAAGACGAGACGAGATTATTGGAGTAAATATACACACGGCGGTTTTATGTTTATTCAAGCGACGGATGAAACGCGACCGCGTTTCGAAATTATGATGTAAGTATAACAAAGAAGCGATTTCCAAGTTTAATAATATTTACTTTTATAGTCGTTAAACTTTATTAAATTTTTATGAAAATTCTTATTCCTAAAGAAATTCTGATGAAATCAATTATTTCATGTAAAATAAAAATAGTTATATTTAAAAGAAATACAAGTTAAAACAAATAATGCATGAAAACTCTAGTGATTTAAATATAATGAAAAAGTATGAATTATTAAAACTTAGGATTGCGTAAAAAATGTATACTTAGAGAGACCTTCATATTCAGTGAAGAAAAAAGAAAATTTTAAATCTTCAAAATTGCTGGAAATTGAAAAAAAACATTAAATTTTTTATCATTTATTCTAGATTTTTTAAAAAAAACTATATAAAAGTGTATTAGAAATTGTTAGAATCATACAAACTCTGAAGAAATATTCAAAGTAATAAAAATGCTGTTTTCTGAAATATCTAAATGAATACCTACGATTTATAAAATGTTGAAATCTAGAGCACCAAATTTTAAAAAAGGGTATATAGCAATACATAGTTATACTATAAATTAATAAAAATTCTGGAAACCGTTACGAAATCTTGACAATCTGTTAAAAATAAAAGAACGAGAACCTTTTAACATAATGAAATCATAATAATCTGATTTTATCATAAATCTATGGAATTTACTAGAATATTTTGAAATTTGCATGAAAAAGCTTTGAATTTTTCAAATTTATATATTCATCTACAAAAATATTAGAAATTTATATAAATACTAAGTAATACTCCCAAGTTTTGTATGTATAAAAAAAATTGTAAATTCAATAATGCTTAACAATTATGTGAATATAATTTTTCGCAAAATCTAAAAAACATTAAACTGTAGAAAATATATATCAATTTAATTCTATATATAATAATATAGTTATTTAAATTTTCAAAAATTATGCTAGAAATTCATACATCAACAACAATAAAAATACATCCAATGGAAATTAAACAATGTATAGAATCGAAAATTCTAACAATCGTAAAAATACTAAGAAAATGGAAAATCAAAATATTAAAAATATATATAAAAGATATTGTTTTCTGAAAAATCGAATGAATTACTCAAAATCATTGAAATTTTACTAATGTAGCATCATCTTTTAGAAATCTATTTAGCGTTGCATAGAAATACTAGAATACTACAAAAATTCCAGAAAATACTAAAAAATTCAATAAATAATATCCCATGCAAAAATTCTAGAAACCTTTGATATACTTTGTGATTATAATTTTTTTACAAATCTGATAAAACATTTAAACTTTTAAGAACTTCGATTTCTTCAGCATCGAATTACTAGAAAGCTTTATACAAATCCATAATAACAGGTTTCGAAAAATTCTGCTAGTTGTATAATTACCAAAAGTAGTAGTATAGCAAATCGTTAACTCAAGTACTTATTAAAAATCACAATAAACAAATTCCATTTTATACGAAAATGAAAAGTGTGCGACTTTGGATTTCACAAATTATTTAACTTTTAATTTCAAAAAAATAAAAAACATTTAAAAAAAAATTTACGCTATAATTCATTTTCTAACATTTTAATATAGTTGCTCCAACTTACAATCATTTTACTTTCGAAGGAAAAAAAAATGTTAGGGCTTAATAAACTTTCGAAATTTCTTTAGGAGTGCATTAAAAAAATCGATGATCTTTCGACTCGATAGTTGTCATACATACCTATATATCGCATGAGATTTTTCATGATGTTTTTTTTACGAAAAAATGTGTTCAAATTTTATTTCTAAACAATAATGTTGTGTTGAACTGAGGGTTAAATTATACAAAAAAATTTAGAAATTGTAACAGAAAAAAGCATAGAAATGACTGCTGTAATGGCCCTTTGATTTTAAAAATCGAATTTTTCAAACAACAAAATCTAGCCCACGTACAGATGTTGCATATTTAACCACTTTTTAAAAAAAAATGAAGGGTAAAAACAATGCGATGTTGAAATTTTTGGTTTAGAAAGTTCACGATTGCAAGAAAAGTATACTTCAAACGTGTAAAAGCACTGAAAAATTTGTCTCCTTTCTTGAGACAGTTAAGATTTTAAACCGGTTCTGATCCAATGGAAAAGAGTCCCAATCTAATCCTGCACTGAAGTACGTGTAACTTCATTATACTGTATTCTTTTACAAACCGCACACCAACCAGAACTTGACATTTTAGAATTGTCTGGAAATTTGTTTACAGATAATAAACTTAACTCACTTGACACGTATTTCACGATTTTGTGGGAAAAATTTTTTTTCGTCAATACTTACAATGAAAAAATGGACATTTTACTGAATTTCTATAAACTTCCTCTGAATAAAATTTATTATCTCAAGTTGTACTGTTTTTTTTTATTATACACATTATTACGTCAAATTTCAATGTTTTTACGTAAAAAATGTTGTATTGCGATTTTCCTAACAATAACAACAATTTATTGTTTACATAGGTTTTACTAACCCTTCCCCCAACTCAAATCGATTGAAAAAAATACCATAATTTTTCCTTTTTGTCTCTACTACAAAATTCTTTTGACAATAAGTTGGAGTCTGTGATGGATCGGAAGATATGAAATATTTCTGAGTTGTACGCCCCGCATGCGTCAGGGACCTCAGACGCTCGTTCTCGTCGAAAAAAATGTTTGTGGTTACAGAAGTTTTAGTAAAAATGCTAGTATTTTTGAAACTGATAAACTAAAGCATATTACAGGTTGCAATATGAAAAAATTTGAATTGATGATATGGAGTAGATATGTTTTTGTACAAAAATAAATGCGATAGAATGCGAATTATAAATCAATAATTTATTGGATTACAACTAAGTTGATACAATGTAGCTTTTGTCGATTTATTACAAAATACACATTTCATTTTGTGACTTTAACCAGTTGAACTTCAATTGAATCTTTTTCTTTCTGCAAAGAAAAGTTCTTAACACGCACTTTGTTTTTTGCAATTGGTATAATGCAATGAAATTTCAACGTCCCTTTAACTGTAACTGCATTTTTAAATCTCGTCTCGAGTTTTCGATCTGCCTCAACATATTCTTCATTCGTTACATATTTTGATGAAATGTTAGGGAGAGACTTAGTTGCCCATTCAAATAATTGTCTTGGCGTTTTTATTGGATTTGATGTTCTTTCTGGCAATATATTCTTATGTTTTCTTCATCATAGCTAAAAGACTCTTGAATGAAATCTCGAAGTCTGATATTATTCAGAGTCCCAACTCAATATATTAAGAACAACATTGCAATTTTGTTATTTTATGTTGTGATTATCCATATCATTAAAAATCTGACGAATATAAAAAAATGCATAGCTGCAGTAAATATAACAAAAATTCTGTAACACAAATATACATTGTTTTCAGAATATCAGCTTTGAAATTCTTTCGTGAGTAAGTTCTTTCGTTCATTCAAAGGTTCCTTCTCGAGCTCAATGTAGGAAACCCTTCCCCTCCGTTCAACAAAGCTCTCTTTGTATTCAATGATTCTCTGCAGATCGAGTTGTGTAAAGTATCTCTATTTTCATGTATATCCCTATTACCTCAGTAGTCCAGACTTTGACCTACAAACTCCAGTCACCTTTTCATCATGAACAAAAAATTGTTTTTTTTTGAAAAAAAACCTACTGTTGAGCCAATAAAATCCTTTAAAAATTGAAATCTTCTAAAAATTGAATTATTTAATTGAAAAACATTCATTCGCAATCTTTGGATGACTTGAAAATGACTTTTGTCCACTTGCGTGAATTTTTTTGGCATCATGGTGAAATTTCCCAAGCTCAAGCACCGACTTTGAATTACCTACATTAATGCTCTTAATCGCAGTTGCACACATGACCGCGTCTGCCTTCTTTCGAACGCTTGTACGATGATTAATATTCGTCCACTGCGTCCTCGTTCGAAGGGGAAAAGATGACGAGCACTCCGGCAATAATGCTCGGGACTGAATACATAAAACGACGCAACGTGCCAAACATTTTTATTTATTTTTGGATTTTGTGGATCTTGTATTTGAGATTAAAACAGAATCATCGGAGTCAATCTTCGTCAAAAATTCATAATCCCATTCTTATACCTCGTTTGAAATCTCAATGGAGAAAACTTGTTCTACTTTCAAAATACTCTCGAACTCTCTTGATAATTTCGTAAAAATTTCGAATTTAAGCACCTTTTACGACTTCGGGACAACTTGAAGTTCGCCCCATTTCTCGGCGCGCTTTGTGTTCCGCCCTCGCCGGCTTTGTTTTCGCTGGAGCAAATGGAGCAACGAGAGGCGATTTTTTAAGCGGCGAAAAAAATGACGTTCCGCTGCAATTCGACGTTTCCGAACTGCAATTTGCTCGCAGTCAACGACCATCGACGAATGACTCTTTGGGCCCTCGCGTCACGATTCCCGTGGCAAAAAAAAGCGCTCGAAATTAATAGACTTCGTTAACTGGAAAGGCTCTAGTGCCATCACCACGGGAAATCGACGTTTCTTTCACTCGTAATTATGACGAATTCTCCAGTTGAATTAATTATCGCGGAAAATCGGCAAAATTAATATTCGTGTATTTTTCAATCAAGGCATGGGGTACTTGATTGGGAAATTCCTGATGCAGAAAAAAAGAGGTGAGAAAACAAAAGATGGTTTCTTTTAATAAGAAATTAGAATTTATTGAGAAACTATTTGATGAATGTTAATGGTAATTTGTGTGAAAGTCTATTGATTAATTGGTTAATAAATACAGTTGCGCTCGATATAAAAAAGGGCGTTTACACGATTTTTTTCAAGAAAAACAAAACAATTTTCGTAATTAAGGTCGAGCATGATACATAAGGAACTTTTGATCTATTATACAAAAAACAGAAAAAAAACCTCTAGTTTATACCTTTACACTTTGTGTGAACAAAGGATTTTACTTAATTATTATTTTTACAAAAACAGTGGTCATTTTCCCGAAATGTTTGATTTTTCAAATTCTCTAGGCTTTAGGTTTTTGCAGCAAGAGAAAAAAGTTTTGCTTAAAATTAAAAATCCTTCGTTCACGTATTATAATTATAAACAAGCTTTAAGAAATTCAGACTCTTATAATAAATTGATTTCGAGGAACTGTGCTCAACGCGAAAAAACATCTGAATTTGGCAAAATTGCTGTAGTGCACCCAATTACGGAGATTTCATTCCGAAAAAATTTCTAAAATACCTTGTGATATTGATAAATAAATAGACAATAAGTTTTTTTATAAATATTGTGTTGTTTTTCCAAAGAAAAAATCATGGAAACGCATTAATTTTCCTCGAGGACAAGTGTATCTATATCACCCCTTATGTATAGTTGATACCTATTAAAAAATATACTATCATCATCAACCATCAGAGTATATATTTCATATTACAGCAGGTATTTACTGATAGACAAATTTTCTTTGAAAACAATTTTATTTTACGAATTCGGACTTAAACTATTACCTAGTACGTACACTTAACATATCAAAAAAATGAAAATATACTTAATTGTAAGAGTTTTTGTATTGATTTTAATATACTTGTCTTGGAAGTTTTTTTACATAAGCGTATCTGAATTTTTATTAACTATAAATGAAATAAATACTGACCCAGCTACCAAAAATTCGATTTTCTCGACGTTTCGGTGACTTACGCGCGTCACCCTTTTCAAGATTTATTGTCTGATCTAAAAATATACATACAGCATGAAAAGTAAACGCAGTATTACAATTAAAAAACTAATTCCCTATTTTTACCAGATCTATGTATGGGAAATATAGATAGGATTCTGGGAACAATCATTTCAGAAATGACGTCTGCCTATAGTTTACAGCTCCCAGTAAAGGAAATTGTCAGTTCGATAAAATGTAAATTAGCGAGTGTTCTAGACTGTACGATTCGAGCATTTATTGACGTCACATTGCAATTTAAATTTGTTCAACACTTATTTATGACTGTCACACAATAGAGAGTGAGAGGGAATGACAGGCAATGTTAAAATATAATGATCAATTGTAAATATTAAACAGACTGAGTTACTACAATTTTTTCAATATAAATAGCGAATCTGTACAAAAACAACATGTGCTATATTATTAAAAGCTAAAATTGTAAGACAGACCACTTCAAATAATCCAACGTCTGGATCAAAAACCTCGAAAATATGCCTACATTACATTCATCACGAAATTGATCTAATTGTCAGAAACACTAACGAATCCTCTTTTAAATTCAAAATCCTGAACAACAATCAAAAAACCTCTAAAAAACATAGAAAATACATAACAGATAGACCTTAAAAACATAATGTCAAAAAAAATCCAGATTTTGTGAAATTTACCAATGTAAGCAACGTGAAATCGCGTTTTGACAAGTGCCACAAGGTATGGGAATAATAAAAAAACAAGCAGGAAACCCGACAAATGGATATAAGTAAGGTAAATAAGGTTGTTCACATCCGTAAAAATTCATCATATTTAGGAACTTTCGTGCTGAATTTCAGAAAAACCACGAGTTTACGATCAATTTAGCTTAGACCTATCGATTCGTTATTTTTTTCCGCAAAAAATGACATATTACACATGAAAATATGATGATTTTTAAAGATTTTACCACCACATAAAAAAACTTTCATATCCGTCCAAAATATCCCCTCTCTAAAATACTTGCAGAACAGTAAAAAAAAAAAAAAAAAAAAAACCAGCTTTGCAAGCACAGCCTGTACGAATTTTTCGGCCGTCCCCGGCGTTAAAGAATTTTCGCCCCCTCCCCTCCACCCGAAGAAACTAGAAGAAACAAGATTGTACGACATACATTACTACTCCCCCCTCCCCCCCCTATCAAACCACCCACGCGAGCGTAATAGTCAGTGGCGATGCGCGTTCAAATCTAAACCCTGTTGCCGCTTTTCCCCAGCCTGAAGATCATGCATGGCAAGGTTGGTACCGTAGATATGCGAGGGAGGTAGGGTGGGGATGGAAGCCGCGCATGCGCACTAGTAGGTTTGCATCGAGCTTGAGGGGTTGGGAGTAGGGGGCGCCTGGTGCCTCGCCGTCGCACTCGCAATGTTTTACGTATCTCAAAGGGCGCTAGGGGAAGGGTTTGTTGGAACGAGTTAAGGAGAGAAGAAAAAAGAAGCATCAGCGCAAGGACGGGTAGTGTAAGGTCGCGCCCGAGGGGTTAGGCCACTGTGTACTTAAAAACAAAAATTATGTTGTATTGGCTTTAGAAATCCAGGAAACCCTCTAGAATTATGTAAAAAAATTTTTATACCGTCCTGACATATATTTCGTGGTATAACCTAAGCAATCCGAATTGCTCCCAGATACAATGGAAGAATTGAAGGAAAAAAGATAAAATAAAGTCTGAAGGGTGCTTTTTATGAAGAAGAAGGTCTTTGTTATGGAAGCAGATATGGCAGAGCTTGAATGATTTTTGTTTAGAAAAATTAGTAATGAACTCTAAACCCGTATTTCTCAAAACTATGTTTTTTGAAACAGTGTACATGATTTCTCAAGATCTAATCAATGAATTAATATGATATTTGGCACGCATATTCTGAGGGCAAGTACCTATAGCGTGACGTAGTTTTTTTATATCTTATTTTGCTATGTTATTATTAACAATAATAACATAAATTTTGTGTCACAAACAGAATGAAAAAGTTTAAAAAATTATTTCTCGTCACCAAAAGAATAGGCTCTTTCGATTTCAAATCGACCGGTTCAGCGAAATTTCAATATTTTGTTTTTTGGTGGATTTGTTAAGAGACGTTTTTTTACTTTCGGCCGAAAAATTTTTTTTTAGATTTTTCGTGATTTTTATTTTAGGGGTACATTATACCGATACGAAAGTTATTAACCATTACCTTGTGGTGAAAGTGTACTATAATTTCACTGTACGCAGTTGGAATTTTCCAGTTTATTTATACTAATATTTCATATTTTGATGAAATTTTCCTATTCAAGTATGTGAAACATGAAAGAATAGTAAATTTTCAGTACCATGGTATAAGAAATTTCGTATTTTTTTAACATATATTTGTAAATATCGATATTTTTCTTCTAAAGCAATCACTATTTTTTGAATGCGCAAAACTTTGTCAAATATAAATGGATTTTGAAGTTTGAACCCTTAAATTGTTCGTAATTACTGACACTTTCAAAATATTGTAACAAAAATTATCCGAATGTTACTTAAAAATTTTTATTTACTAACAAACAAAAAGTTATCTATTTTTTTTTTTCAAATTCAATATCTTGAAATGAGTTTTTTTTTTAATTTTTTGTGAATGAAGTGGACCGTTTGTGCTTACATATTCTAGAATCCCTATCAGCCAAATTTTTTTGTTTCAAATCAAGGCACACGAAAAGGTTTGGTTGCTTGTAACAGTAGCAAATAACAATATTTCGAAGAAATATTTACATGGTAAAATGAGTCACATGAAGACTGCACAATACATACACTATTTTTTTTTTTTCAAAATTCCGTGATGTAGTGATAATTTCGTAACACACTTGAGGTGTTTTGACTTATATGTAGTAATAAATTTCATAAAAATTATCAGTGTTATATAAATACTTACCGCTGCAGACAGGTGCGTAGGCAGAAGTGGGTTTTTGGGGGTTCACGCCAGAAATTAGGATAAAATTACAATTCGACGTAAAAGTAATAAAAAAAAAATGAGAAATTAGAAAAAAACGCATTTGAAAGAATAATGCAGGAAAAATAAAATAAGAACAAACTATGAAAAATATACCTACTGAAATCTTGAGAAAATAACAAATGGTTCCATGTTAGTATTCAAAGTTAAAAGTATTATGTATTCTCTATTATATCATAAAAATTACAATTATTTTGTCTCTAACAGAATTTTTTCATAAACGACATTCTAATCATGAATTTTTTTTTTTAATTATTAAAAATTTTCGATTAATTTTTTAAACAAATAAATCGAAAAAATTTTTCATCTAATCATATTAGTAATTTGTGTAAAAATATTAACGAAGAATATGCTTTTTCACTTTTTATTAGAAACTTTTACAATTCAAAGCATCGAATTTTAGAAATTCGCATAAGAATATATAAAAATACCTAAAATCTTTAGATATCAGAATCCATAGCAGAATCTGTAAGATCTAGAGATCCTGCTAGAAAACCTTATGGAATGTAATGAATATCAAAAAAAAAAAAAAAAAAAAAAAAAAAAAACACGAAAAAAATACGAAAAATACACGAAATACTGGATTTTGATGATTAAATTTTATGTTATTGATTCTTTAAAAATGTATATAATTCCAGGAATCAAGAAACTTTAATTTCTCCAGCTTTAAATTCTAAAAATATATGTTTATAGAAGTCTATAAGAAGATAAGAAAACTTTACAAATCGTTTAACTCTGTGAAAAATTTGAAAAATATCAAGGGCACTCTAAATCAATAAAGTAACTGTTTTTTTGCAAAATCGATCGAAATATTTCACAAATTTCAAACCTTCAATTTTAGGAAATCTCATTCGGGAAACTCAAATAGATATCTTACAAAAACTAAAAAATTACACAACATTCTATAATCAGAAATACAGAAAGAAAATACGTAAAGAAAAATACGTGTAAATATAGAAACATTGAAAATCTATCCTATTTCAGAAATTCATACAGCAATATATAAAAATAATAAAAGATCATTAAAATCATAGAAAAAATGAAGAAATACGAAAAATTCTGGAATCAGTAAAAATCAATCGAGACACTGTTTTCTGGAAAATCCTGTAAAAGACAGAAAATTTTATTATGCTCTAATTCTAGAGCTCGAAATTTTTGAAATGTATATAACAATTTATATTGTAAAAATACTAAAATGATGTAAAAATACAAGGAAATTCTGCAACATTCTATCATCCTGGGAAATACGAAAAGTTTCAGAAATACTGAAGATCCTTCAAATTGTAGAAAAATTTCAAGATAAGATAAGCAAATCTATCTCACAAGATAAGATTTACCCTAGTGATTTTAAACCTTAAAAAAACTTGATAAGAAAAAATTTTTTTCATAAGAATTAAATTTCTTATAAGGTGCACCTTATAAAAACCTTATAAGAAGCTGAAATTTCTTATGAGAATGTATGTTATAAAATTTTATAAAAAAAAAACTTTATAAAATTTTTCCGACCCATTCTTTAGAAGAAATTTAAGTTTCTTATAAGGTTTTTATAAGGTCACCTTATGAGAAATTGAATTCTTATAAGGTTTTTTTGTTGGACCTTATGAGAAATTGAATTCTCATAAAAAACTACTTTTTCTTATAAGGTTTTTATAAGGTTCAAAATCACTCGGGTTATTTACTTAACCTACCCAGCTACCAATATCAATACATTGAAATCGCAAGTGATACTGGAAATCATTAAATACTCGAACTGTATGTAAAAATTTTTTTCTGAAAAGTCTATAAAACTTAATTTCTAGAGCATACTGTTTGAAACCTATAAAGAAATTCATAAGCATAGTATAATTTTTATTTAAATGGTTTGATTAGAACAAAAATATGAAAAAATTCCAAAAAGTATTAAAAATCTGAGTGAAAGACGCTGTTATTCGAAAATTATTTATCAAATCCTAAGAATCTATAAAAATTAAAAATGCCCGAAAATGTTATATAATTATCTCGAAATATATTGAAAATTTTTCAGGACTTCATTTCCAGAGTATCGAATTCTAGAAAGCTATATTAGAACTTTTATCATATTATATTTGAAAATCCTCCAAACTTAGGTTTATAAAAGTACAGAAAAAGTTATGTCAAATACAGAAATTATTAGAAAAATGAATCCGAAACTCAGTGACTTGCACGTGAATCACAAAAATCGAATCCTATTCTGCAAGCATGGAAAATGCACTACTCTGGA
Organism: Platygaster robiniae; assembly: GCA_028476575.1. NCBI lineage: Eukaryota > Metazoa > Arthropoda > Insecta > Hymenoptera > Platygastridae > Platygaster > Platygaster robiniae. Next base: position 39,478,714 of record CM052022.1, read on the forward strand.
CTTCAAGAGCTGTATAATTTTTAACCCTGAAATCCGGAAAATAAACATCCCGAAGGGAATATATGTTTTCGAAAAACGCCCCCCGAAATTTTTTCTGCCTACGCCCCTGGTTGCAGGCATGCCTAAAATAAACTCTCAAAACCCCCCCACAATGATCCAGCCAACCCCTCAATTTTCCAGCAAGGACCGGGGCCCGCGGCGCGCTACATCCTTCCCTGCACAAAACGGTTGCGACCACTGGAGCCCGCGCGACAAGGACAGCGCGCAACTGGAAAAAGCACCAGTGGCGCCGCCGCGGTACTCGCGCTGAGCACGCTCTTGCGCCAACTGCGCCAGTCGCATATCCGTCGCCAAAGCAGCACAGCTCGCTCACGAACCGCCGCATATTTTGTTCCATCCTAATCGCTGAAAACCGAGACGGCCCCGAGAAGAATTTCCGCGATAAAACGTGACGAGGCGGAACGCGGTACGGAGAAACGCGAGCAACCTCCCCTAGCGGAAAAACCCCAAGTCAAGGCGTTCCCCGAAACGCCCACGCACACGTCCCCGGTTTTTTTGTGTGTGGCCGTAATTTACCCCTCTCCCCCATGTCCCCTTCGGCTACTACATCAGCTACAGTGCAGCCCCGCGTGGATAAATAACACAAGTGCGAGGGATATAGTGATTTGTTGGTTTTATTTCGCATGTTTGTACGCCGGTGCGTAACTGTGTTGGTGAAATCGAGATATTGTTGTGCAGGTGCTACGCCGGGACACGAGGCTTCGATACAAGGTAAGCTTTCTTTTTTTTTCGACTGTACCCCCTGCCCCCCGCCCGCCCCTCGCGCCGTCGAGAATTCGAATAATTGGGTTTGATTGGGCGGTGAATTTGGACACTTCGGCGCGCGAAAATTTGAATTCTTGGGGATGGAAATGGAGTTTTGTGCGGGGGGAAATTTTGGGGGTTTTTTCCCCTAGGGGTTTGAGTTTTGATTCTGGGTGCGATGTTTTTTTTCCGGCCGGTGTGTTTGACAGCTGGGTGACAATTTCGTGTCTCGGGATGGGAATTGTTTTGTAGTTGTATGTACTTGAAAAGAGGGGTCTAGTGATTTTTTGAGTTGGTATTTTCTAAGTCGTATTTTTGATATTAGGATTCTAAAGAGTGTTCAATTTCAGATAGTAAACTGGAAAATATCGGCATCAGAAATTTATTTCTAAGTTTTTATTTAAATTGGATATTTATATGTTTTTCTTAATAAATCAGGAAACCACTATTAATATAACAACTATACATTTGTCATGTTCACTAATTTTCCTTAATACAATTTGCCGCATCTTTTTTTTTTTTTGAAGAAAAATTTGTAAAATTGTGATGACCTTGAGCATGGAAAATTTTTGTGAAATTGAACTAAGGTTGAAAAATTCAAACAAGTATAGCAATTTTCAGACGATTAAAAAAATTGTAGATTTTGTTATGATGTTGAGCGTGACTTTTTTGAGACATTATGTGATTTTTTCATTTAAGGTTTTTCTGTTTCAATGTAGCAGCATAAAATTTTTACTAAAAAGTAGTAGGTACTCATTTTTTAATTTCATCTGTGGTGAATTCGAACATTAGAATTCGATTTCTTATTCTAGATTTCTCGAAATTTTGTAAGTTCTATATGATTCGTCTTTTAAAATTTCAAAATCACTAATAAGTTGCTTATTTTATCCATATTGTAGTAGCATTTCCTGATTTGCTGAAATTTTAAAGATTAAAATGACCTTCATAATGAGGATTTATCGTTAAATTCTAGTATAAATTTCAAAAATTGAAGTTTTTATAAGCATAAAATTTTTTAGATATTTTAAAGAAGAATATGTAGTTTAAAAAAGGACTTCGTTATAAACTTTTTAGTTTAGAAGATTTGCAAAAAATTTTTTTAGTTTCAAAGTTACTAAAATGAATTTTATCCAAAAAGTAGTAAATACTCAATTTTCCAATTCAGTGTGGTGAATTCAAACATTAGAAATTGATTTCTTCTAAATTTTTTACACACCAAAAGTTTGTAAATTCAAGATATTTAGTTTTTTTTAATGTTAATATCACTAAGAATTGCTCATTTCAAATATTTTGTACTATATTCAGCTTATAAAACTTTAAAAATTAAATGTTTCGACGAGCATAGTAATTTTTAGACAATTCAAAAAAATATACCTTAAAAAAGGGTTTTGTTGAAAACTTTTTAATCTCGAAGTTTCCCAACAATTTTTTTTTAGTTATAAAGTACTACAATGAATTTTATCTAAAAAGTGGTGAATACTCCATTTTCCAATTCAGTGTGGTGAATTCGAGCATTAGAAATTTTTTTTTCATAGATTTTTGCACACCAAAAGTTTGTAAATTTCAAATGATGATTATTATTATGTATTTCTCAATCACAAAGAATGGCTTATTTCAACTGAACTGTCGTAATATTTTATGATTTGCTGAAAATTAAAAGATAAAAATGACCTTGTACATGAGAATTTATTGCTAAATTATATTGACCTTATAAAACTTCAAAAAGAAATTTTTGACATACATAGAAATTTTTGGACAATTTAAAAAAAAAAGTGTAAAAATTTATTTTGTCATCAACTTTTTTATTTTGAAGTTTCCCAATAGCATTTTGTTGTTTCAATGTAACTGCAATAAATTTTAACTAAAAAGTCGTAGATACTCAATTTTTAAATTCAATATGTGCTTAAATCGAGCATAAGAAACTGATTTCTTTTTTTATATTTTTACATTGCAAAATTTTGTGAATTTCAAACAAAGTTTTTTTTATTATTTTGAAATCACTAAAAATGGCATCTTTCAACTTAATTTCAGTGATATTTCTTGACTTGATGAAAATTAAAAAATCTAATTTTTGAACATGAAGAATAATTGTAAAATTGTATTGAGTTTATGAATCTTTGAAAATTGAAGTTTTAACGAGCATAGAAATATGTAAGTAATTGAAAAAAAAATCGTTTTTAGAAGGATTTTGTTATTGTCTTTTCAAGATTAAAGTTTCCCAATAACTTTTTTGTGTTTGAATATAACTACAATAAATTTTCACTAAAAAGTAGTCAATATTCAATTTTTAAATTCAATGTATGTGGTGAATTTGACCATCAAAAATTGATTTTTTTTTTCTAGATTTCTCAAAATTTTGTAAGTTGCTAATAATTTATATATTTTTTTTTAATTTTAAGATCACCAAGAATTGCTTATTTTAACTATATTGTAATAATATTTCCTGATTTGCTGAAATGTAAAACAATAAAATGACCTTGAATGTGAGGATTTATTGTGAAATTGTATTGAGCTTAAAAAACTTCTCAAATTTAAATTCCAACCAGGAAAGTGATTCTAGTACAAAGTACAATTTAAAAAAAAAATTTTACATGGATTTTATCACACATTTTTTGAATTTGAAGTTTTCCAACGATTTGTTCTGTCTTAACATAACTACAATAAATTTTTAGTGAAAATTGGTTAATACTCAATTTCACAATTCAATTTGTGGTGAATTTTAGCATAGAAAATTGATTCATAATTCTAGATTTTTCACAAACCAAAAGTTTGTTCCTTCTAGATATTCACTTTTTTTCTATTTTTCATTAAAAATCGCTAATAAATACCATTTTTTAACTATAATTGTACTCATATTTTTTGGTGTGCTAAAATTAAAAAGTTTGAAATGACCTTGAACATGAAAAAATTTTTGTTAAATGATATTGAACTCATGTAACTTCAAAAATTGAAATTTTCACAAGCAAAGTGATTGTAGGACAATATTATTAAATTTATTTTAATTAATTTTCTTATAAATTCGTGATTTTTGATGTCTTACACATTTTTTTTTCTTTTTGTTTAAATATAACTCCACTGAATTTCCACTACGAAGAGGTAGATACTTAATTTTCAAGTACAATACGTGATAAGATTAACCGTTCAAAATACATTTCTAATTCTAGATTTTTATGAGCAAAAAGTTCTCACATTCCAGATAATCAGTTTTTTTTTTTCGATCTTGAAATCTCTAAGAATAGCCTTAAGCAATATTGAAAGTTTTTATCAAGCAAAGCGATTTCTAAGAAAGTAAGTTTTTGAATTCATTCCGTATACATTTTTTATGTTATTGTTATTTTTAAAAATTTATTTCGATTTTTAGATTAGATATATGTTAAATTCAGGAATTAGAATTTAATGTATAATTTTTAATTTTGACCAGTCTAAGTTTGAAAGTTTCAATTAAGTTTCTATTCTAGGCAGAAAAATTACCGAAAAAGCTTGTTATTAAACAGAACCTAATATTTTTTAATTCTTACAAATTCAATAGAATACAAAAACCTTAAACTTGTGAATTTATTTTAAAATTTTATTTATGTATAAAAATTATTGCACTCATCATTTTTTTCATCCTTCAATTAATTTGTCACATTTTCTAAATTTAGTGAGGAGATGATAAGATGATTTTTATTATTAACGAACTTTGAAAATCGATGTTCGGAAGTTCCCAACATTCTTTAAAATGTAATCAAAGAATTTTTCCCAACATGAAGGGTGTAATATAAAACCTGCTGAAGTGCAAGAAAAATGCATGTAATAAAAACTGAACGGAAAAAAAAGAATGCTGAATGACCTTTTTTTGTAACTTCGGATGATTCCATGATTCCAAGACATTTTTTCGAATTGAGTTCCAAAACCTCATAGAAATTCTGCAATTACATAAGTAAACCAAGATAAAAAATAAAAGTCATTATGTTTTATATGCACAACCTTGAAAAATCATTGCACAGAATCGTAATGACTGGAAGACAAACAAAATTATAAAGATTTTATAAATTAAATTGATACATGAATATTCTATCTAGGACACATTTCTCTAGCGATTTTTAAATATTCTCTATTTGTCAGACGGTAACTAAGGATACATCATAAACACATCGATTTAACTTGACGAAACAGAAGCTCGTTGCCTACTAAAAGCCTTAATTACTTTTTAATGCGCTGGCCGAATGGCTTTGCTTTTTTTATCAACGATCAGCAATAGGAAATTTTTACTTCGTTTCTGTCGTTACCACGGAAATAAAAGTTTCAGTAGTTCGGAAAAATGTAAAAATAGCGGACTCGTACATGATAAAAATGAGAGAAAATTTGTTGAGTACGAATATTTCACTGTTATTATTTAATATGTTTTTTACAATATATGAATATTTATAAAAAAAAGAATGTAGAAATTTCTTTATTCTTCTAAAATCGTGATAATATTGGAAAAACAAGTTGTTTGAAGTATTTCGAATAGTGGAATACTGAAATGTGCATACTTCTAATGAAATTCTAGAAAAGCTCTTTTCTATAATTATTTGCAGAATATGAGTTTCCTCATTATTTTGACCAATTACTGAATTTGTATGATGTATTTTTTTACCAAATAAAAACAAAAATTGACGTCTCTTGAGATTTTTTACAAGCTTCCAAAAAATTGTGTAAATCATTTTTCAATCGGAATCACATTTTAAAAGTAATTTTTATCGTAAAAGTAGAAATTTTCCTAAAACGTATTCTCAAATCCCATGATTTGAACAACGTCGAAATCTTCGACGAAAATTTTCGACGTATGAAAATTCACAGCCGAGGGAATTGCGGATGTCGCTCGCTATTTCGGGTGCACGTTTAAAAAAAGACGTGTTTTTCTTTCGCGGACGTGACGCTGGCAGCTCAAATGTCGTCAGTAGAAATAATACGAGCTCGTATCGCGTTACTTATAATAGGAGCATTTTTATGGACCAACTGTAATACGAGATTTTGCGTAATTATTGCGTAAATATTGGCGATCGGAGCCTTCTCTGTTCACATTTCGTAACCCCTTTTTATCATTAAAAAAAATTTGCAGTGGGAGAAGAAATTGGATTTTTTAACAGTTTTCGTTGATTGTTCGTAAGCTTATGTATTGTTCGACGATTTGGTCACCTCCAGCTGATTGTTGGGTTGAAAGGATTGAAAGAGTTCAACATAAATTCTTATCATTTGCAGCTTACAAAGTAAGAATCACGTATCCAACTGTGACTCACGATTACGCTGAGATTTCTAAGATGACGTATGTTTGTTCACTTCGATCTGATAGGGACATGAGAGATGCCACTATTTTATTTAACATATTTACTGGCGTCATTACTTGTCAACAGTTGCAAGATGGTTTCATTTTTAATGAATCAATATACAGCACGTAAACGGCAATCATTTCATTTCTTTAGCCTAGCGGACTTTTTTCGCCAAAAAAACAGCGTCCGCAGCCAACTTATTGAAATTGTCTATAAAAGTTATTGCAAAAAACATTTAGTTGTTGGATTGTACGCCTATAGCTTGAATATCATTTCCTGAACCCAGCGGACTTTTTTTCGTCAAGATAACAACATTGGCAGTCAGTATATGCCATTTGTTATTATTAATTGTTTAAAAGTTTATCGTCAAAATTGTTGCAGGCCCGTGTTTTTTACGACGACAAAATCGGAGTTCATTATTACTTACATCAGCCAATAAGTTTGTAATTTATTATAAGAAAACTGAGCTGAAGGGTGGAAATTCAAAGTCGTATAACCGCCAATGGAAACTTATGTAATTTAATAAAAAAAAGTAATTTAATGTTGAAAACCGGTAAACCGTACGTTTGATAATATTGTTACATACATTCACAAACATTTTGATACATGAAGCAATGTTATCAACGATATAAACTACGAATGAAAATAGAAAACGAATTCAACTATTCAAATTCTATTTACAATCACAAATAATGACAGTAATAAACAAAAAGTCTAAATTTATTGGAGTATTTCGGTTATAGAATTGCTAGAAACGTGATAAAACCTTCGAGAAGCTTGTTTTTCTTACTTACATGCAGCAAGGCTAATGGTTGATATACGGCTTTGAACTGCCAGACCCCCTCGACTTATACGTGGCGAAATTTCAAGTGGTCATGTTTTCCTCAATTTAAATCAAAATCGTTTCAAACTTTATAGGTGTTTCGGTTAATAATGTCGATTATGCTAAGAGATGGCGTTACTCGTACATTTTTTGCCATAGACTAGTGACATTTGTAGTGTTTTTGAGTGTGAACATATGCCATTCAACGCTAGTTTGTTTTGAATTGTCATTGTGCAAAACAAGTAGTTTTCCATCGCTTCGAAAATGTCGAATTTCGTACCAGGTAAAGACGTTTTGCGGGGAAGTTCAATAACCTTCTTACATTTAAAAAAAAAACGGCTGCTGAAAGTTATCGATTGTTAGTTGAAGCTTATGGCGAACATGCTCTAACCCAAAAAACTTGTGAACGATGGTTTCAACGCTTTAAAAGTAGTGATTTTTATATAAATGACAAGGAGCGCTCTGGTCAACCTAAAAAATTGGAAGATCCAGATTTGCTAGCATCATTAGATGAAGACTCAACTCGAACTTTAAAACAATTAGCGGAAGCATTGAATGTTGCCCAAACGACTATTTCTGAACGTCTACGCGCACTGGGAAAGATCCAGAAAGAAGGAAAATGGGTGCCGTGTGAATTAAAGGAGAGAGACATTGAAAGGCGTAAAACCACTTGTGAAATTTTGCTTGCCAGACAAAAAAGGAAAGGTTTTTTGCATCGAGTTGTGACAGGTGATGAAAAGTGGATTTATTTTGAAAACCCAAAGCGCAGAAAATCATGGACAGACCCAGGTCAACCTTCAACATCCCAATCAGTGCGCAACATACATGGAAAGAAGGCTTTGCTGTGTGTTTGGTGGGATAGTAGGAGGGGAGCTGTGTATATTATGAACTGTTGAAACCTGGTGAAACGATTACTGGCGAAAGATACCGAAAACAATTAATAAAATTGAACCAAGCATTGAAGGAAAAACGACCAGAATATGCCCAAGGACACGATAAAGTCATTTTTTACGATACGCGTATCTTCCCTACGTCTTTTTATATCTGCGGAGCGGCCCAAAGATTCCTGTTTTCGGTAAATAAATAGCGGTCCGAGCGGGAATACCTCCTCACAATCCCAACAACAAAACTGGTTCTCCGTCAGGGCAGAAAAACTTTTCTGCCCTGACGGAAGGGCAAAAAAATTTTTCTGCCCTGACGGAGAGTCGTCCCACAGGTATAAGAAGACTTAGACAAGATACACTTATCGTAAAAAATATCGTTCGCTTCTTGGGACAGAAGTTGGATTTTCACTCGACCAAAACAGTTGACACTCGTGAACAACTTCGGGCGCCCTCGCGTGTCACTCGTGTCGACAGTTTTGATCTCGTCTGAAAATCCAACTTCTATCCCAAGAAGCGAAATATACTATTTCAACATGACAATGCTCGGCCCCATGTTGCGAAATGTGTTAAAAACTACCTGGAAAACATTAAATGAGACGTCTAACCCCACTCGCCTCATTCACCGGACTTGGCCCCTTCGGACTACCACTTATTCCGATCAATGCAGCACGGACTTTCAGAACGAAAATTTCATTCTTACGGAGAAGTTAAAATTTGGCTTGATGAATGGTTGGCCTCAAAAAACGAACAGTTCTTTTGGCACGGAATCCATTCTTTGACAGGAAGATGGGAAAAGGTCATATCTAACTATGGACAATACTTTGATTACTAAGGTATTTTATTTTGATATGACAATAAATGCTTCAATTTGCCGGAAAAAATCGACATTATTAACCGAAACACCTATTAAATAAGTGACGTATCACCTTATAATGAACAAACAATCGCGAGTTTTTTAAAAAAAATTTTAAAAATTAAAAAATAACGAGCGTTTTTTTCCTCTCCTGTAAAAAATGGAAATGGCGCTTGTACGACTTTGAATATCCACCCTTCAGTTGTGGTCAATTTTAAACTGGACTGAACATTGTGTGAGAGTACAATTGTTATTAACTACCTTTTATTCATGCTTATATTTAATATTTTTACTGGCGAAAATTCCAGTCGATGTGTTTTTGTTTCCTTATTTTTCCTTACCCTGCCCTTTTCTGTTAAAAGCAATAGTTTATGAGTAAAAAATTAAAAACTTTTTTTTAATTTCATTATTGTGATGCACTATACAATATTGTCCGCTGAAATTCCGCTAGTTTCAGCCCGATTTTTGAGAATTTTCGTATTTTGGGCCTTTTTGCCTGTTAAGAAAATGAAGTAAGAAAAAAACTTTTGGGATCACTGGAATGAAAGAAATGATTAATGGTGTTTGTTTTTTTAAGTAAAATATAATTGTTACCGCCATTAGTTTGAATTTATATTGAGTTTGAATATCTGCCGCTTGGCAGCGCTGTCCGCTACTCGATGTAGCTTGCGTCAACGGACGCCAGTCGTTACAGAAACCACGAACATGTAAGGTTTTACAAGTGTATTTAAGCATATCTTTTATAATTAATTAGGCATATGTTTTACAATTAATTAGGCATATCTTTTACAATTAATTAAGCATATTTGAAAGAAATATACAGTCCATTCATTCTTTCGAAGATACAACAATTACAATAATTTGTTCATGATCATAAATTCTTTTTCTCTGAATATTTAATGAATAGAATTGAACCTAATTCAATAATACAAAAAAAAAAAATATATATATATATATATACATATAATTCGAAAGAAAATATTCAACTGATGTAGGAAATAATTTCGAACACATTCTTCGCGGATTCAGAGCTAAATTTAGTACTTAGGCGGGGCAACCCTAGTCGCGAATGAATTTGAATATAGTCACGCGATTAATATAGTCAATTGGGGAGTTATCTTGTTACGAATATAACGCGTTGAAAAGACGCGGAGCTCGCCAAGAAGCCGGCATTTCGGGTCGGGCACAGGGCACATTCCAGCGTGATTTTTGGCAGGCTCTCGCGACGTTCGTCTGTCACGAAACTAATTGATGACGTTCCAAGGGATCAATTGATTCTTCGGGTCGATGGGTCTCGAGAGCAGAATATTTCACATATTTTGGCACAAAATTTCAAAAGAAAAGACTTTGACTGATTACTTCAAAATTAGAATATGAGTTGTTTCCTTTGAAATTGTGTAAAAAAATGATGAAGTTTACGTTTTGTGTTTCGAATCGAAATTATAGACAAGTAACTTACTATCATATTTTTTAATCTGTCATTGATATGTAGCGTGTCATTATGAAAGTTACTATTTTGTTCGAAACCTTCGAAGATTAAGGATTTTGTTTCTAGTAAATTTCCTGAGAAAATCGAAAGAAGATGAAAATGTTTTATCTCTTTTCACCCAGTGATGATCATAATTCATTCAAATTTGTAAAAGTCTGTAATGTAACTGCTATCATACGACTCGAAAGGATACAAGTCAATGATCAAAAGTTGTTTCAAAGAACTTGGAAGTGCTTTTATTGCTGTACTATTCTCGTACATTGTTTTCAAGTTGGCGTAACTTACTGTAATTGCTTTATCGCGAGTAACTGATCGTTAAAATCGGGCAAATTATATCCTTACCTTTTTTTTGACATATTTTGGCATGAAAAGTGCAGCAGCCGCGTGGAGATTGCGAAAGTTTGACTCAAGTGAAATTGATTTTCGCGTCAATTGTCATTAAGAACTTCGGAACTTGGCGATCGATTTTGATTGAATTTCGTAAGAACGATGTTCTTCGATTCAATTTACCTCTCCTGGAATTCAACGCCATTATTTTGCGACATTTGCTTATCGGTACTTCAGGAAAGAAAATGAGTTCGAGGAGAGATTTTACTTTGAGTTTGTTAAATCAATGATTTTATGTAATTCAGAATTCGTTTGGTGAAAATCCTAATATATAATTTTGAATAATTGTTGGTGATTAATGTATATCCAATTAATACTTCGATTTTCAAACTGCAATGATAATAACAATTGGACAATTTGACGTATTACATTATTACGGAGGAAGGAAATATGATGAACTTTAATTTTTCAAAAAGTTTGAGACACAAGTTAATTAAGGTCGTACATTTCCAGCTAGGTATAATTTCAGTGTAATCTTTCGCGCTGAAAATGATGATGATTCAACACTTGGTACTTCTTATCACATTATTTACAACTCTCGCAATAATAACTATATTACAGTACCCATTGCCTCGCCATAACCAAGGTAATAAACCCAGATTCCCAAGTTTTATACTGCCGCGAATAACATTAATCTCTTCAAATAAATGCCTTAGTATTCACGAGAATCTTGTTATTTAGGAAACCCTTGTCGAGCCATTTGAAATCGAATTTGCAATTAGGGTTTTTAGAGAATGCAATAAAGAAAACCTGAGTGAGACATCTGAAATAAAAAAACATAAGCATTTTTTTGATTCAGTACAGAAAACTTTTTTTGAATGACCTAGAATTTCTTGAGTATGATACTCAAAAACATTTTTTCATATCAGGAATTTAGATAGGTATCTTATAAAAACTCGAAAATCCTAGGTAATTTCAGAAGTAATAAAGATTACAAGAAAAAATGTAAAAATACTGAAGATATGTACTTTTTGAGTGTAGGATTGGGGGGATGGTAAACTGGCACTATATTATATCAATTGACGTAAGAACAATCAAATAGCAGTGCTATTTCTTTTGAGATCAAACATTTTTGAAAATCCAATAAAATTTTAATACAGATCAAAATTTTTATAGCAAAGAAATTGAAAACAAAATTTAGTAAATATTGATGAAACACTCACTGATAATAAAAATGCCTACATTTTATAGATAGACATTTTCATGAATATTCCAACAATCACCAGTAACAAATAAAGATATGCAATTAGATAATAAAGATGTTAGTTTTTTTGTAAGTAAATTGTGGAAAAATTAACACAATCATGATAGGCAAAGGGTTTTTTGGTAAGTCGAAACCGAAAGGTCAAGACTAAAATTTTTCACCCAAAGCCAGAGCTTATGCGAACAAAATCGGAAAGATAATGTATCAATAAAGAAACATGAACAACCAATCATTTACCATTTGAAAATAAACACAAAAGTAAGAACATGCGAGTGGTGTGGTACCCGTCATGTGTATGCAGTATGTTGTATGAATTGTTTTAGTTTATTCGGCTAATGTAAAAAATCTGGTGTAATTTATTTGAATGAACAATTTTTAAATCAAATCAATAAAACAGTAACAAATAATGCATTGTCTGAAGACTTGTACTGCAATGTATATTGCAAATTTTCTTTGCAACCCTTAATGTTTCTGTCACGCAATTACTGTGCAGTTGATAATTCAGAGGTTTTTCACAACTCTTAACCGATGCGTTTTCGTGTAAAACGATGTAATTGTAAAAATGAAGCCGACGTCAAAAAGCTTTACGACGCTCGAAACGTGTAATCGTCCAATTCTTAGGTTCGCTTTTAATGGCACGTTGGATTCGTACAATAACGATAATTGCTTCTCATCGTTTAAGCTCGAGGCTGGGCAAAAAGGGCAAAAGGTTAGGCATTTTTTTCTCTTCCTCTCTTCTTTTTTTTTTGAGTTCGTCTTCGTCTTTCGACTCCCACGCGCGTTTTATCGCCACATTCATTGAATAATTTTTCCCCGCGAAGAGACAGCGTCGCTCTTAATAATAATTTCTATCCTGGCCACTGCATATACTTTTTTTCTTTTTTCGCAATTTTTTACCCGACAAGCTACAAATTCCAGATCAAATTAAATTTCTTTATTCAACGCCCTCGGCCCTTCGCTTTGCTCGGCGTCTTGGCTGTTTTCTGGCGTATCTTTTCATTCGGTTAAAGAAAAACGTCGGGGAATTGCGGGAGAGCTTTTTCTCGTCGTCGCTTTTCCAGAGGAAAAATTAATTCGAAACGCCGCGTTTCAGCGGGCTTGGGTGGTTTGGCGTTCGAGGCAGAGTGCAGGGGATTGTTTTGGAGGCGAAACGTTACTATTTCACTTATTTATTCCTTTTTTTTATTTGGGTATAGGGTGCTTTGGTTGGTAATGTTATTTTATTTTATTTTTTATATAATATATATACAGGGTGGAGCAGAAGTTTCAGTGCAATTTTGACAAGCTGGTATATTTCATGTAGTGGGAGTAGAAAACTGGGAGTGGTATCAATGGGTCGGGTGAATCTTGCCGTTTTCAGTAGTTGCAATGGTTTGGTCCGGAAAACACAAGGATTTCGCTGTCAGTGCATTTCTCGAAAATGGCCGTTCATTCGTCGCGACTCAGCGGGCCTTCCGGCAGCGTTTCAATCTTTCGTGTCGCGATAAAGTCCCACACCGTAATGTTATCGCGACTTGGGTGCGTAATTTCGAAGAAACTGGTAAGACACAAGGATCCGAGAGTTCTGGAAGACCCAAATCAGTAACAATACCCGAAATCGTAGCGAGAGTGAGAGCAGCCATTGAACTGTGCCTAGGCGCTCTGCCCGGAAACATGCGATTGCGTTGAGTCTATCTAACCGCTTACTAAGGAGGATCTTGCATAAAAATTTATTATTTCATCCCTACAAAATCATGATTGCCCAAGATTTACCTGAAGGAACGTGTTTTTAAACATCGGCCTCACACTTTGGAAGAACTCAAGAATCGAATTTGGGAGGAAATTGCCGCAATACCCATCGAGATGTGCAAAAATGCGGTCGTCAATTTCAGAAATCGCCTCCCTCAGTGTATCGCTGCTCAGAGTCATCATCTTTCTGACGTGATTTTCAAAAATTGAGACAAAAAACGGCAAGATGTACCGAATAACATAAAAAAATTTTCATGTGTGTAAGTATCATAGTTTCTTTTTAACAGCCCGTCAAAATTGCACTGATACTTTTGCCCCATCCTGTATCTTGAGAGTTATGGTACAATTTTCAATACAGGGTTGGACGTCGATTACATTTTGATTATTTTTGCACTACAAATAAACTATCTAAATTTCGTCACAATACTGTGAAAATTACTTAAATAATTCTTTACTGCTCCATGTCTTGTGCAATAGAAAACCAAAATGATCTCTCGGAGCCAAAAATCATATTATTCCCATTGGCAAAGGAAAAACAACAATATATCTTTATGATTTTTATTATCAATATTTCGGCCTACTATCGGGCCCTCATCAGGAAAACTACAAAATCATACAAAAGAAACCATATTTTAAACTAACAAATCCATAAATATTAAAAAATTATCTTTCTACAGCATTTACTTACGATTCTCCTAATTGATGTGCAAACTAAGTACAATTTCTCTTCCATTTATTTTTTTAGTGGTCTTTCTGTATATCAAAGTAAACCACATCGTCGATAATTAAAATACGTATGAGAATTTAAACAATTTGTCATTATAAATTGTACAAGTAAAAACTCTTCAAAGTTGTTTCATTCATGCACTATCAACGTCTGACTCAACGAAAAACTTCAAGCTTGAGAATCTTTATTACCAAAACATACTGAAAGTACAAATTATCTTATCATCAAATTCATAATCACAACATCCCCAAAAAAGCATCATAAATAGCATTCAAATTTCTCGTTTCCTCCTGTTCATTCAAAGTGTTGTCTGTCTTTCTAATAAACATCATCTCCGAAATACTTCTCTTATAATAATTATCCTCATTATCTAAAATCCTAACATTCTCCCAATCAAATTCGTGTCCTTCTTCAATTCTATGATTCGCAACTACAGTGTGGCTATTTGGCATCAATTTTATATTATCCCCGTGTTCTTTAATTCTCGTTATTTATCATGCGTATTTTAATTATCGACGATGTGGTTTACTTTGATATACAGAAAGACCACTAAAAAAATAAATGGAAGAGAAATTGTACTTAGTTTGCACATCAATTAGGAGAATCGTAAGTAAATGCTGTAGAAAGATGATTTTTTAATATTTATGGATTTGTTAGTTTAAAATATGGTTTCTTTTGTATAATTTTGTAGTTTTCCTGATGAGGGCCCGATAGTAGGCCGAAATATTGATAATAAAAATCATAAAGATATATTGTAGTTTTTCCTTTGCCAATGGGAATAATATGATTTTTGGCTCCGAGAGATCATTTTGGTTTTCTATTACTGTGGAAATTTGTTTATAGATGTATTATTTCCTATATTTTTCAGAATTGCAGTAAAAAAGTATGCGTTACAGGGTTCGTTTTACCTTAATTCCAGAAAAACTACTAAAAATTACAGATTTTGTAATTTAAAATCGGTTTTCCTGTAATTAAAATGTAACGAACCCTGTGACGCATACTTTTTTACTGCTTTTCTGAAAAATAGAGAAAAAATACATCTATAGACAAATTTTTACAGTTCTGTGACGAACTTCAGATAGTTTATATCAACCTACATTTTGAAAACTTCTCAACTACATAGAAATAATGATAGTAAATATTTCTTTCTCTCAGTGCACTAATTCAACCTTCAAGAGCGACATTTCTAGTTGCAAATTCAGCTATGCATTACTCCGTGAAAAATTCACAGTTCTCGCCTCGGGAAATTTCCCGCGTCTCGCGAGCAAGGAAAAAAAAGCGCGTTTCGCGGTCGAAGCATCCGCGGCGATAATAATGGCGCGGCCCCACCTTCGCGTCTTACGTAACGTTCACCGGTGAAGTCATCCGGCTTCCTCAGTTACGACGCACGCACCAGCTCTCGCGGGGCGTGCTCAGAAAAAAGGTTCTCTTTAATTCTGGGCTCGCGCACTTTTTTACCCCGGAGCAATTCGAATTGGGTGGTTATGTCAAGGACAAAAACGTGCCCGAAAAAAAAGAGCGAAAAAATGGGCCCGAGGAACCGGTCCCCGGGCCCGTGCCTTTTTTTTGTTTTATTTTATTTTTTCGGTCCCAACAGGTACCTTCCATTCGCGTGGCCTAATGGTGCATAAAATGACGTGGCTGTTTTACAAAGGAAGAATAGTGTGATAATTGTTATAAGAAATGATTGTATAGTTTGGTTTACTATTGTATTTGGGAATATCTACCTGTTGTAAAATGAAATAATATAAACTAAATAAAATTTTCATGACCATAATAATCTCTAAAATGAACTTACACTGTGAGTTTAAATTGTCAGGGTGACGATAAGATTTTGCAAGGGACACTACTTTTTAGTTGCCCTAAAAATCTGGGCATATGCTGTGTGAAATGATATCATATACCTACTATGACAACACGTGTCTGAGGAATCCGCATTACTTTGGTGAGCGTACGTGTTGTTACCACGAGAGTCCGTATTGTTCTAAGAGACATGCGCGCAAATATTTGACAAGGCAGTAATGATTTCGTTCCGATACAAATACACATCCTTGTAAAAGGTAGATGTTCATGTCAGGTATTGAATAGAAATTGAAAACGTATTGCCATCGTCACAATTTCCACTTCTCAGTGTATATTTGCCATGAAAGGCAGAGTTACAATTTTTACACTACAAAGAAAAATATAGAACACTAAAATGGTTTAAAAGTGAACAAAACGAATGATGTAACGAACATGGAATCGATGAATAAGAAGTGGGAAAACTGTGAATTGGAGGAAAAACAGTGTGAAGAAAAATGCGCGAATGAGTGACGAATCGCGCGTCGGCGTAGGCAATTATTCTCGTTAGCTGAAGGCTGTACGGACGCGTCAGCGTGACGGATTTTTCCTGCGAAAAATCGTCGTCATTCCTATTCCCGAGTTTTCATTGCCGATTTTCACCGGAGAACAGTAGGGGCCTTGTTAAGGGTTGGCGCGATATTGCGAATACCGTGAATTCCAGCGGGTTTGGTGGCGTATAAAACACAAGATCTGATGCATTCGACGGGTTCACAGAGGCTCTTTTTTCAACGATTCAAGATTTTTTTTTTTTTTTTTGATAATGATCATCTGTGTGCTCCGTTTTTCGCAAATTAAAATAAATTAAAGGTTTAGAATGATCTCTCAGAGCCACATTCAATTTTTGTCTTCAATATATTTATTCCGTCCATATATAGATCCATATTATAGATTTAGACCTTCCATTTATTTGAATATTGAATATGTTGGATTTCAGAGTACACATTTTTCGAGTTCTACTTTATATTTTGATGTTATGGTCGTATGATAACACTTTTAGGCGTGACCTAAAAAATGATGAAAATTCTATTTTCTGAAGTAAAAAAAAATTTTTCTCGCATCGTTTTCGTTCCTTCGGATTTAGCTTTCTCAAAGCTGAAGGAAGCCGTGGATCAGGCGAAGCTGTGATCGATCGTCGCGCGTTTGTTTGCTAATAAAATGTTTGCGAAAAGAAAGAAATAGGGCGCAAAAGCAAGGTAGAAAAGGCCAACTCGCACGTATAATAATGAATTTGTTGCTGTATCTGAGGACGTTATTGCCTGTGTTATTCTTTGAGGATGGCAATCTAACATGAATGGAACCAATTTAACTTTTCTAAATATTTTGTGAATGATTGCAAAAAAAGTCTATAATAAAGCATTTAACGAGATTTTCCGTGCAACTTAAACAGTACATCTATCTAGACAGTATGAATAACAAAAAACAAAACTGGCGAAACGAGTCGCGTTGGATGGAACGAGCCTCCATAATCCGTTGATGCCATTTCCACGTCGCGAACCCGTCCCACTTTCCCCCGTCGTTAAATGGGAGCTAGACGTCGTTTTCTAAAAGTTCCGGGCATTTTGCAGCTGCTTCATCCGGCCCCGCGGCCATTTTTATTGGCCGAAATCGCGGCCCAACTGGTCCCACGGAATCGCCTCCTCGATCTCGCAGGCCCAACCCTTGTACGTTATCGATCGTCCTCGCAAGAAAAGCCAACATTTCGCACATACACGAGGCGATTCGCGATGAAATAAACCGGTTGCGAAACTCGATTTTGGCCAGTTTCGAGGCATAACGAAGTTGCGAAACTTTGTGGCATGAAAAACTTGAGAAATGACTATCGTGGGCGAAATTTTACATTTTGCAAGCTTACAAAAAAGGATGATTGGATTTCGAGTTGGTGGGATGTTTGGTTATTGAAAGCGTAGCGAGGGTAATTGGCGAAAAAAATACTAATTATGAAGAATAATATGAATAATGAAATTAATAATGATAAGAAATGCATAATATTGTATATGAATAAATATAGTAAATATTAGAAAGAAAGTTAAGTGAATTGTTAATTTCGTCGATTTTTGAAAATTTGTTTAAATTATGATGTAAAACTTTTTTTTTTACTATTGATTGATATTGCAAAAAATGTCATTCTTTATCGTTTAATATTTGCGGAGAAAAATAAAGATTATCGTTTAAAAAGTGATAATCGTGACTATATAAAGACTTTTTTTATGTATTCCCGGATATTGTGAAGATAAATGTAATTTTTAAATGTTTGAAAACTTTAAATTACGCTTTTATACGGATGAAAGTTGAACTTGACAAAAATTTCAGTGTCGACAAAATGGCCACACTTCGATTCGGAGCTAGAGGGATAAATGTTTAGTACTCTTCGTATTAAAGTAATTTGATACATATTTTTAAATATTCAAAAATCGAAATTCACAAGTTTACTTCCTTTCCTTATCAATTAGTGATTTTTTGAATAATATTTCACATCTATAGATACGACATCCATATGGGTCTTTCTATCGGTTTTTTACACTCAAATTTTAATTTTCTTTGCCATGATTTTTTTACGATTCTACATCAAAAAACGTTTCATACGTATTTTTTTTTTTTTTTTTTTTTTTTTTTTCGATCATTTGAGCCTTTTTTGAGAAGTATGATTTTTTAAGAATCTTAACCTCTAAATCCTTAAATTTCTGAGTGCGCATTACTCGAAACCTATCAGTCGCCGAAAAAATTTGCTTGATTAAGAAAATTAGGATTTTTTTGAGCTGTATAAAAACACTCTGAATCTAGACATTTTGACGCCCTGTGTTTTTTCATCCTAGATGTTTTGATTCTCAGTATTTTTACTTGAAAATATATGCCCGAAACTGCAGACTTTTTTCTATTAATGAAGCTTGGTTTATTTTAACATTCTATAAGCTTTTGTGGGCGACAAAATGTTTTATTACACAGAAGGTACAAAAAAAGCTTGTGTTTGTGTTAAAGATACGTTGTTATAATATCTGATATTGAATTATGTTAGTTTTTGCCTTGATTGATAAAAATGATCAGGAAAAAATTGTATTTTAAATGTATATATAGATTCTACATTATTCAGTAACAATCGCACGTGACGCACATTTCTTACTATTTCTGTAGTCAAATAGTAACTAAATAATTATGTACACCCAATTAATCAATCAGTGGGAATCAACTTCTTCATTAGTAACTTTTTACTATTTCATCATTTCATTTTACAATTTCAGTAGTGAAAATCTACTTACTCATTTGTCATTTTTTTACTACTCCAAATAGTAAGCATATATGACTATTTAAAATAGTAAATTATAACTATTTATGAGTATCCAGATTCCTACCAATTGAAATAGTCAAAAATCAGTATAATACTATATATTATATAATTAATCAGTAAAATTTGACTAATGCGATCTAAGAGAGGCCGGGAAACATCACGCGTACTGAGAATTTCGCATACCAGTCTACTCGAAGCATACTAATATTTTATTTTCTTAAGTACTTTAAACCCCGAAAAAGATAAAGATGAAGAGAAAAAAAGTGAAGAATAAATCGAAATCGCCCGCGGCGCAACGTCGCCGACTTATTGCATTCGCCCTGCACTTGGTACAGGTCGACGTCGAAAAGAGAGGCAATTTCGCGACGCAAATTCCGGCGGAACCGTTGCTCGCGCAATCGATAGTCCAATGCAGTTTTCGGGGAACAATAGCAGATGCTCAAAGGACGATTGGGAAAATCGGATAATCCGGCGCCCTTCGCCTCGTTCTACGCTTTTCTAAACGGGGGTTGGGTGCGGAATGGAATAGGGTAGGAGGGTTGGTTGGGGGTTTTTGGGGGTAATGGTGGGGGGGGGGGGGAGTCGAGGGTGCCGCGGGCATCGATTCGACGACGAGTCCCGGAACTCGAGCGAGAGTTCTTCGAGAGACGGGGCTTTAATTTTAGCATCCGCGAGAGTGCCGTTGACCCCCTCCTCCTCCTCCTCCTCCTCTTCTACCCCCTTTTTCCCCTCTCGACCCGACGACGTAACTTGCCCACGGAATCGTGTACCGCCCCCGGCGATACGTCAATGCTAATCCGCGTCTTCTACGGGGCGCACCCACGCGAGCCTCCGTACCTTGGCTCGAATTTCGCCTCCTCGAAGCAAAAAGAATCGATTAATGTGACGATAAATAGTATGTTACGCTCCGCGGGTGGGAGGCATTGGGTGATATAAAAGGATCTACAGAAATTTAGAGTTGGCAAAAAAAAAGTTCCTTAGGATTATGAAATAAACATTTGGGATACTAGAGTCTCCAATAAATCTAATGATCCGGTAATTAAGTCTTATGATTGGAGAAATAGGGGCCCATTTGAGACTACAGTCTCCAGAATAAATACTTGAGAGATTGTTGGAGACTGTAGTCATGAAAAGAATAAATTGCTGCAGTGTTTAATAAAGAGACTCGTGTGAAAAATGATTTATCCGAATTTTATTTTGGTCTAAGGCTTCGTACAGTTTGGCGGTTTGAGGAATGCAGATCAATCTGCCATGAGGCATTTGGAATCAGTTCAAAAGAATACAATTAAATCGATATTTAGGAAGCATAGATGATATCCTTCGACTCTATTATTTCAAGAACAGGGAATTTTCAGCTTCAGGAAGGGGTTTATCATGGGTATCATGAATCATTTTTATAATCATCTTACACTGAAAAAACTAGTTGGTTGAGGTAATCAGATTCTTGGTTGTTTCACCAAAATCTCATGGTTGATATAGGCCCAACCATATTTTTTGTTTCCCGTACCATTTGGACATGGTCCTTCATTACGGTTAGTAACACCAAAATTACTTGGTTACGAATGATCAAAATAGCAAAGCTCATATTTCGCTACTTGGTTTTGTCGACAATTTTACTTGGTTGTCAAAAACATGTTACTTTCTCGTTACAGCAATGAGTAGAGTGTTACTACGTATCATGCATGTTATTAAACACAACCATATTTTCTTTTCAAAGAACAAACCTATTTGGTTATATTCAGCTTTTAAAAGAATTTTCTGGACTTTAATATTCGTGTTTTTTGGTTAACCGTATCATGTCACTTTATATCGTTAACTAATTACTCGGTTGAATAAACATTTTATTATGATAACTTTGAATAATATCAATATTTATCATGGACGACAATCCCAATTTCCGAAGAATTTTGTCGACCACGAATGCAGAGTGCGATTCATCACTTATTCACTTCAGTAATATGCACACATTCACCAATTTTTACCGAAAAAAAAAAATGTCCAACAAAGCACACCGGAAAAAAACAAGAGGTTCGCAGTCACAGAGGTTCATGACGCACCATGACGACCGTTCCTCCTCCACACACTTCTGCGCGCATGAGTCAAAAAATTGGTCATTCAATTCTGAACATGGTTGAGAGCACCAAAACACACTGGTCAAATTGTTCAAGTAACAACAATTAACGTTGATAGAACTAAATAGTATATTATGAGATCAATAAAACTTCTGTGTTACCAAGAATCATGATGTTTTTGTTAATTCAACCAATCGAGTGGTTCTCTCAACTTAACAAGGACAAACAAAGTGATATTAGTTACCTGAACCAATGCATTTTTTTCGGTGGAGGGATGAATTGAGGAATAAGAGTGATACATTCAGTAAAAGGAAGAGAATTATGCCACCTTTCAGACAGACTATACATACGAGATCATTTTGTTACCTTAGATTTGAGAAATTCAATAGACTACCAGATGAACAGAAGCTCTTGAAAGAGTCCTACTTTAAGGTGACACAGAGGCCATTTTCTCCTCCTCCTCCTTCCATTCATTTGTTCATCGTTCTATGCGTCTTTCTCGCACTTCAGCAGCCTCTGTGTCCCCTTAAGACTAAAATGAAGCAATAGATTTTAGACTTCAATAACGATAATGTGGGTGTATTGCTTAATTCGAAAAGATCTTAATGTATGTTTATATTTGTATCCAAAGTTAACATTCACAATATCATGATCTCCTCTAATTCATCACAACACTTATTACTGCGCAAATTGTCTTCTCCAGGTGATTTTTTATTATTGTTTTTTTTCCTCTGTGAGTGTATATAGAATTTATTAAGGATCGTATATATATAGTTATAGTGATTGTAACTGTGAGGAATATTGTTTGCTCTTTTTCGTTTCTGTTTATACAGTACTGGAAATTGTAAAGGATGAAATTTTTATGACGGCCGTACACAGAAACTTCGTTTCTTAACGGAGTTTGTTGCATGCTTATGCATACAAATATTGCAAAATGCAAACGTCAATAAATAATAATAATTTGTGAGATTATAACGATGAATTTCCGGTAGTCAGAAATTACAAATTCACGTTTTACTCATCTTCTACAAATAAAATACCTTACAGTACGTTTTGTCACAACCTACATTTGCCAAAACGCACAGTTATATACTATATTTATTGTATCCAACCATTTTAGTTCATTTTACAATTTTTATTGAATGACATGCATCCTAATGTTTGCAATTTGTGTGATTCAAGTCGAAGAATTCAAGATGATCAGTCTTTTGAAATTCTCACATAACAGAAAATTCTATCACCATAAAAATTTTATGTAATTGACACTATATCTTCAAAAGTTATTTATCATTGATTCTCGCAAAAAAATTTCACTTCTTTAATGTTGAATCTTCTACAATAAATCTTGTTGGATACAACGTGAAGAAGTACACATAATTTTATCTTTTTCATTTATTCATAAAGCTGTAAATTACGCACATAAATTTTCAGATAGATTAACAATTATTTGGTGAATCATAAATAAAAAAGTCGATAAGAACCTGAATAATGGATGACATAAGTCTGTAACACAAGATAAATTGTACTTGCAAAATCTGTTATCAGTGTTAGGAATCAATATGGAAAATGTAGCTAACGTATTTGCATGATTTTTAGTAAATGTAAAGAAACTAAGTTACTTGAATGTATTTGAAAGTACCAAAAACTTAACCTTTAAGATACTTAGAAAATCATGTAGTTTCATCTTGTAGATGGTTACAAAGTACATAAAAGTATACAATAAATTATTATACATTCATTTAATAGCAAATCGTGCTAAATAGTTTATAGCCTTCAAATTTTCATTCAATTAGATGCTCGAAAATGTAAATTTTATAAAAATCACTCAAAAAAAAAATCTCATTCGTTACCATGAATCATTCCGATTTAGAAAATCTGGACATCATATTATTTGAGTCGCGCAGTTTTATATTCTGACTTTTCAAGTCTTATCACAAATCGGACCCAACGTTATTCGATATCCTAAATATTGTATTTTCACAAAGGCGGCCCTCTAAAACTTGCTGCGAGTTTCGAGAAAAAACTGATAAGAAACTCGAACCTCCAACAACGTTCGAATACCCCTGCCAATTTTTGTACGACGTACGAGTTATAACGGAAGTAAAAAAAGGCTTAAAAAAATCCCCTGGTCGGAAATTAATTCCCGGCGACGAAATCGCCCCCGGCGACGCGAATCATTGTCGAATCGCGAACGTTGCGTAATAACAACCGGCGTAACACGCGAGTTATTGTACCCCGCCGATTCACGTTCCTTCGCTTTCCATTCCAGTCCATTGTAGAGCGATAGGATTTCACGGATCGTCTCCCCGATTCGATTGGCTTTCATGGCACCGCGAAATTTTATCAACGCTGCAAAAACTGCCTCTCAAAGATCACGCGTTTTTCATTTTTCGTGTCATTTCATCGCTACCGTCACTTTTTTGAGATTCACGAGTGTACGAAACTTTAGGAGAAACGGAATTCGCACTGGTTGAACATTAGCGGAAAATGCACTGAAAAAATGCATTGGTTCAGGTAACTAAAATCACTTTGGTTAAATTAACAAAAACATCATGATTCTTGGTGACACAGAAGTTTTATTGATCTCACAATATACTATTTAGTTCTATCAACGTTAATTGTTGTTACTTGAACAATTTGACCAGTGTGTTTTGGTGCTCTCAACCATGTTCAGAATTGAATGACCAATTTTGTGACTCATGCGCGCAGAAGTGTGTGGAGGAGGAACGGTCGTCATGGTGCGTCATGAACCTCTGTGACTGTGAACCTCTTGTTTTTTTCCGGTGTGCTTTGTTGGACATTTTTTTTTTTCGGTAAAAATTGGTGAATGTGTGCATATTACTGAAGTGAATAAGTGATGAATCGCACTCTGCATTCGTGGTCGACGAAATTCTTCGGGAATTGGGATTGTCGACCATGATAAATATTGATATTATTCAAAGTTATCATAATAAATTGTTTATTCAACCGAGTAATTAGTTAACGATACAAAGTGACATGATGCGGTCAGCCAAGAAACACGAATATTCACGTCCAGAAAATTCTTTTAAAAGCTGAATATAAGCGAATAAGTTTGTTCTTTGAAAGGAAAATATGGCTGTGTTTAATAACATGCATGATACGTAGTAACACTCTACTCATTGCTGTAACGAGAAAGTAACATGTTTTTGACAACCAAGTAAAATTGTCGACAGAACCAAGTAGCGAAATATGAGCTTTGCTATTTTGATCATTCGTAACCAAGTAATTTTGGTGTTACTAACCGTAATGAAGGACCATGTCAAAATGGTACGGGAAACAAAAAATATGGTTGGGCCTATATCAACCATGTGATTTTGGTGAAACAACCAAGAATCTGATTACCTCAACCAACTAGTTTTTTCAGTGTGGAGTAATAAAATTGTCGAAAATTTGAGTGAATAGTACATTGTGCACTGCGGCGCATTATTGCTGTTCCGCAATAGTTAATACATTTTCTTGAAAAAATACTAATAATTCTTCGCGATAGTCACTCGTGAAATATTGATGTACGGTTTAAAAAATTGTCTCAAACCGTAATAAAGCGGGCTCTGTAGGCACAGGTTAACCTACATTAAGGACCACCTTAATGTACAGGTAAATTACTGGAATTTCACTAATTCGTCAGTGAAGTTATTAATTTCACTGGGCTTAGAGTGAATATTCACTGATGCAAACAGTGTATATGTTGAAGGTGAAAGATTTCACTGCTACAAAGTGAATATGCACTGCGAAATAGTGAGGTTTCACTTTTTCAGATTTCGAGAGCGCGTTTCAAGGCTCACATTATAATTACCGTTGAACGAGGCTGCGGTGCTCGCCGTCCTTTCGGTGCCGGCGGATGTGTTCCAGCGACCGGGTTACGCGATATCATCGCGGCGCATTCGTATTTATCGGAGCATGAACAGTCGCTCCTCGCAGACAGCCAGCAGTGTACTCCAGAAGTTGGCCGGGCTCTTTTTATTTTCCTCCTTTTTCTCTTTCAACGATTTTCCATTCGCGGCTTTTCCTTTCTCCGCGGGCCTCTCCTCCCTTTGACGCCCCGAGGGCCGTAATCCGGCTTGAAATAACACCTTCGCGAGCAAAAGCCGAGGTGGTCCGCAAAAGCGTATCGGCCCTCGTTCTCACGAGGACCTAATAACCGGAACAAAGGTACCGCGCCCCGGGAAGTGGGCTTTGTCTTTTCGAAAAAGGGGTGGGGGTAACTGTTAAGGGGGGAGGATCGATTTGTTTAGGAGACCGCGAGTGCCTAAATCAATTAGTCACCGTGTTGGCGTAATTAATGTTTGTCGTTGCAACGATAGCTAAACGATCGTGCAATCAAGAGCGTGTACAGAGGGGTTTGTTAAAAGGGAATCTCTCCACTACTAAATTCTGACGTATCAATTTGATCATTTTTATTATTTTTTCGTATAATTGTTTTTCTGGTAATATTTCCCGATAAATGTATGATTTTCTTTCAGATTTATAACGTTAAATGTAATAAACATTAAATAGAGTTACTTCAATGATTCCTTATTGCCTGATTTTCGGTGCCATCACTTGATGAGCACCTAGTCCTGAAACGACACAAGAAAACAAGCCAGTTGTAGTAAATGATTGTGGACTCATCGTCTTATCTTGCTTTTGCGACTAGCGTCTATGCCCAAATATGGACATGCAGAGTGTTAGAAATTGCGAGTTTCGGGGCTGTAAAAAGAAGGCTCCGACTTCATTGGTGGTCTTTGGTTTTTGGGAACTCATTGCAGAAGCTTCGTGTTGTCAGTCGGTCTTAAATAGAGTCGTGTAAATTTGTTGTGTCGAATATAAGTGAATTCATAAATCTGTGGCTTCCCGCCATAATCGAGAAAGTCACACATGCCGTAACTGAGCCTTATGGCACACGTGACTTTCTCGATTATGGCGGGTAGCCACAGAAATATATACGTGCTCAATTCATTGTGTTCTATCAATATAAACCGGTCCCTGTTAGTAGCGTCTCGAACTCACAGGTCGATACATTAAACATAGCATAAAGACACACACGTTTATATTGTAAGCGTACGAATTTGTGCAACAATATGGTGACTCAATATTGAATTCAAAGTAATAGTGTAAAGATTCTTTTCGCGATACGACAATTTTATATAGAAATAGAATTTAATCGATTGAGTCTACAATTCCACTTTTTTATGGGTGACTTCTTTTTCGAAAGGCTAATTGGTAGGAATAAATGAATCAATAAATTTAATCTAGTCAGTGAGAAGAGAATGTACACACTTGTATTTGAACTAGTAAAGTATCGGAAAGAAATGTCAAAGGGTCGGAAAATAGCACACGTCCTATTTGAACAGCACGTTTGGTCAGCCCTCGCCTACAATATTCCCCAGGCAAGAACCACCCTTCCTCCGGGTGCAGGCTCCGAAACGCGAAATCCCGAGTTAGTTTGCGGAAACACGTGACGCAATATCCGGGGCATGCATAAACGCGAATAATATCTGTCGGTGCCTATATATACCCGGCGTTACGACATCTGTAGAGCGGTTTGACAATCGCGGAACATTGGTTCTGGGAATATACATTGCTTATATTGGCCGGCGAAAGAAGTGGGTACGTGTCTATACGGCCGATGGTAATTTCTAGCCGGAGGCCATATGGCGGACGAAAATAATTCCCCGGCCCCGTAATCCGTGAAATAAAATTACGCGATCCACGTGGCGCTGGTTTTTTTTTTTTTTTTTTTTATTCCCCGTCATCGTCCTTCCTCGCGTTTTTCGGCCACCCTTTCCCGGCGATTCGCGTGAGTGATGGGCAGGTTACATGAGGAACATGATGTGGTTGTCATAACTGTACATCTATGGCTGGTACAACTGTGTTCTAATTTATACTACTTTTATACTGTGAATTGAAATTGTCATGGTGACGATAAGATACTGCAAGGGTCAATAGTTTTTAGTTTCCCTAGAAATTTGGGCAGATGCTGCAAGGAACGATATCAGATAACTACCAGGACAATAAGACAATATGATTTCGTTCCGATACGAATACATATCCTTGTAACAGGCAGATGTATTCTTATATCACGTGTTAAATAGAAATTGAAAACGTATTGTCATCCTGACGATTTCCACTCCTCAGTGTATTTTGTAGTGAATTCGATTTATAACATACATCGTCCAATGTAGCTAATTTATTCCACTTTAATCTTAGGAAATAAAAAGAGCACTTTTTTTATTTGTAATGCTGCCATTTTGACAAATTTAGAAATATTCCAAAAAGCTTGTGTGTTTCAAGGTTCTGGGACTGAGAATTCGTGCCACAAAATTTACTATGTCACTCAGGCAGAGGTCAATTCAAGGACGCGACAAGGCCAGGAAAACCAGCCTAAAATAAATTAAAAAAAAAAATTTTTTCTTAATTCGAGAATGAACCAACAAAATAAAAAAAAAAACCTTATGTCAATATGATGTTTAGTTTTTTCGCAATCCATCGTCAAAAATGAGCCCTAAATTTGAGCGCGAAGGTAGACAACTCCCTTATGTATTTCTTGAAAGTTTAGAATTGGAGGTTTCTTCATTCTTGCGAATTATAATATATTAAATTCAATCTTATGAATTTCTCGAAATTCTTCGTATCTCTTACAAGGAGAATCATTGATTACGACCGGTTGCACAAAAATCTTATCGATAACTATCGTTTTTGGTATCGATAATTTTTTATCCTCGATTCTCGTGGGCGCGGACAATATTTCCCTTTGTGTAATTCGCTCGTGCGGGGCGCCCGCGCTCGTTAGTCGCGAAATAACGCCGAGTTTAACGAGTACGTAACGAGAAATAACGCCGATAACCAAGCGGGTACCGTTCCAAGCGAGGGATCGTAGCGATTGTTTACGGAGGTGAAAACGCGAAATGTCCTGGATACCGCCGTGGGATTATATGCATCGCCGTCTCGCGTGTGCGCCGCTTTTTATTTCGTTTCGTTGTTCTTATTGTTTATCTTTTTTTTTTTTTTTTTCCTTAACCACCCGTTGGCGGCACATAAAACGGTTCCGAGTGTTCGCGAATCTTGGAATAAATTGAAAAAAAATTTTTTGGTCCATTACGTTGCAAGAAAATAAATTGAAGTAGAGCAAGAACTGTACATGACGTTACGAATTAAAATGCAAAAAAATATCGCGACTTTTGCAGACATTTTTCTGTTAGCATCATGCACATTTAATTTAAATCAGCTCGCGTAACGCGGGTTTTCGTACGCCGAATTAGCGCTCAAGTACCACAAAATTACCTTAGGCATGGAAAATTCGAAATTTCCTCGAGCGATTCGCACGAGTCCCCCCGGGACAGCGATCCGTTTCAATTTAAATTTTCAGTGGTGGAATTCGTAATGCGAATTCCGGAGAATGAAAACCGTCATTTTTCGATCGGCTTATGAAAACCGCTCGCGAGCGCGATTAATTCAAGAAATCAATTACCAGGGGCAAACTTTCGTCTCTCGATTCGATCAAATATGTACCTTGTTTAATCGAGCGGGCCGCGATAATCCGCGAAAAAGCGAGGGAAACGAGTAGTTGATAAAAGGAAAAAAAATGAGGAAAATGTGCCCTGGGCAAAGTTTCGGATAAGAACGGTTATGATTGAATTTAATGCGGTTCGGGGATAAAATTGAGCCCAGCACTTGCGCAATCAAAGAAGCAATCAAACTCCGATGAATATTTAAAATTCAAATTGCCGCTGAAAAAATAACAGCTGCCGAGCTGTTTGCACAGCTCGTCTCATCGCTAACTGCGTTTTCCCGACCGCGATACAGTCGTAATTATTTCGCGATTCCGAAAGCTTTTCCAACTTACCGAGTTTTCGTTGGACGAGGACGGTGGAAATTGATTCTTGCCGGAGTCTACAATGGGAACTGATAAGTTATCGGAGAGTATCGCTTGGTAATTGATGAGTCGACGCCGCGGCGACGGTGCTTTTCATTTTCTGTATAACGAGGCAAAAAAATTTGAGATTCTTGAGAATATTCAAATGTGGGAGTTTTTTTCTTCAGGAAAATGAAGTACGAATTATTCAACAGAATATTTGAGCGGAGCGATTTTCTTTTGGAATTATTTTAAAATTTGAA
The DNA here is from genome assembly GCA_028476575.1 of Platygaster robiniae. NCBI lineage: Eukaryota > Metazoa > Arthropoda > Insecta > Hymenoptera > Platygastridae > Platygaster > Platygaster robiniae. The sequence continues at coordinate 39,508,219 of CM052022.1, forward strand.
ATTTGAGTCACTGATTTTGTTGAAATTGGTGTACTGCTCTTCAATTTGGTCACCTCCATTGGGATTTCGAATTAGGAAAATTGAGAGTGTCCAGCATAGGTTTTTGTCATACGCTGCCTTTGAAGCACGAGTCGCTAATCCACCTTTGACACATGATTATACCAACATCTCCAAATTGACTTGATTACTCTTATTGCGATGGTTTAGGGAATTTTTAGGGACATCAGGATTGTATACAAAATTCTTGTAGGTTTGATTGATTGTAAAGATTTGCGTGGCTGTTTCGTTTCTAACGATATGATATATGATACGAGGTCATCATCTAGATTCGTTGACTTTGCTATTAAGAATGCATATACATGCATATAACTCTGTAGTGCCTGGGTTATTGAGATTGAGTAACCGGTTTATTTCTGACGGACTTTTACCCGATCGAAAAAAAATGCCCGAAAGATGTACGAAATCTGTACGCGGATATCCGAACAAAATATCCGACGGATATTTTTCGTACATACGAATGTAACGCTTCCGGACAAAATGGCGGTGATTGTACCGTAGAGAATTGTCTAACAAACATGCACCAGATGTATTGAGTATATCCGTAGTATATACGAAAAATATCCGTAGTATATCTTTAATACATCCATATTTTTATTTTTCTCCACTGATGTAATGATTTTCGATGCAATAAAATATGACCTTTTCGGTCAAATCCTTTATTGCATGTTTTTACACACATCAAAGGATTAATTTACCGATAAAGTCGTATTTTATCACATTGACAATATATTTTTTAAATATAGGACTTTATATTTAATGGGCTTTCAGGTTCGAGGTTAGATAAAAAACAATTGGTATTGGTACCTCATTTAGTTGTCTTCCTCAAGTCCCAAATTGTTTTATGCGTTCGAAGTTGACGTTACAATTATGTACGAAAATGAAAAAAAAAGTTTCAAACGCATGTACTATTGCTCAATAATATTTATTGACATTGTTTTTTTATACTTACCAAATTATGAAATTATCGAACGCCCGACCTCGATTTTATATTTTGACAATTTTTCGCTGACATTTGTTGACAAGTGATACATATGTAAAAATGTATGCGAGCCGATATCTGTTATATATCCGTTAGATATTTGTTTAGTACATGGAAATATAGAAATTTCGATGATTTTAGTGTGATTAGGGGGAATATCTCGGACCGTATATCTTTCGTACATATTCAAGATATCGGATTCCCAAATATCCGAGGAAGAACATCTGGCGGATATCTTTCGTACACAAATCGGACATTATCGGACATTTTTTTTCGATCGGGTATCTTTGAATATTGTACATTTTGATAGGAGGATGCAGGAATCGATTCTTGAATATGGTTGATCATCTATGTCAATTCTTGTTATTACGGAGGGTTGTTTATATCATCGACTTTAACGGTTTTATTTTCTAGGGACTTTTGTGTTTCGCATATCACTTGAAGATGGTCGTATATTGTGTATTTGAATTTATAATTGTATTTAGCCATACCTGCCTGTTGGGTAATAGAATAAATAAATAGTTGTCGAGAAAAAAAAATTATCATTAGCCTCAGTGATTTCCAGAAGTATTCAATTCATTTCATGAAAAAATTTCACGAAATCTTTAAAAAAAATTTTGTGAATAATTAGCATTTCAGCAGCTCTTCTGAATTTTTCGAATCGTAATATGTATAATCGAAAATTTTTTTCTTTTTAACCGTTTTCTATAATTCTATTGGTTATTAAACTCTTTTACATTTTCTGATTTTTGCGATTTTGATTTCTCGGATTTAAATTACGTGATTCTTGCAAAAAGTAAAACAAGTTGTTAAGAATTTCACATTAGTGATAAAGATTTTTTATATGTTAAATGAAATCCTTAGTAATTTTTGAAAATCTTTTCTGGTTCTGCCATTTTTTTGTTTTAATTTAACAATCAATAATATAAATTACTTACTTGCAATTTTTTTTTTTTAAGAATTTGGCATGATTTCTAAAGTTTTCGAAATCTATTGATTTCTCATTGTTTACCAGAATTTTTTTAACTATCAGGCTTTGCATAGAAATTTCATCTCATTCTGATGACTTTCATTGCTGTTAAATTCTGCTGTTAAATTCATCAAGGTTTTTGTGGATTTGTAGTAGTTTCCATCATTCACAAGAAACTTTCTCTTATGTAACATGAAAGTTTGCAGACATTTTTTGCTGCAAAGTTATCATTTTCACACATATTATTCTATTTTTGGGTGTACCAAGTAATTTAAAGAATTTGTGGGCAACTTTCAGATATTTATTTTTTTCCATTATGAAGTTTCATTAATCTTTGTTGTAATGTTCGTTAAAGAATTATTCAATCATATTGTATTCATAAAATTATGAATTTCCATATTAACAACAAACTTTCGATTATTCACATATTTATTTTTTTCTCTGAATCAATTATGATAACAAGTTTATCTAAATTTATAATTATGAATAATTATTACAGTCTTGGTAATAGTAAACTCTCATAAAACTCGGTAATAATTTCGTTTGTTGCATTTTGATTTCAAAAAACCTTTATTCATCGAAATCTCTGAAAGTAATGAGGTGGATATTATTATACGTCAATCCATGTTTAAATTTATGTCATTAGTATATTCCTGAATTTTTTTAAAAAAACATTTGACTAATGAAAGAATAAAAACCTATAATAGAGTACAAAAATACTCGGAACGAAACCTACAAATACCGTGTGACTGTGTCTGTGGAAGATATAATCACATTAAAATTGAGTGTAAATCAGTTCACTTTATTTGGGGACAGTGCAGCTGTTCAAGCGGAAAAAAGCGCATAGCTATATTTAAAACCACGAACGAAAAAATCTTTATGGTTCGGTCTTCCTGAAAATATAGGAGGTTTAATAAAATTGTAGGATTATAATAAAGTTTTTAAAAGTACTAACTGATTTTCATCAAATGTTGCATTATTTTTTTTGGGCCCTATAAAAATAAAGACAGGTAAAATGTAATATTATGTTGAAATATTCAAATTATTTCAACATAATATAAAACCTGAAACATAAGTATCAGTACCAATGGCAGTAAATAATGAACATCATGTTTATTTGGATTAACGTGAAAAGTAAATAATTTACAGTGAATTATGAAAGGAAAGTGTTTTTTTTTTTGCATCTAGAAAGATATTATGCAAATCGTGTATTATGACAGTTCTTTCAACGACTGCAGTCATCGATGATGTAGACCTACTTCTATAAATAAACTTGGAGTGTCATCATTATTGCAGCTCTACCTATAAGTTTTCAGAAATAGCTGTTTCTTCGTAATGATACTACTGAGAGATCTGTACATGTACTCCCTACGAATCGATTCAAATTTAATGAACGTGCAGTTTACAAAAATATTAAATAATTCCATAACAAGCATTTTGCTTTCCGGAATTATGAATTTACATTTTGGATCGTTGGATGACTAGTCTCATTCACTTTACACATGTTGAAAAAGTTTAATTCTGAAAATATGTTGTGTTCTCGGTGTTATAAAATTAAAGCACCATTTATATACAGTACATTCGGACTTTTTACAGTAGTGGGAATCTATGAAACTTATTTTTAATTTAATCACAGCAGGATTAAGCCTAATAAAAAATATATATTGAGAGTCATTACTCAGAAGTTCGCGTCCAACCCCAGAAGCATCGAAACGCGAAAATCAACGAAATAAATGACAAGACCGCGAAATTGGAACGGAACTCGGGCTCTTGACTAATGGCGAACTCCCTAATCCCACTTGGCAATTTTTTCGAGTGATCCTTATACCCCGTTGTAACGACAGTGCAATAATATATAAATCCCCGACGGCGAATATACCGCGGGAGAGACAAAACGCCTGAGCTTCATAATCTCTAAAGAAAGCTCGCGATCGTATACCGTCCTGTACGATAAATGATTTTTTCGGGGCACGATTTTAAACCACCCCCGATCACTTTTTTTGCCCCCTCCCCTCCATTTACCTCTGGAAGACTTAATATCGGGGCATACGTCCCGAAACTCGAGCGGCCGCTTGAGAAACGACCCCGTCGTTTTGATATAAGCGGCTTTATTCGGACGATGCGAAATTGCGATACAGACTTGGCTCGCTCGTCTTTTTTCCTTTTTTTTTTTTCACTTCCTTCGTCCCTTTATTCGCCCTGTTTGTTCACTTTTACGGCCTTTTTTTTCTAGCGAGGATTCGCAAAGATTCGCGAAGATTATTTTCCTATTCTCGTGTTTGTTTTTGTTTTTGTGGATTAGGAGAATTTTTGGTGGGGATTTTTGGTTTTGTTGGGAAGGAAAGGTTAAGGGGGGAGGGGGGAGGTTGCTTGCGTTTTTTTTTTTTTTTTTTTCTTTACGTGTGAAGTGGGACATGAAAATAGAAGTTTTGATGAGAGCTGTTTTTGCGTAGGCTAGTCGGGGCCTTACTAACGTAAACGCGTGCTTGCATTGGTAGAAACTGCGCTTTGGATCTGACCTTGCTTTTCGCTGTGAATCCTGTGTCCCTTTTTTGTCCTTTGCCTTTTTTTCTGTGGTAAATATGTGTAAAAGGGTAGTCATGGAATTTCAAGGGAGAGGGGAGCAGGGTTTTTTTAAGTATTTGAAGTTGTATGGAATTAAATACAAGTTTCGCAGGGTTATAGTGGAAGTGAAGAAGTTGATTTTTTTTAACCTTTTAGAAGGTCCTTTTGATTAAGTAGAATTAATGTTTGAATATTCTGCAGGATTTTTTCTGTAAAATTTTTTCTATTTTCAAGTACAAAAGTAAACGAGTAGAGTGTTTTTTTCACTATAGGATAAAATAAAGAATGCTGCGCATCAAAAAATTTTATAATTTTTCAAAAAATAAACCTTCATGCCTGGAATAAATACGAAATTCCAACGCGAAAATCCATGACCACTCGAATTCACGCGCCCATCACACGAATCTCGCCAGGCAAAATCAAACGATAAAGACCCCCCACCCCAAAGCCCCGAAATACAAAAGCTACTCGCATTTGCAGTAACGCAACTTTTCGCTTTTGGTATGTTTTCAGAGCTGAAGCGCGAAAGGATCCACGAGAGTACCAAATAAATGACGTAGAATCGAGAAGAGCGGAAGCGACGTCACGCTAACTCGCCATTTCTTCCCTTCCCCCCTTTTCCCACACCCCCCACTAGCCCGACCCGCACCCGCCTCTGATTCGCAAAAAACAAAAAGGGATAAAAGCACAACGATCGACATCCAAAAACGTGCACCGCTCGTTTTTCTCTTTCGTTAACTTGGGCCTGGCCTGTTCTCTGTCTTCTTAATAAATACACCATCGCTCCATCCACCCGAAAAAAAAGGGAAAACGAGTGTTTACGCGCAAGTAAAAACGTCACAACAACATGGCAATGGTCAACATGAACAATTTGCTGAACGGAAAGGACTCGCGCTGGCTGCAGCTTGAAGTTTGCCGGGAATTCCAGCGCAACAAGTGCACCAGACCCGACACGGAGTGCAAATTCGCCCATCCTCCGGCTAACGTCGAGGTCCAGAACGGCAGAGTCACGGCCTGCTACGACAGTATCAAGGTAAATACAAAAAAAACTTTTCAATTATCGCGATTTTTCCGCATCACGTACCCATCGTAAGGTTGTCTCTCTCTTGCCCCACTCTTCGCCCGCTCTTACCCCCACCCCTGCCCGGCGCGCGCAGGCGCGCGAGAGACTATACATAACGTCGAATGGCGCTTTCTCGCTTGTTGTAACTTCCTTTTGCGCGATATTTGTGTAACAATTTTTTTTTTTTTTTTTTTTTTTTTTTTAATGTATTGTGTACATATATACATGGAATCTCTGGCTAGAGCTGTCGTTGGAACGCTTGAAGGTGCACGCTGAGTTTCGGGGAACGAAACGAAATGGCGCTGTTTTGCTGGGGGGTTTTGAGGGCTGTTGCTTTTTGCACGGGTTTTTGAGGGGGTGAGTTGGGGAGGGGGGTTGTTTAAGGGGTGTAAGTGAATTTTGTGGTGATTTTTGAAAGAGGTAGAACTTGGTATTATGGAATTTTATGTTTTTTGGTTGGCAGGTTTTTTATTTGACTGAGTGTTTTATTTTTGTAAGTGGCGAGTTTAGAATAAATGTGAAAGCAAACTTTGAATTTTTATATTAGAAGTAAATATATAATGACAACAAGGAGAAGAAAAAATTATAAAATCATGTAGTATAAAATGCAAATTGGGAAAAAAACATACTCATGATGTGTAATGTAATAAAAAAAAAATACAAAATAGAAATGAAAGTGGAGAAAATGAATGTCAACAAGAGAAACGCTTCATGATGAGTTCTGACAATAATACCTAAACTTCTGTGATTTGAAAATTTTCGAATAAATTCTGGATTATTTTAATTGTAAATTTTAGATCCGAAAACTTCTAAGGCAAAATATTTGATGTTGACGTGAACTTATTTTTTATTATAATATATAATATTTATGTCTTAGAACTTGATGAACCTAATCTTTAATATAAAGAATTTGAAGATCACCTCAATGAAAACCTATAATAATGAGAAAAATAACTATAAAAATAAGGAAATAACATTCATTGAATATAATTCATTTAAACTTCTTATTATAAGAAATTGAATTCAGAACTTAATAATTAATTAAAATGAATTTTATTATAGCTGTTTAACCTTATTATTTAAAAAATTTCGATGTTTGAGGTAGATAGAAAAATATCGGATGTTCTTAGCACAAATAATTTTTTTTGATTAGCACTGATGAAAAAATTAAAAAAAAACCAAATAAATATAAAAATTTGTAAATGATAGAAGTATATTATAACAACTAAAAAAAAAAAGACAAACGATCGTATCAAGAGATGATTTAAATAAACATTTTGATTGAAAATATAAATGGAGATATTTTAAAAATTGCAGAAATCGAAAAAAGTAGTAAATATAGAAAAAATAAATAATGTGAAGTAGGCAAAAGCTCTCTAATGAGGCCCCGAATGGAAAAATAATATCTCACATAAAATAAAGGGTATTCGAAGATTTTCGTTCAAATTCTAGATTTTCGTAATTGAAAATGTTGCAAATTCATTAAAAGTTTATATGTCAACTTGTTGTAATTTTCAAATAATTCGAAAATCAAAAAATAAATATTTTTAGAATTGTGTCGATAAAAAAAAATTTTAAATTGAGGTAGACGGAAATATATCGAAAATTCTTAAAATTAAAAACTTTTTTAGAGGTATCTAATGAAAAATATTAAAATAAATATAGAATAAAGCAGAATGAAGTATTGGAAAAATAGAAATTAAAATTGAAAATATAGCATTGATAACTATGTAAAAATACAATAATAATGATAGTGATGTCATTTTTATTTTGAAAAATAAATAAATAAATAGGTGTTGAATGTGAAAAAAAAACGAGAGAAACACTCCATAATAAGTGTTCTTTAAAAAAAATTTCCTTACTATATCGAAAATTTGAGTATATCGATTATTAAATATTTTTTTTTTCAATGATTATTTTTATAGTTATATTCAAAACCAATATTTTTAAGATTTTTTATGTTGATGAACAAAAATTGTTAGGTCGAAAAATCGTGAGCAGAACCTCCAATTTCGACTTTTGCTTATTTCTCGAGTATTTGCATAACTAAAAAATAAATACTCATCAAATTTCATCCATAAAAAATTCAGTTATTCGAGGTGAACGAAAAAATATAAAATTTTATTCGTGTAAACAATTTTTTCAATCGATACTCAGTGGTAAACGTATAAAAAACGTACCAAATAAATGAAAGTCAAATAAATATAAATGTTGATAAAAAAAATACAATGAAATCTTGGTAGTGTAAAATTAGATGATATTTACAAAGTGAAAATATAAAAAAATGTATGTATAACTTTATTACATTTTATTCAAAATCAATCGAATCAATATGTTCATATTCTTATCATGATAACTAAAAATTCGTCAACTTTTTTCATGCTTTAGAGAAAAATGCAGGCTTTAACGTTTCCGATAGAATTTGACTTTTTATAAACTCTAATGTAAAAAATGTGGATTCATAACGTGAGGAGAACACTCATTTTCTCCACTGAGTTTAATTGAAAAAATTCATCAACCAAGAACATTTTTGCACTACAAAATTTTCATGTATCGCGATCCGTACTGAAATCCCTCGACAAAATAAACCTCTCCTAGCAACGCAAAGCTCTTTGGAAAAAAAGGCGTCAAGTTTCATACACGCACGGCCTACATGCCTGGAAATCGATACCACGAGACGGCTCGATCGTCTTTTTACGTTCACCGCGAAAACCTCTTGACCGCGAAAGTGGCCCGCGACCTTTCGCAGAGCCGAAAAAACCGTGGGTCGTCCCGAACGTTTCGAAATGTCCTTTTCGGCTTGGAAAGTCTCCCTACGCGCCTCGACCGTTCGTGGGCGTCGTGGTAGGATGAAATTTATGAAAAAAAGTTGAAAGAACGAGATTATTAGGCTCGGGACGCGGAGGCGGATCGCCGGTTGCGAAAAAGCGAGACCGAGTTCACTGGACTCGCGTAATTCCTTATCATTGACTCGCACGAGCTTTCCTTTTTCAACGCTGAGCTCTATTTCAATGAAATCGAATCGTAACTCAATGAAATTGAACTTATTTAGTTTTATTAAAGTTACCTAATGTTATATGAATTTAATCCATATTATTTCGAAAAATTTCAATTTTTAATAATATAATCACTTCTATAATCAATTCTGATTTTGAAAATAAGACAATCAACTAGGCGTAAAGTCAGATGAAATTTACATTATAAAAGGTGCATGGTATGCGAGTGGATGTATTTCCCGTCGTACACATTATAAACACTCATCAACGGCCTTGTTTATTCGGCAAAATTATCTATAAAAAAACGTAACTTTTTCACATTTAAATAATTACCTTAAATTAAATAATTATATAATTAATATTTATTCAAGTCAAATTTAAAATAATTAATCAATAACACTGTGCTACAAAACAAAAAAAATGAAGTACACCTGAGAAATTACATAGTCTAGTCTGTTTATGTGGTCGAATAATGCATGCAAAAATTTTTGTTGTACTTTGTACCTCCCAAATTTTATTTCTTTACGAAAAACCGTTTTTACAAAATTCCCACGGTAATCTATGAATATCTTAATCATTTTTTTAACGATTTTCAATATGTAATATGTTTTGGAAAGGGCATTGTCTGACCTTTCAAATGATGTATGTCAATTAATTGTTCAAACTAATGAGTTGTAAGTTTTTATCGCATAAACCTTGAAAAAGTGATTTTTTTCTCAATTTTTTCAACTTTAACCTTAACCATTTTTTATTGCATAATCAAACAAAAAAATTCATAAAGTTAAGTAATTTTCTGAAAGAGCATTTGTTCACGAACAAATTGGTGTATTATTTTATTATATTGGACCAAAACTGCGGAATCAGCGCTATCTATTTTTTCGTAACTAGAAAATATGGTCTATCATGTGTATTGCAGTGTGTGTAATGGATTCGTCACAAATTTTTATTCAACTTCAAAAATTGGGATAAAGTTGTTCTGATTTAGAGTAAAACAACAATCATTCTGTTTTTTATATGAATTTATTTTTTTTCTCACATTTATAACATTTATTTAAAAATGTTTACCCGACCTTCGTTGTTTCAGAGAAAAATCTCTCGTCTCGCGTTTGAGCGACCAGTAATAATCTGCAAACATATTCACGAGGCAATCCAAGAAAAAGGATCTACTATCCAAAAAGCAAATTTTACAGGACGGGCGATTGAATGAATCAAAATTCACAACGGTAAATGAAATGAAAGATTTTTAAAAATTCATAGCTTGCAAAAAACTCGGAGTTAGTAAATTCTGATTGCACATGATTGAAGATTGGATTAAAAACTTATAGAATCACTCATAATCGGAAAAATAATTTTTTGGATAGTAGGTCCCTTTTCTCGGATCGCCTCACATATGAATTTTGTTTTTTCCGTGGAAACGCTGTTCAATTGACGCCATTTCTTGATGAAACCTTTCGCCTTGTTCATCACTGAATTTACCAAGGTTCTCCGGAAAGAAGTCCAAATGTGAATGCAAAAAGTGAATTTTGATGGACATTCTGCATCCCATGTCTCCGTAGGCTTGTAAAAATTCATTCACGATGGCAGCGTAGTCGTCACTTCTTTTTTGCCCAAAAAGTTATCACAAAGAGAAATGAAACTCATCTATGCTCTTCTTTCCACCTGATTCAATTTCTCAGTGAAATTTCCATTATTCATGATTTTGCGAATTTGCGGTTCAACAAGTATTCCTGCACAATAATGGAAAATTTTTATACAGCAATGAAATAACTTATATTTTCATGGAATATGCAAACAGTTTTTAAATAATTTAAAAGTTTATTTGATTTCGGACGATTGTTTGCTACTTTCTTTTTTACTTCAATTTGTGACGAATCCATTATATACACTGCAATACACATGATAGACCATATTTTCTAGTTACGAAAAAATAGCGTTGATTTCGCAGTTTTGGTCCAATTTAATAAAATGATACACCAATTTGCTCGTGAACAAATGTTCTTTCAGAATATTACTTAACTTTATGAATTTTTTTGTTTGATTATGCAATAAAAAAAGGTCAAAGCTGAAGAAATTAGGAAAAAATCACTTTTTCAAAGTTTATGCGATAAAAACTAATTACTCATTAGTTTAAACAATAAATTGACATACATCATTCGAAAGGTCTGGCAACGCTCTTTCTAAAACATATTACATATTGAGAATCGTTTAACAAGTGACTGAGATATTCAAAGATTACCGCGTAAAGTCTGTAAGAACGGTTTTTTGTAAATTAATAAAATTTGGAGGGTATAAAAAATATAAAAAAAATATTTTCCTGCATTATTCGAGCATATGAACAGCCTACATTATGTAATTTGTCAGGTGTATTTTCAGTGTTGCACCGTGTAATAATTGATAACATACCTGTACATCAAATGAAAGAACTGAAATGGCTTAACTAATGCTTACCACATTTAGACTATTTATATTTTTATCAATTTTTGTGTTGAAATTTTTATAAAATTCTGGATAATGAACAATTTACGTATATTAATAAATTAGAACGAAAAGTCGGTGAGCAAGAGGAGCAAGAAAAAAAAGGGAAAATATGAAAAAAAGCTGCATATTATGTTAAAAAAACAAAATATATTTTAACTATTAATGATAAAAAAGTATGTTTGGTTATCATTTGTATTTATAATTTGTCGCGCAATCAGAATGAAAGACGTATAATGTAACCCGCATGTAGTTACATGGCTTCAAATAGGTTTTACCCGACCGGTCTAGTAAAAGGGCCACCTAAAACTTATTTAAGAATCGACTTCAAAATGGAGAAAAAAAATATTCTGAACAAAGTAAAACACTGTTTCCTGTATTAGGCTTTATTCTAAATGCAACAAAAAAACTGTCAGAGGGCCCGTTTCACCCGATTTCCCCCTATTTTTTTATTAGATCTTAAATTATTTTACAATGTAAAATATGTATTGAAATTCCGTCATTTTGAAGATTCAGTCAATCATGTAAATAAGTATAAAAGAAGTAGAAAAAAATGCAGTAAGATCGTACTTGAAACAGTCGAGAGTATTTCTATACGAGTATTTGTTTCACACCTTGCTCGCGAGCGCTCGCGTAATTGAATATGACTTCGAGTAAACAGAGACTCGAAGTACCGAGGATTTAAAAGCCTGAGTGTTTCATTTCTTGGCGCTTTGTTCTGCTGGAGACTCTCAAGGTTGGTTTGGGATCGGTTGGTTTTTGTTGCGATGAGGAGCTTTGTACGGTTGTGAAGGCAGGGGTTTTTTCAAGTGTCCGGATGCTTGGGTTTGTTGGGCACGTATTGTTAGTTTTTTGTTCACCGAGAATTCGAGTATGATTACATTTGTATTTTGGAGAAAATATTGAGATTATTTTCCATTCATAAGAGTAAATGGTGTAAGACGACTTAAGAATTGACATTTTCGATATGGACATGAGAAAGAATCAGAATTTTCTGTCAGACTTTCATTGCAGTATATATGTTGGGGATTCTGATATACAGCGTTATCTATTGATGGAATGTACTATGCGTCATTACATTCGTGCGCAATGAAGAAAAAGTGAGTTCAGTGCATTTTCCTCTCTTTGACCAACCTACCACGACCACGCTCTCAAGCATTGGTCCTTCAAACTTTGAAATGTCATTTTCTGTCATTATTGAATTATTTCATGAAGTATTTTTGAAACGAGATTTTTTGACGAGACAGAGATAAGTTTTATCTCGATGTAAAAAGCCATCTCCCACAATTCTGTCGACGCTCGTTTCAATTGGCTGAAAACTTTCAATTAATTTACTTGTCAAGGATGTTAGAAACGTCAGAATAGATGAGGGCACTCGCCTCGTCTCCCTTGGAAATTTCGCTTTGGAGCGTCTCCCGAAAAGTCTGCTTGTTTTATCGGCTCGTTACGCCTTGTCGACGATCGACATTTTTCTACCGTGCTTTTAGTGACGTTTATTTTGGTTTTAACTTTGCGTTTGACGTCGAGCAAAGAGTTTTCCAGTCTAGTTTAAACGTTCCTTATCAAATTTCGACTTTACTTAAAAATTGTTTACCTTTTTATGAAAATGTAATTGGTTTAAAGTAAACTGGTTTCTTCAAAGGTAAAGAAGATACATGAACATTGTTGCGATATAGACAGTTTTACGATGAAAATTATTGATCTTTCCGATTAAAAAATCGTTTTTATTGATTCTCTATTCTTTCATGACATGAAAACAACTCATGTTCTCTCGTGATCTTTCCAGAACGTCGAAATCATTATTTCCAGTTTTTCCCAGGATTATTGAACACCCCGTTGGTATGAAAAATACGCCCTAGGGGTTTTTAGAACGTCGACTGACATTTTCAGACGCCGATCTGTCGCCTTGGTATCGAACGCGCGGTATTTAATAAATTCCCGTCTACGATGAAAACGCTCGTCTATAAACTTCGGTTGGCTCGTTATTTTTAGCGGCGCTGACATTTCCTTTCCGTCATTTTTCAGCCGCGAGACGCGAGCGCGTGGTCCGCGAGATAAGGGGCATTCGCGCTCGTATTTCGGTCGCGCTCTGACCGACGAGCGTCAGGTGCTTCGGACAGCTGCTAACTATGTTTTTTGTGTCTGTCAATGCGTAACGGCACTACGAATTGTTGGCCGGTTGGATACCGAAATTTTCCAACGAACGTGGAACGGCAAAAATTAACGGTTGGGGAAGATTGATAACGTTTTCGGTGTTTCGCGAGGGTTGGGAAAATTTTTAGAGAGGGACGGCGTGATTGGGCGTAAAATGGGGGCAGCATGAGTTTTTAATAAATTTTCCACTCCAATTCGTTCAGGCCATTTTTTACTAGAATACCAACCAAGAGGAGAAAAAAAGTCCGTCCTTGGTCGCTAGCAAATTTTTCCACACATCCCAAAAATAGCCCGCTCGATTATTCGCGTCTGCTTTCAACAGCGCTTCGGACATTAGCAACGTGGAAGCTCTTTAATGCGGGCATTGCGATTTATCAATTACGGGCACGGCTTTTGCGTGACCGTGCGTGATACGAGAGACCTAGATTAATGCATTACGTAACTTGGCCGCTGAGGGCGCCTTCCGTGCGCTGTCTCCCCTTTACCATACACCTCCTCCCACTCTCTTTTTCTTGCCTTCGTGACCGAAAATCGTTAAAACTTTTCGTACGCCGATTCCGTGCGCGATACCAGTTTAAACAAACTACCGAGAAACGTGTCTTCAGGGCCGCGACACATGGGGAAAACGACTTTTTTGCACCCTGGGCTTTCCGTGAGCCGATTTGGGGTGAACTTTTTTTTTCGAGAGAGAAAGAATGGAATTTTGTTTTATTATTTCATAACGTATTTTATTTTACTCCATCTTTTCAAGGCGTTTGTTCAATTGGAAGACCTAGTTACGTAAATCCGATGCGTAAAATCATATCAATATATTATTATTAGTTTCCGAAATAGTTGTTTTCGGCTCTTTCTATTACGTCGTTGCGATGTTATTTAAACTCGCGTTACGGCAATCGTTGGGGGCCACTCGGTGACAAATCTTTGTAAAAGCATCTTCAGGACATTTGCTCTGAAGAATTTTGTCATTTTACAAACTGTTACAACCATGTGAAGAATCATTAACGTTGTCAAGATGAATGTCGGTGTGTTAGAAAGTTGACCCGAAAATCTCAACAGGAAATTCGTTATCTGTTTCTGGAGACTACGTTTTTTTGTAATCAAGGTAGAGCACTAAAATATAGTATAAGTATTATCATCCTCCGTTTTGTGTTAAATTATAAAAACTTTTAAAAAATACTTGTAGCATCTTTATTGTAAGTAAATTAATTTTTTCAATTTCTGATGTCAATACGTAAATAAATGCGATATTTCTTTATTTTAGGAACGTTTTTTTACGTTTGGGAACTTGAAATTCTTATTTTTTGGCTTGAAACATTTTTATTCACTTTCACTTCGTTCATTTGTAACAATTCGCAGAATTATGACAGTTACGCTTTTTATCTCCTTTTTGTTTTTTTATACTTTTTTAGATTATCGATTTAAATGAATTCTCCCTTACTTGATTGACTTTATCATAGCCAATTTTAACTCAGAAAAATAAATCAAACATTGTCAACCCAATCATGAACATTAACAACCAATCATGAACATTATTTCATTTCTCCTTCACTGATAAATTTCACAATAAATGAAATTCTTAGCTTATCAGGGTTTATGACGAGGATCCTTTGACCGGAGTTATACCAGAAGCACGACTTCCTCTCGACCACCCAAGAAAAGATCCAAATCCTCCTAGGAATCGGTCCAAAACATCGTCGAAAATGGAAATGCCGATCACTCATAAAGCAGCAGCAAGCAAAATCCTCGCACAACCTCCCGAAATCTCGCCTTCCTTGACTCGTCTTTATCCCTTATAACAAATCGCGGAAATTCTTTTCTGGATGAAACGACACAAATTTTTTACCAAAAAATTCGCTAATCCACGACAAAAAATGAATTAAAAGAAAATTGTCACCTTTTTAAATAAGATTTCCACACTCAACAGCGATAATATAGAGATTTTTTATTGTGTCATTTTTACGACGTACAATCATGGCAAAGTGAACAAATGCAATAATGGCGGTCGGAGACGCCTAATTTTTAGAGATAAAGAAGAAGGGGAACAAGAATCGATACTCATCGACCTGGCCCACATCGATCCACTCGATAATTCCATGGAAAGCCACCGTCAGGACATATATACATATACCCGTTACAGGCTTAAATATTGTGTTTCTTACAATGCTTACATATTCCAGTTTACTTTAACGGAACACAAAATAGCGGATGATAATACTCATACTTTTAGAACCTTATTAAAGGCTGTGGAATGAGGTATTAATGAAATGAATTAGATTTGGAGTATTAGTATTTAGTATAGTAGTATTCCATTAGTAAGAAAATAAGTGTTCTGAATTTTACAAAAATGTGAACTCAATGAATATTTGTTTTTTTAAAATAACCTTATATTCATTTGATCAAAAGTGTATTCCAAAAGCCTGTTACCCAAATAGTAAAATTCAACTATTATTTATTTTTACTATCCCGAGAACGACTGTAACACGATTAAAATAAAATTTGTCCATTTTCCATGAAGAGCATGATTTTGGCACGACCCACATTCGAAATTAGAACTACACTTATATAAATAAACAATATAAATCATACTTCCTTTCCTGTAGCAAAGTCAGTCTCAGCCTCGACCGAAGTCAAGCGAAAACGGCGAAAATTCGACATCGTCAGGACCGACTTTCGGTAATCAAGCGCGTCCTTTCAAGGAGCAAAGAGGGTCTTGTCGACGGTCTCGATTGAAAAGTGTTTGCTCAAAGGAAGCGTAAATATTAACTTTCCTTCGTTCGCATTAATTGAAAACGCGACTCGGGAATCGACGCGTCTTTGTCGGCCAGAATCTCACCTGTTTCGAATCACGACTCGTAAATTAAGTCACTTTTGACCCTGACAGCACGAACCTTGTGCGCGCCCCTCGAAATTGGCGTTTTCAAACGCGACAGCTTCTTTTTTTTTTTATTTTTTTTTTTTTTTTTTTTTTTTTGTTTTTCATTCTTTATTTGCAATGCCGGGTATGAGTAACGAATGACGCGGTTATCTCGTAACTGTCTCGATGAACCGGCCAATTACTTTCGGTCGATCGATGCCCCGAAGCTTCAGGAACTTTTGTTTCCGTTACGCCGGGGTCATGTGCGATGGGAATGAACGAATTTTCAGTTGGTCTCGCGGTGCGTCGATTAATTTTTCTATCGAAATGGAAAAAAATACGGAAACCGGGGAAAAAAGGAAGATGGGAAAGTATCGAATCGACCACTCTTCACGAATCGAAAAATATTGGGGAATAGATGGAATTTCGTTCTCAGGATAAACTGAAAATATTGGTCCATGACGATGAAACAATGGATTGTTCGTTTGAATGTTTCGGAACAAATTTGGTGAGAATATCGTAGTTGAGCAAATATGTACAGTTACAATTTTCATTTTTCAAAACATCTCGGCTTCCGAAACTGGACCAAGTTTCACCGTTGCAACGGGGTTTGTAACCGCCGAAACAACGACCGGGGCAGAAAATTTTCGCGCGTTTTGCCTCTTTGGGTGGATAGAACTCGAGCGACATTGCGCCGCAGCCCCGTAATTAACGGCTGGATGGCGTTAGCCGCAATGCGCGTACGTATTATGGAACTTTGTACTCGGCTGCGTCGCGATGGCATTCCGCGGTCACTTCGGTATGCGCTTATGCCGTCACGTGTTATCGATTGCGCACCCTCCCCCCATAAACTCATCCTATCCACCCACGCCGCCGAGAAATGCCAGCCGTTCGTAGATACGCCAACTCCATTTGCAGCCGCCAAAGCCTCTGCGGCCCTTGAGATATGAACTCTGCGGACGGCTTGTTTCGGCCGAGACGTGATTCTCGAGCTTCGTCTCGGAGCGCAATATCGGCGCTCGAAATTGAGGAATCGGAACAATGCTTAGAGAATTCGAGGGAGTATTTTTGTTTTTTGAGAGATGAGGGAACATCGAGTCGAACCCGCTGTCAGAATCTGGAAGTACGAAATATTCGCAATGTCATTCTTACGTGAAGTTTGTATCTTACTGAATTTTGCAAAAGAACATCGGACCAGACTCTTGTCAGAGTGTAATAACATATCTTGGAAAATTTGTCTTCATCGTTTCTGAAGTTATCCCCATACTTCTTCATTTTCAAATTCGTTAAATCAACATTTAAACACCGAGAAATCCTGGCCCTATTTGTCTTCGAAATTGAGTAAAAAAAAAGCAGTACGAATCTTCGTCTTTCGGAGCCCTTTGTTTGGGGCATAATGAAAATTGCGAGGAAGTTTGTCTTTGGGGAAAAAATAGAGGATGAAAAAAGGAGCAATTACAGTGAAATGACGTTAATTACCCAGCCAGATCCGGCAACGTCGCATTTTAAAGTGGAAGCACGAGCATTTGAATCCCGCTGACGTTGAGCAAAGTTGAGATTAAACAAGCATGCGAACGTGTAGCGATAGTTACGGCGCTTTACGATCGATTTCGATGGGACTGAAATTTTCAGAGGCAAATTGTGGCGCTTCAGTTACCTTACTGAAAATTTATCGTGACTCGTTTTCATCAATTTTCGAACTGGGTCGTGAATAATCTATTAACTGCGTCGAAAGTGGATTAACAGGTTTTTTTACTCTATGATGGAAGTTTAAAAAATGAAAAAGTTGCAAAATATCGAGATCAAACCAAGATGAAGAATGTCAAAATAAAACATTTCATCATTGGAGTATTGTGTAATGTGTACATTTGTTCATTTGACGTGGAAATTGTTTACATAATAATTGAAAGTCCAAAGACTTTTGTATATCGATTTTTAGGTATGTAGAGAGTAGTTAATGGCTAGCTGAAATTTCGACTTTTTGAAGAAGATGATTTATTTAACTTCTAACCGGAAGCTATTCATCTCGGAAAATGAGGTATGTTTCGAAATCCCTTTAGGGGATCGAGCTCGACTCGCAAAAGTCAGGCAGTTAATTTTGGAATTACTCGCGAAAGCGAGGTGAAACGAGGTGTTTGGATTTCGCGAGTAGCGCCCGGCAGATTACCCGGATAAAATTCAGCCGTACGCGGAGATTTGCATAGATGGCATCGAGCTAGCGTGACAAGGACCGACGAATATGTAAAATAAAGGGCCGTTATTTTTGCCACCACGGTACTGCTGCGATACGGAAAATCTGGGAAAATGTAAGAAATAGAACGGTGAAAGTTAACTTCTTAAATTAATAATTAGTAATTCCCTTGGTTGAAACAATATCGTAAATTTATTTTTTACGTCATCCTAGCCAATTATTTACATTTATAATATCTTTGTTCATGTGATTCAATTCGAATGTGAGTTCACGCTAATGCGTTGTGTTTTATGTCATATTCATGCAACTTTTGCGGACACGAAAAATCTGTCTCTTAAAAATACTGCGATCGTAATAATTGTCGCAGTTTTGCGCTAGATTGTAAGAATATTGCGTATTTTAACGTTCGAAACAAGTGGAATTACAAACAGCGTATTGTTGTGAAGTCACCGGAACCTTTAACACAGCGCTTCGTGCTGCTTCGAGCTGCTTCGTGGAGCTTCACGCTGTTTCGTGTACCTTCGCGTTTGTTCGTGATTCAACCGCAACCAGCTTCATCCTGATTGCACAATAATCTTGTCGTCTATCAAAACGAATCAAAAAAAGTAAAACAGTGTAACACTGTTTTATTTGAATTAAAAATAAATTTGTGCGCCATTCCTTTATTGGTGCTAGTACAAAGTACGCCCCAATCGCGCCGCCTTTTTCTATACTGAACTGTCATGCCGTTCGTCGTTTTTGCTACGCTCGAGTGACTAACTTCACACTCGTTTTAACACTGTCGCTTTTGCAACTTGTACTGCAATGTACGATTATTTAATTTTACACGAATCGCGGGAGTAATTTGAATTTAGAATTTGGAATTCGATGCATCGTGATTTCAAACATCATATTCGTAAATTTGAAATTATTCCTTCTCCCTTTTTGATTTTACCTAAAAAAAATGTCGATGCATATTAAATATAACTTTGTAATAATTCAAATAAATTTTGAATAGTTAAAAATAATGAATTATTCCCTGAATTTTGTATTCTTCGTGGTAGACCTTGACTTCGGTAAAAAAAGAAGTATGTATAAAATAAAGTAAAAACACTCCCCTTCCTAGTATACACCGCCGACAAGGCTCCCGGCGGAAGGAAAAATAATGTATTAGGCGAAATTGGAAAAGAGTCTGTCGCGAGATTCTTCACCCGGGAAAATGGAGTGTCACCGGTCTTGGCAGCGAGAAGATCGTGCCGCGAATCCGGAAATAAGCTCGCGGGTTTGGCGTGGGGGACATGGAGGAAAAGGATCGGAAAAAAGGCAGGAAAAAGGAATAGTCTCGTACCTGTCTCGGCCCTCTCCCGAACTGTCCCTGCGGTCCGTTTCTCTTGTCGGATTAACATGCCCCGCGGAAATGTACTTCCTCGATCTTGATTCGCTCACGCGCGAAACGAGATTTCGATCCTTGAAAAGTGTCCCCGATTCTAATCTGCCGCGGCTTAATTCACGGTTGAAGTTACGGTTCACTGGGATTTTATGTTTCGACGTTTTCAGGTTTTGCAGGAATGCGAGAATTATTCGGATTGGAAAGATATAAAGGAATTATGTAGTTTGGTATCATTAGATGGAGCAAATTACGTGTTCGGTTCATCGACAGTTTATTTTATTTGATAAAATGGACGGGTAAACCCTCTACAAGTACAATATCGATAACAAAAATCACGATTAATTATTGTCAAAAGAGCGCATTGAACACTCACTAAATAAATTTCTCGAAGAACGCCTAAAGCTACGACTGGGTATGTGAAAAGAGATTTTACCGCAGATTTCTGAGCAATCAATCCAACCATTGACTATCTTGAAAAGAAAAACAAGATCATTAACTGTCCGACCGCCCTGAAGGGTATCAATGCCTAGTAAAGGTTTAGCCCAAGAGTAATCATGATCATCGAAAGCCATTGGCGCAAGTCCCTTACAAACTTGTGCTGAACTCATAGACCTTCTAGTACATGGACTGCTAATATGCCGTAAGCTCCATAGAAACAGCCCGGTTAGACTCGGAGCTGGCAGAGTTGCAGGCTAATTCGACGGAACGAACCGACCGTACCCGAAGATGTCCGATCGTCGTACGAATGTATACGATCAGGCACCTTCGGGAACGCTCGGTTCATTCCGTACGATACGGATTAAAACGACAGCAGCCGAAGGACTACGATTGGGTACATTCGGATACGGTCGGTTGATTCCGTCGAATTAGCCCGCAACTCCACCAGCTTCAAATGCTCCTATGTCTAACCGGCAAATGGCGGACTACTAGCAGTCCATGTACTATACGGTTTAAAGCTGAACCCTACCAATTGTGAAGATATTGTGCTTGGAGTAAGAATTCCAAATAGCAGACGCGTATTGTAATGCTTCTGATGAAATAGATCTTATTAATTTTATTGGAACAATTATTTCCTTTAGTTAATTTTCAAACGTTTAGCAGCTTAGGAACGTTTTATGTCCCACTTAAAGAAAACGAAAAATCAGGTTCCTTGTAAAAAAAGACGTTGGGAAACTGTTCTCGAATTCTTGTGGCCCTTTCAATTTTTCTAATGACGCGTTTCTATCTTCGTTTCCAAAACCAGCCACTCGCCTCTTTCTCCCCGACAAAAGTCAATTTTCTATGCAAAATGCGCGGCTTTTCAGCGCACCCCAAAAAAAAGCAACGAGTCGCGCAAAGTGCCTCGTGCTTCCTTTCATACCGATCGACTGTAACGCGGTGGTAGCGTGTGGAGACGAAAACAATAGCAGGAAAAACTGCGGAAGACTGACGAGCAACAGACGGTTTTGCTGCTCTTTTGTTTCTCGCGCGACGAGGGAAAAAAGAAAAAAAAGAATTCTGGGCGATGGTTGGAATGGGGCCGGCAAAGAAGCGAGTACGCTCGTGAGGGCGGAAAAAGCTCCGAGGGAGGGAGTCAATGAAAGAAATTCCACGTCACGGATTAAGTGCTTGGCAGCTCGCGAGCCGATGTCCAATCTCTTCCAACGAGCTTTGTTGAAACGTTTCTTAGAATCATCTCGGGCCAAAAATATTAAATGTCGGGTAAGGTTGATTTATGGGGCACATCCTTCATTGCCAATTGTGCGATCCCTCTGACGAAAGCCAAGCAAGTACAAAGAGCTCATTCGTATTTTGAGGACTTTTCTTGTCGGTTTTGTTTTAGGGGGATTACATAATTCCGAATGTTGAAGAATAATTAAATCTAAAAAAATGTTTCTACAACCTGTAATGCATCAAGTAATGAATAATTTGAGTAATTAAAGATATGAATATAACTTTATTAACTGTTTTTTTAGAATAATCTTGGGTGGAGTTGAGAAACCAAATTTGTATCGTTTTCGTTTATTTCTAAGATGTCTAAAGATTCAGGCACATGTTAAGGTCATGCAGTGACAAGGATGGGGTTTTTGAAAATCAAATGTCAAAATTTTTTGAGACATTTTACGTTCTGCAGGACAGATCATTTCAGAAAGAGAATTTATAACTTGTTATGTGAAAAATGCTTTTTTGTTTGTTATAAACGTCCCCAAGTTGTAAGTTACAATAAAAATATAAATTTTGATTCATTTATACTTGAGATATTTTTTATAGTGCATATATTTGGATTTTGGGCAAAAAATGAAAAAATTTCTTTGCAAACCTTTTTTATTCCATTTGAAAGGCAGAATCTGTTGATAATAAGAAAACGTATAAAAAATTTGAAGCTATAAAATAATTACTTATTGAAATCAAAAATTCAAGTATCGTTCCTTTATATTTACATGTACATTTCAGCCAATAGGTTCAGATCGGCGTTAAAGAGACTCTCCTGGTGATATTGTTGATCATTGATTTATGTGTATGGGAAAGTTTGTTCTATTTTCTCTTCAGATGCGTTAGGATTTTGCGACTTAAGGTTATGTGGCTAATTATGATTGGGATTATGTGTTAGGATTGATTGTGTTATTGGTACTTATTATACACTTCGAACTTGGCAACAGCAACCATCTTGTTTAATAGTTTATTTTTATTCGTTTCGATGTAAAAGGGAGCATGCGCAAGCATGAATGGATATTAAATAAATAAAAATAAGTGAATATTTTCAGAATACCTCAAATTTCAAATATATATGTTTTAACAGTCGGTTTCCAAGTTTCTTTGACTCTCCAGCATACATAATATTGAAAAATGCGCAAATTTTATGTACTCACCATTGAATAAGGAACCGACAAATTTATGAGTTGCTCGTAATACTTTAGGATTCTATAAATTCAAGATGTCGAATCATTGTTTTCGAATTCAGTTTTTTTTTTTTTTTTTTTTTTCTTGTAAGAAATGGGATTCTTATCATGTATCAAAATTATATCAAATACATAGAAGTCTCTCAATAATAAAATCAAAAATTCGAGCATTCTTATAATTGCTAAAATTAAAGAATTCTTTATAATTCCCACAATTGAAGCAACCGATTCCTAATTTTTTTTCTAAATACAAATAACTTATATATGAAAAACTCACAAAATATTATGTTTGAAAGATTCAAAACTTAATTTTAAAAACTTATGGGATATCAATAAATCTTAAAATTCAGTAGATTGAAAATTTAGAACTTTTCATTCTGAAATCCAATACTTTCTCATCAATATTTTCCTAAAAATTTGAGAATCTATGTCATTTAGAATTGTACCTTAAGTATTCAGGTTTTTTTTTTTCGAATATTTAATTCTATAAATCTTGGATATCATAAATTATTAATAATGGAATTTCGTAATATACAGAAAAGTAAACTTTTAATATCGATAAAATGCCAAACGTGCAATCGTTTGTAATTAAGTTAAAATTTAATCATTATTGTCAAGTCTTTAATGTCAAAATTTTTGGTTTTTATACATGAATTTTCTACTGTTAAACTTAATAAAATGGCATCATTATAACGTGCGAATTTTAAGCAATTATTCTGGCATTTCAAAATTTTTTCTACAGTTAAATAAATTTAATGTTCTGAAAAAATAGGAAATTTTAATTTCCATGATATTGAATTTTCGATAGTTTGAACTCTCGATGACCAGGGTAATCAATTTTCTCTAATTATAAATTGGAGAGGTTTTTGTATCGTTAGCAATTTTTTTCTTTTTCAGGTAGTCATTTTGGATTTTTTCAACTTACTATCCTTTTTTATCAATATTATTCACTAATATTCTGCTAATCATCTTACACTTTCCTAAATTTCAAATGCTTCTGGTAAAAATTGACAGTTTTTAGAAAAAGTTATAAAGTAATATGTTTAATAGAAAAAATTAATATTTGACAATCATCCTATATTTTATCTGCGTTTTTGAAGCTAATGTCAAAATAATATTTCTTTACTCAATATTTTTTGTGAGTGATCGTTTAAATTACGTTTCTGATTTAGGTATTATCGATCAGTATTCTTTTCTTCTCATGAATTCGGAATGAGTCTTGCCTATCATTCCCAATAATAATCGAAACCGAAATTCCTATCGAAACACGGTTTCAATCAGAACATTCAGAACCCACCTGACCAAACCTCGACCAAAACTCGATTCATCAAATCTTCCGGAAGTTTCGATTAATGTGGTCAACTTATTACGAGTGAAATAGCTACGGCATTCAAAGTTTGTATCGTATTTTGTGAGCTTCGGCTATTTTTTTATGTAAATGTAAGATGTAGAGTTCCATTTGAAAATTATTTGAAGCATGAAAATTTTGTGTCATTGTGTGTGTTTGACTCCAAATATGAAAACATCGATTTCGAAGACTTCTTGAAGTTTTTTTTTTTTTTAATTATTAACAGTGAATTAATTTCAAATTGCTTTTATTCAATTCCTTGTTTCGTAATGAAATGAACAAGTTGGAGAACATAGTTCAGAAGTAAAATGAACAATATTTGTCCTAAAATTGCAACCACACCAAAGTTTTAAATGATTTGAAATGAGATTGAATTCGTACAAATTTGAGTTTCCTAACTTTGTTTATGATTATTTCAAAAAATAACATGATATTCCCATGAGTTCATTAAGGAAGTTTGTTTAAAAAAACCGTCTTCATCTATGACATTTTGTCGTTATTTTTAGATTATTAAAGTCTATGAAACTCTTCCTTCTCATATTTTTCCTTGGTTAATTATGCAAAAAAAACTCATAATAATATCCAGTATCAATCCTTTCAGAAACGACTTTTTCCAAACTGTTATCTTTTTTGCTCGAAAATGCAAAAGAGAAAAAAGGGATGGAAAAAAAGTAGGATGAAAAAAAAACGGGTCGATAATGCAAGGTGCCGGGGCAAGTGTTCTGTTACATCAAACATTATGACACACTTTTCACGCTCGGCTTGAAAAGGTCGCCGACCGCGGCACCTGCCATGATTTTTACCTGGCATTTTTTTTTAATCCTTCTTCCATGAAGCAAAGTGTCGAAACCGTATTGAGGGTCCTTATTTTGTCGTATACCTGAGCGAAGATTCTCGAAGATCCTTTTCAGGAAGTCGCCATGAAAAACCGGGCTTTCATTTGGAGCCAATTTATCACTAAAGGAACCTGGCAGGTATTGATAATAAGTCCCTTGGAATAAAAGAAGCGTTTGAAAAGACTCTTTCAGGATAAATTTCCAGGCTAATTGATTCGGACATTCGGTGCACTGGAGGATAGTCGTCGTTTTTCAAGTCTGGTGGAAAATTATTATTATAATATATTGCCACAAACATTGCAACTTGCGTGTTCAATGACGGTTTTTTCACAATTTTGTACATAATGCAAAATATGAACATGGAGATAAAATAAAGATAGCATAAATACATTTACCAGCATAAATTTGCTAGCATAAATAATTTTTATTTAATGCAAACCTTTATTTATCAAGATAAATAAAGATAGCAGAGCGATCGTTAAGTGAAGGTGCAAAACAGGCTCGAATAAATTTGAAAAACATAAGATTGGCCAAACAAGAAGAAGGTGTCGACGCAGAAGGACAATTGTATGGTTCGGGCATCGCAGATTGAAGGTACATAAAAAAATAGAATTTTACAGTACTAAAAACTTTGAACGCGTTTTTCTCAAAACCACTTTTTTCAAACTGGCCGGAAACATATCTCGTACAAATTTTTATCGATCAATTTGAAATTTCTGACATCATATTCAGAATCGTTGTCCCTGGCTCTGTACGTAGGATTTTTTTTTATAAACAATATAGTGACGATTTCGAACGAGAGATTGCATGTTTTTCGTTCAGAGGCACGCCATTTTGCGAAAAATTGATATAAAAAAAAAATCCTACGTACGGATCTTGCTATTGTTCTATAGTTTCGAAAAAATTTTGGTTTTCGATTCCAGATAAAAAATTGCGGCAGCTACGTTTCCGGTCGTGGACCCTTTCGAAAAAAAAGCGTTGGAGGGGAAATGCTACACAGTCGGTGTTTTTTGATATAATTACTTGAAATAAATTGCATTTTGTTCTTTACGATGTGTAAAATAAATTCCAGTTAACGGCATTTCGATTTGTTACTTCATCGGGCCAAAAAAATGCCCGAAAAATGCCCATCTCTCCGTGCTCTACAGTGGTGTAACCTCTTAAGACCAAGTCGAAATCGATTGGTGAAAGTTGATCTTGGTACAAGTTTCGGAATTATTTTGTGTAGAAACGATCATTATCTAGAATTTCGAGTTTCGATTTAAAGTTGCTTATTTAAATAAATTACATTAGATTTTAGCCGGACAAACTAAGACAATTCATACAACATACTGCATACACATGACGGGTACCACTCGCATGGTCTTACTTTTGTGTTTATTTTGAAATGGTAAATGATTGATTGTTCATGTTCCTTTATCGATACATTATCTTTCTGATTTATTCGCATAAGCTCTGGCTTTGGGTGAAAAATTTTAGTCTTAACCTTTCGGTTTCGACTTACTAAAAAAACCCCTTGCCTGTCATGATTAATCATTATCTAGAATCTGGTTGATTTTTCTCTATTTTCTTCGGAATCTTACGTTTTGACAATTTTTCCTTCTTGTTCAAATATATATTATTCATCAAACTTTTCCTGCATATTTTTTGGTAACTTGTACTTTCATTATTTATTGATGTAACATTTTTTATTTTCACATCGTATAATAAATAACTGCATCAGAATTTCGTGAAGGGTTTGAACTCCCAAAACCCTATCTGCCTCTGTAATGAAACATAAAAAAAATTCGTTGCGTCGTTTAATTAGGATCCGTTGCTTTTTGCACTTTTCGGTTCCATTCCACGTGAAAAACAGGAAAAAAGCGAGAGACCCCTTATCCCCGGGGAAAGACGGGAAAAAAGTCCGTCGGGAATTAACGGGGAATGAGTGATAAAGTCGGGAATTGCAGGAATATGAGGCAGCCAGGGCCGAAAACGGTACGCGAGATCAGGCGTGTAGTAACAATGCGAGTAACGTTCCTCGGAACAATGCTCTCATTATGCCGTCTGCTACGGCCTACGCGTGTACACGCGGATAAAAAAAAAAGAAAAAAAGAGAAAACGAAAGTCACGGCACAATGCCAGTCGTTCTTTACGTCGACGTTTGGCGCCGACACTTCTCCTCGCGGCGCCGATAAAAAAGTATCGCTCGTTGCGGAAATTACCGCGCCTAATCAGTACACCAAGGGGTTGGGGGGGGGGGAGTGAGGGTGAAAAGTAATCACAGGACGAAAATACGCGTGAATTTCCAGGCATCGCCTTTACTGAACACCCGCGAGGAATACGTGATAGCAGGGGCTTGGGAATTTTTTTTTCGTGTGCAGAAGAGTAGAGGAAAATTTAATTTTTTTCAAGTTTACATTGAATGGAAAATATTCCATTTTTTATAAGAGTTGATTGGTTTTTTTCATTTTTTTACCTGGAGTTCCAAATGATAACGAAAAAAAAATTTGTTTTCCATTTGCACACAAATTTCAAATTGAAAATGATGTATCATTGCCTTACATTTGTTAAATATTAATAACTGTTATTAGTATTTTGAATATTTGAGGTTACAGAAACAATTTTTCTTGTTTTGGTTTATTTTTCAACGTTTGGAACTTCAGTGACATTTTTTTGTTTTTTCATAGAAAAAAATTGAGGGATTAATTTGGTTTTTTTTCTTTGTTTCAGGTATGTTTCGGTAACACCGAAAAAAATTTATGGTTTAAATTACAAAACAACTGATTCGAGTGTCCATACTAATCTGGGGTCCGAGAGCCAAGCCGGGAGGTAATGAAGGAATTGAAAAAGCTAAAGTCATTTACTTCTTTAATTACAACACTAAACATAGTCTAAGAGTAGTATGGGAATAATATTTATGCTGGATTCTTACTAATCTTCTGGTATTTAAATCGATTCGACACTGGTACCCTATCTTACTATTCTTAATCTCAAAAAAAGTACCTTTATTTATATGACACATCGTTAAGCCATATAAAAAATGTCCTATCGTTATGACTCCTTCATATATCGTAACATGTAAAAGACAAGCCCCAAAGACAAACAGGAGATGGCTTAATGGAGGGTAGCCATCTTGATCGATGGAGGCAGCCATTTTGATTCACAACTCAAGTATTGACTATTCAGTAGGCTGTGTGTATCGCTGCGAGGGGTTTGAATTTTAAATTAGCAATATTTTTTATTCTCTTTAGCATTCACATAAAGGAAAATTGATGCTGCGTATTATCAATTATCAATAGTAATCTGTATTGTATTTTGATAAGGTGATTAGTAGCGTGGGAAATTGAAATTAGAATGTATAACCCAGTTTTCTTCAGCAGTAAATTATTATTGCGACTGAAGCAAAATGAATATCAAGAACGCATTTTTTTGCTGTCAAATCATGCACGTATTTTATTATGATAATTTCTGAAAATATAATAAAATTGTATAATCCTAAATAGAAAAAGGGGGTGACATCCTGCTTCATATCGACTTGCTATCGAGTTGCTACCGGTTTGCTATTAAAGTCGATAGCAGTCGATAGAAAATCGATAGCACCGCATTTGCTAGGGATTAAACTAATTGTAAAACAAATTACAAAAGAAAACCAATTGAAATACCAATATAAAAAATTAAAGAACTTTCCATTTTTCTTATTTAAGTTTTAACTCCAGTTGAAAAGATTCCGTGCAACGTACAATTTTCCATAATATTCATAATACTGAAGGTCCTCTGCTATAAAATGATTAGAATATGGCGAAAAACGTCGTTATAAAAAAAACGCGGATTCGTATACTCATCAAAGTCTTATCGTTTTTTGGTTGCGCACCACCATGGACTACACGATGTCGTTTGCAAACTCGCGCGGAACCCGGTGTCATTTGCGCCGGAAAACTTTTCTCATTTCTGACGTCATTAAACGAGGGCACGAGGGTCCTTGCGCCGAATAACTCTAGGGCCGTCAAAGTTGCGAAAAAAAAAACCGTTTCGCAGGGTCATATTAGTTCTCGAGCTCCGGCATTTTTCGCGCACTTTTTCCCGGACCGAACAGAAGACAGGAAATTCGAGCTGAGTTTTCCCATTTTCTACGAGGCATTTTGAAATTGAAAATAAAAAAAAAAGGAAGCGAAGAAAAAGGCGAAATGGCTCGATCCTCGAGTTCCAATGGCGTGCGGTGTCGTGGCTCGCGTTTCATTGTTATGCATCGAGCCGCGTAAAATTGAGGTTGCGCGCACGCTTTCCATAAGTCGCGTTTGCACGACGCGAGCCATTTTTTTATGGCCGGCTGTTGCGATCCGGGATTTTATTTACTTTGGAAACGAGTCGTTGGAGGCGAAACGGAATGCCTTGGAATAAGAGTCCGGTGAAGGATTCACTTTGGGTGCAATAAACATGGGATATTAGTTTCTTAGAGTGGAATTGCGAGTGAACATTTTTTATGTACGAGGGTGTTCGGTTTTTGTAGGTTTGCGGGGAAAATTAAGTAACTGGAGTAGAGAACCTAAGCAAAAAAAATGTTTAGGAGGGGTTTTTTAGAAACATGTTTTTCACCTCGAAAACATCGAGTATGAGGATATGCAGCCTTGTTCCGACGGTGACAAATGGCGTATTTCAGGCCGACACGTGGGCGGGCATAAAACGGTATACAGTAGAAACCCGTCCATACCGAATCCATCCATACGTAACGTAATGAAGTGGAACGGAAGAAAAACACGTTCCGAACCTTTACTAATGGACCGTCGAGTCTCGTATCTCGGAATTTTGTTGATTTAGCAGTGTCGTACCTAGTGCAAGGTTCATAAGCAAGGGAACGTGGGCAAATTTTAAATAGTTTTCGTTAGTTTTCGTTGAACTATCGAAGCGTCAACACGATGCAAGCGACAAGAAAAAAAAGACACTGTGCATCCTCAACGAAATAGTTCAAGTAAAATACCAATAAACTTTCTAAATGGTACTGAAGTAAACGTCACCGGACCTTAAATTAATTTTTTTAACTTTGCAGAATTCAAAATTAGCTTCATTAGAATTATTTTTATGCAATTTATTTTATCCAAAAAAATTTTAAGATTACAATACGTAATAGGCTAAGTTTTCTCAAATTCTATCATTTCGATAGAAAACTTTTGTCTCTATAAAATTTTATCGTAAAATAATCTTTATTCAATTTCTTGGGAATATTAGTCGTTTTTAACATGCTAGAATTCTATAAAACTTGCATTTTTTACGCTGATGAAAAGAATATGGTTTTTTACAGGTGTTTAATAATTTTTGTAGTGAATGGAATAGTAAAACTGGAATTATTTAAAAAAAACTTTTTCACACTACATGGCGAAAAAATATATGTACTTTTTCTTAGTGGAATAACTTGAACCCAAACTCCCTATAAATTTTCATGACACCGCATTCTCCCCTTAAAAATTGTTTTAAGAACTCGTAAAAATTAATTAAAGACAAAAAATTGTTCATTTTTTTCTTAATCGAACAACATGAAATTTAAACTTTATATTATAATGTGCATATTTTTCATCTACACCTACTCCAGAGCATTCAGATAATATCAGTCCTGTAAGCCAAAAAATATTGTTTTTATCTACATACCGTACATTCAACTAAAATGAAACATTAATCACTTTACGAAAAATCATTTTACAAAATTAAATTTCTTTCAATAAAAATATTAGAAAAGACGCTGAAAATAAAGGTGTTTCGTTAAAAATTCTTGTTTACCACATGAAGGAATTTTTGCAATACAAACTTCACAACAATTGGTGATTGTTACATAATTTTTGTAATAAGTAGAAATAATTTGAAAGTAGCGGAATACGACGCTTGAAAAGGCTTGATCACTCAGCACATAGGTACGACACTGTCGAGGGACTGAGGGTCGGAACACCTACTGGTTCACTTCACGTTTTAACATATACAGCCATACGTAATTATCCCCCGAGCTTTCCGGCTGCGCGGGTTTCTACTGTATTGCCGCCCGGAGGGCGTCAATGTACTGTTTTCTACCCGCTTGCGGTAAACCTTTAAAGCTTCATTTGTCACCGTCGGAGCAGGGCTGCAAATGCTCATATTCAATGTTTTCGCCCTTTGGCTCAATATGGTTATAAGAAAACGATTTTTCAAATTGCGCATTTAGAAATGAAAGGTTGACCAACTTTTGGAGTCCAGAGTTGTACATTTTTCATGTTCGTTTATTATGGAATTCGATTTTTGTGATTTCCAATAAATCACTGAGGTTAAAATTTTTTTTTACTTATAGTTTTGGTCTTAATACTATTGGAAGGATTTTCTGGTATTAGTATGGATTTTTATATAGCTTTTTAGATTTTGATGCTGTAGAAATCTAAGTTCTAAAAAATACAAATATTATAATAAATTTTTGAGAAAATGATAACCACACAGGTTCAAAGTATTTTTTAGTTTTTTATAATTTTTGTATAGTATGTTTTTTGTCAAATTTTGTATAATTTTCAGTTATTTCAAAATTAATATGTTTCCATATATCGTTTCATATGTTTGTAAAAATTATTGCTGCAGTGTTAAAATTTTGAACGATTTTGGGTACTTTGATAGATTTTCCAAAAATCATTATCTTTTATAACATTTTGAATACTTAAATTTCATATTTTTGTAGTCAATAGTTTCAAATTGAATCTAATGTTTCTCAGTGTGTTCGATGAATTTCTAGTATTATTATTTGTAGAACACTGTTATTTATACATAGAGCAATATTTGAAGAGATTATTATTTATATATATTCTCTAGAATTCAAAGTTTTTTTAAAATCAAGAAAATTGTGTCTCTATCTTTTTTACGTACTAAAATATGTTTTTTTCGCATTTTTCTACTAGGTACACACAAAACCTTGGAGGATTTCTCAGTAATTTCATTGATTTCTAATTTTTCTGTTGACAGGTATAAAAATTTTACATATTTATGTAAAAATCAAATTTGAATTGATTTTGAAATACTACAATTTTCGTGTGTGTTTTTTTTGTTTTTTTTTTTTTGTTTTGTATTTTTAAAGTATTAATAAGATTTTGTCATTTTTTCTAGAATTTATATAAATTAATGGTATAACAATACATTGCTATATACGTTTCCGAGAATTGGATGCTCTCGAATTCAAATTTTTTTTATCTTTGATCGCAGGCATTCATTGTTAGATTTTTCGGAAAACGATTTATTATGGAATTCAATTGTTTCTAGTATCTGAAAAGATTTCTAAATACTTTTGTATACATTTTATATGTATAGATTTTGTGAACTTGATGGTCTAAGATTCTGAGTTCATTTCATTTTAGGCATTTTCGTTGAATTTTTGTTTTGTTTTTTTGTAATCCTCTGGGTTCGAA
The DNA here is from genome assembly GCA_028476575.1 of Platygaster robiniae. Lineage (NCBI taxonomy): Eukaryota > Metazoa > Arthropoda > Insecta > Hymenoptera > Platygastridae > Platygaster > Platygaster robiniae. Next base: position 39,540,343 of record CM052022.1, read on the forward strand.
CGATTCAAATTTATATTATTCTGAACGGAATCCTTGGTTTCGATAATTTATACTTCAATTCATTTTTTTTGTAACTTTTACTTTAATCAATTGTTATTTACACCGTGTATATCTTTACTTGAAATGATAATTAATTTTATAAAAACTGCGTCTGAATTGGAGTAATTGAAGTATTGGATGAATAAGATAAATTATTTTTAACATTCGTACTAGTTGGTGAATGACATATGTATAATAATGACGTTATAAATTCAACGCAGGCAGAATAAAATTTATTTCGTAAGGAAGAAATGCGTAATTTTTGTGTCTAACGAAATTTGTGGTTTGAAAATTTTTGTTTAAAGCTTGGAGATCATAAAATTTAGGTTTCAATTATTCAAAATTGATATATGTTCATGCTGATTAATTTAAAAACACTAAAGATTGCTGCAGTATTTGGGCATTTTTTTTTGCGCAAAACTTTCTCTGATGGGCTTTTTTCATTCTAGAAAGTAGGGAACGGTCGTCCTTGACCTGAGTATTTTTTAGGCAAAAGACGACGAGGGTAATCAAATTTCGCGGCGTGACGTAGGCGGTTTAAGTAAGCTCTAGGATACTTTTTTTTCGAGGCTTATAGATCAGCGTGATTTGTGAAACTTTTTTTTTTTCATCAAGTGTGTGGAAATATTCGATGACAAAGGTCGACGTGCGAATAAATTTTACGAACATCAATCTTGTCAGTTGTCCAATTAATGAGTTGAATTAGCATAGTTTTTGAATGGATATATTCTACAAATAACAAGGTCTTTTTTTGTTCAGGATTTTTTTTCACGATTCACTTACGCTTCGTAATGTATCCATCTGGTGTACGTAAAGAAGTATTTAGATGTTAAAATGATAATTTTATCTCGTGTTGATTGAATTCGTTTCAAAAAATTTTTTGCATTCGAAGCAGAACAAAGAAAGTAATAATCCCTCGTATTGCTCTATTTGTTATTTTTCTTACTCAAATCATAAAATTATATGGAACCAAAGTGACTGGGTGAAATGTAAAAATATTAAGTCGATACGTGGAAAAAACAATATCCTCTCCAACAAGATAGTCTAAATCTCATCAGTCTTGGGTTATTCGGGAAGAGGACAGATTTGGTCGAGCGAGTTAATGATTTCGCTAATAATGACATCAGGGGGGTGAAGAGGATAGAAGGTAGGATATGAAAAATCAAAGTGGCCCGGTGAAAAATGGCTTTTGGGTGCCGTAATAGGTCGCTGTAATTTTTATGTCGTAACTGATGGCGCAGATGGTGTATCGGGGCCACATACATTACCTTGATCGATATCCGATGTTCGGGCTAATCGGCCCGAAATGGCCGTGGATCGACGCGATTTCTGGAATTATCCGGTGCGGCCTATACTGTTCCCGGTCACGCGTAATCCGGGATTTCGAAGTATGTGCCGGCGAAAATTACGCCACGTAACGCATCCAGCTGGCAGCGGCCATTACCGCGGACGCAATCACGAAGCGTTAACAACAAGTTTTTTCTGTCCGTAACATTTGTTTGACTTTAAATTTTTACTTGCGAAACTAGGTTTCCCTTGGTTTTCTTATGTTGGGAAGGAATTAGCTGCTTTTTGGAGTGAGATCGACTGATTGAGTACAATTTTGAGAATGGAAGACATGAAATTGATGAGATTCAAGTTTTTGGTGAATTGAATGAAGATTGATGGTGTATTTAACTTTTAGAGTGGATAAATTTTCGAATATTCGATATTTGGTTTGAACATTCTGTTTAATTTACTTTCGAGATTTTATGCAAATACAGCAGTCTTTTGGAGAAAATTGCGAAATTCAAGTGGAGAAGTCCTATTAAAGGCGACCTTGGAAACGTGTGAATTTGCAATAACGCCGCGTTAATTGGCTGAACAAACGTCTTCTTGAAGGACTCTTGATGATTGGGCAATTTGAGAAATCAACAGGGCGAACAAAAGCACGTGCTACTTTTTCTGGTGACACAAAATGAGTTGTATACAGTTACGAAAAAGTAGAATGGTGTCTTTCTTATTCCAATGCTTCAGTCAATTAGAGGGAACTTTAATTGAGGTTATAATATACGGATTCCGTTATAATATACGAATATAAATACACACACTGAATGACAGTTTGATGAATAAACAATGTTTTTGGTAATATTACTTCTTTTTTGTGTAATACTCTAAACTATTGCGAAATTCGGGTTTGATATTATTGGATACTGGAAGATTTGGATTGGAAAATTTGTCCCACGCTAAAAGAAGAAATTTATGAAAAAAAGACTTATAATAAAAAACATCGTCAAACACCCTTACCCGAACTCAATACGCAAACCAAATACATACTCATAAAAAATCTTTATTCCCACAATAACGCCTTTCTTCTGCACAAGGTTTTAAAAAATCGTCCATTTGAAAAACCCGGAAAAATCATAGAAACGTGTAACGCAATATCTGTGTGACCTATCGAAATGCCGATACATAATAAAACGAAAAAAAACGCTCTCATGGTACTCGGGATGGGCGAAAAATCGAAGAATGGCCTTTTGTGGAAAGCAAAGTTCGGCGAAAGAGCTGGACAGAGGCCGCGCGGTACCAAAAAAAGTCGGGCCCTTTCGGTAACCCTTTTTTTGTTTTTTCGCCGCCGCTTCCGTCTTTTCAGCTTCTTTTGCGGAACGGGGCCCAGTTTGCGAGATTCGCAGGGAATGCCGGTTCCCACGTGCCGCGCCGAGACGCCCTCTCTCGGGGAAAGCGAGACAAGGAAACCGGTCGTGACGTTGCCGAGTCGTCGACTTGTGACCTTGGGCCCGTGGCCGGCCGATTTACCGAAGATACGCGAACCGCCATTTTTGCGAGACCCCGGTCCCACATGCGTTGTCGCGAATTTTAGCTGCATGGTGAAAAAATTCGAGTCGAAAGTTGAGGTACCAGATGAAGAAAAAATTGAAAGTAAATTTTCTCATGGAGAATGTAATTTACATGCGTTCGCAGTGGAAAAGGAATATTAGCGGCAATACTATTGTATTTTGTCATATTTAGAAGAAAAAGTACCGTGAAATAGTATATTTCGTAACAGGCACGAACGATATTTTATGTACCGAGGACATAGAAAACGCGTTGAGAGATCTCGAGCTGGCATAGAAACGCGTTTTCTATGCCAGAGGTACATAAAAGGTCATTTTTGACTCTGGATCCGCCCAAATTTTTACTGCGAATGCATGGATTTTACAATCTCCACAGTGAAATTGAATGTTATTTTTTTCTTCCGTGAGGGTGGCTTGTTTGAAAAATTGAACTTTTAAGTAAGTAAAGACAATGACATAAAAATTGTCTGTTTATTTTTAACTAGAGTTTCGAGTTTGGAATAGTTGGTAACCTTAAATAATGTTTGTTCGATGTCAATATTTGTTTATAATTTTAAGTATGAGAGATAGTGGGGACAATTTTTTTCGCCGTATATTTTTAGACGTTTGCAACTTGAGAGCTATGGACATGATTAGAATTATTGTGTATATTTAAAATAGGTTTTGAAGTATAACTGATCGAATATATTTATTGCCATATTATCAGTTTGATAGAAGATGTAATATATTCAAGTAAAGAAATTATAAAGCAGATTTAACGTAAGAAGTATTAGAGGCGTAGGCAGAAAACATTTTCGGAAGGAGTTTGCCACAAAATATATTTTTTAATATTTGACAATCTGGTTATAACAGACGAATTTTGTAATGTTCTACATTTTAGAATTTAAAAGTTGAAAAAATTTTGGAGACACATATTTCTCATGTTTGTATTTAGGTAATGGAATGCGACTTTTGTGATTTTAAATAAGACCCTGAGTTTTTTTATTTATTTATTTATTTATTTATTTATTTAATAGTTTAAAATTTTGTCATCTATGAAAGTTTCGGTACTTACACAGCTTGAAGGATTTTCTGATATTATGTATTATGAATTTCCATACATATATTTTTTTTTAGGATTTGATGCTGTAGGAATGGTAGTTCTAAATAATGTAAATAATCCAATAGATTTTTGAGAAAATTATAACCAAATAGATTTCAAGTGTTCCATAGATTTCTGGAATTTACGTATGGTATGTTATTTATACAATTTTGTAGTAGTTTCTAGTATTTTCAGAGATTTATAGTATTTCAATGGATCGCTCAATAGATTTCTAGAAATGATTGCATTAATATTAACTTTAACTGCATAAACCAGTATCTTTCATTTTGAATATCAATAATTTTATTTCAAAATTTTTCAGTATTTATACAGTCGAAAAAATGTTCAATCGTATAAATTCTATAAATTCATTTTAATGAATTTTCATTGTATTCTTTATGAATTTGTAGAAAAGTGTGTAGAATGATATACAATTATGTAATTCTAAATAGAATTATATTGCAATATATTCGCTAGGGTTTGACGTTATGATGTTACACATTTTTGAGGAAATTATATCTTCATACATAGATTTTATGCATTCAAAGATTTTTCGTATTTTTCGCATTTTTCTAGTGTAAACTAAACCTTGGAGGACTTTCAGTATTTTTATAGATATCGAAAATTTTTGTATATTGATATTTAAATTGGAGGATTAAATCTTCTATTTTCATATTTTTAAAGTATTGAAAAGATTTTGTCTTATTTTCTGAATTTTGTATGGATTCACAGTATAGCTTTGTATTGCTCTATATGCTTTTGAGAATTCGATGCTCTAGAATTTGAAATTTTCTACATCATAGGCATCTGTCAGGATTTTTCAGAAATCAGTTTTTTTTAAATCCAATTAATTTTAGTATTTCTCCAGAAATTAATGGTTGGGGTAATTTTCTTATACTTTGAAATGGATTTTATGTAGGATTTTAGAATTTAATAATGTAATATACAAAGTTTTTTGGATTTGCAGCATTCTTGTAGATTTTACATTTTCTTTAGCATTCACTTGGTTGACACAATTTCCATAATTTATATTTTCTACGCAATCCTACGTTTTAATCATTCTTTTACTTTTTCAATAAGGATATATTACGTTTTCCTTTTTTTTTTTTTTTTTTTTTTTTTTTTTTTTTTTTTTTACAAATTGTCATTTTATTATTTATTTATGTAACTTTTGTTCTTCTTACATAAAATAATAATTGATCAATATATAGTATATATATACTACTCAAAAAGTACTGGAATATTGAAAGTTTTACAATAATGTTGCTGGTTTTACAATATAATTGCAAAATTCATCTTTTTTAAAATATTTTATGGTAAATATTTTAATGTTGTACAAATTGAAATATGTATGCCGATTGTACTGGATAATTTTGGAAAAATTACCGATTTACAGATTGCAAATCGTTCTACATAAATTGTTTTTTTTTTACTATACTTGTACACAGGATTTGATATGCGTGTATAGTTGAAAATTGAACGAATTATTTCACGTTTTATTATTTGTTTTTCAGTTCGTTTCATGTATTTCATGTACTCAGAGAGAATATTGTACATTCAAGTACAATATGCATCGTGAAAGTGTGTATCATATTATAAAAGCTACAATATATTTTCGAATTTTTTCAATATTGTATTAATCACAATATTATATACTAAATCGTACACAAACGTATAGCAAAGAGAACTATACAGAACTGAATATTCTCAAAATTTATGTCATTATCTAAAATCTGGATTGGTAGGAGTTACAATATGATAATGCAAAGAAGTATAGTAGAAAACAAATTATTTATTAGAATTTTGTACAACAAAATTTCTCTGACACTGCAGTATAATTTGACAATATTTACTGTATATTGTAGCAAAAACTGCTATAAATATCTAGCAGAAATTACAATATTTTTTCTCAAGTTATCAACTAAATTTTTCGTGTTCAAATCACTCATGCTTTTCTTAGATTCAACGTTTTCTTTACTCGCGACGCTGCAGCGCGAAGCTTCAAACGCGATTACCGTGCAGTGTACGTTAAACGTAACGTAATCAACGCTAACTTCATTATCGGAGTCAACGCGTATCATGAAACTTGGCCGTCGCAACTTTCCCTCGTCGTGCGAATTTCGAAACCCGCGCTCGCGGAAAATAACGGCGATTAGAAAAGTTCTTGCGGCCAGCGGCCGACCTTGGCCAAGGTCGCGCAATTAAGTGCAGGGATGAAAACGAGGAAGAGATTAATTAAATCGCGAGGGGCACCGTAATTCGTTCCGTTTTTCAGCGGTACTCGTTTTACCGAGATAAATAGCGTCGGCGAGTATTTTTAATAGCGCTTAATATCGCGTCTGTTTCACATCTCAGCGCCATGTTTTACGAACGTCTGTTGGCCGAAGGAAAAATTTCGTCGAGTATTGTTTCGAGTTTCGACGGAAATGAGTTTCATTTTTTGTGGGAGTAGCTTTTTTTGTAGGTTTTTTGCTGGAGTTTGAAAAGTTGAGGGTTGAATTCAGGGATGAAAACTTTGATTCGTGAGAAAGTGATTTATTTGTTCATTTTTTTATTTATTGGAATATTTTAGGTACGTAAATCTGTGATAAAATGCATTATTTTGGGACACAGGATTGTGATCTGTTTTAATTCAAATTTTGACGTATTTGAAAATGACGTATTGCACATGTCAATATGATGATTTTTACGGATTTTACGATATGTATACCTATGTAAAAATTGCATTGGTTGACAAAAATTTTTTTAATTTCTCTTTAATTTTTGGAACCTATTATTTGTGCTTTGTAATTAGAAAATTCGAAATATGCTTATGTTTATTTATTTTGTCGACTTGTTACAACATGGTCAACTAAAGAAGTTCAGTAAAAACCAAATTTGTTGTTTAATTCGACAACTCATAAATAAGAGGAAAGTTTGTTCTATGGCACAAGCATTGTTCTTTTATTTTCAATAAAATCCAATGTTACGCAGCGAGCGAGAATAAAACGAGGAGAAAGATTGCAGCCGAGTTTCCCTGCATAAAAAGTTTGGAACATATGATTACGTAACTTTTCCTAACATCGTTGAACCCAACTGAAATATGCTTCACTGAAACTTTTCTGTCTTGACGCGTTATAGTTCTATTGTTTTTTCATTCTTTTCTTCTCTCTTTGTATAGCGTTATTGAAAATGATCAACATACAAACTTGCCTTCTTGCCTGTTACTTTTTTTTTTTCAATATAAATAATATGCAATATTTTTGGTTCCTTAGTTTATGGTTCTTTGGATTTTGTAGTTTTTGGGGATTTGATGTCTGTTTTTTCGAAAAATAATGAATTTTAAGACAATTGATGAAAAGTTAAAGAATATTGTCTTTGTTAGTAATTTTTTGATGAACGTTTTATCATTTTGACGATGAATATTTTCGTTTTAAGTATTGAAAATGACGATATGTAAATATTAAGATTGAAATTGCAAATAAAAATCTCAAGCTATTATTTCTTGTAAATTTATGAATATTTTTCTTTGAATATTGAATGTTGTCCGTTCAGATAAATACATATTACAAACACATACTTTTTCCACAAAATAGTTACAGCTATTTGACCGTAAAATATTGTACATAATGTGGATATCTAACACAATGTCATCATGTCACCAATTAAAATCAATAACATTACTATTTAAATGATTTTTTTAATAATATTCTTTTCAAGAACGAAAACCTTAATAGTGTAGGACTTTTCGTATTGCAGAATTTACAATTTACTGCAGAAAAATAAAACAGGAGATTATTATTGTAAAGTTTCGTTTCTAAAGCAAATCAATGTGTAATTCTGTTTCTTTTTTTTTTTTTTTTTTGAATCCAAATGTCATCTGAAGTATTTTTATTTGATGAAAAAATCAATTTTGCTAGACAAATAACAAAAAATCATAACCTTTTGTTAGTGTTTGTACGAATCATTCATGTAGAATCAATTAAAATTGTAATTTCAGTACCTAATTAATTCTTGGAACAAATTTTTGCAGTGCATTATATAAGTACGGAATATTGCTGAAAAACTTGATCTTAATGAAAAAATTTCAAATGCCAGGCTGTTTTTCCATTTCAGTGCTTGTTATCGAATGAAGTGATCGATAGAATTTTCCAATACCTTTCTACTAATTAAAATTTCCATCGATGGAAAAATTGCACCAAACAATAAACTGTATCTCTTTTTTTTTCTCGTTTTGCTCGTGTTCTTTGGCTGACGTAAACGCTTACAAATCGTGAAACAAAATACGGTATGGTATAAAAAGTTGGCAATGCGCGACTCGATATGTTCGTGAAACGCGAACACGTCGGTTCGACGGGAGATAAGCCCGGGTTTCTCGTGTAGCATGGGTGCCTAGCTCGCATAATAGGAAACGTATGTGCATCACGTACGCACGTCGGAGATGCCGATGAATTATGTAATTTGTTTCATAAACATGGTGCTTCATTACGCCACTGAACGCCACTACGAGCCGTCTGTTCAAGATGTTCAAGTAATGAACATCATCTTGTTACTCCGTGCTCCGGCGCACTTGATGGCGTCATCTGGCTCCCCCGTCACGGAGTATCGCGTTTTTTACCAATCGACCCTACAAGTTTCGCTCTTTTTCGATAAAAAACGTATTTTCATGACACCGATATATAATGAGAGCATTACATAAATTCTTTCGTAATGGCGTATGTAATTTTTTTTTTATATTATGTTGTGGAAGAGGTTGCAACGTAATTGCGTGCGATTTACGGTTAGAGCGCGTGCGATCGTTTGTGGTTTGTTCAGTTATATTATAAGAATAACGGGTCATTACGATGTGGGAACAGAAAAGTCCGCTGGGCGTGTGTTGAGAGGATTTCGAGATATTTGGGAATGTTGGTAGAAAATTAATTATGTGAAGGGGAAGGATTGAAGAAAGTTTGGTTGCGGTTGGTAGTACCAAGAGGCGTAGCAACGAAATTGAAAATAGAGGGGTGAAACTTGAATTTTAGACAAGTCGATATGTATGTCAGTGTGGCGTAATATATTTTTTTTTGTATTATACAATCTCAAAAATCAATTTACAAGCTCAACATTTTAGTTTTAAAAGTACATATATCACTTTTAATATGAAATTACAACATCTTATTTTTAACTTCTTGCAGGACTTATTTTCTTGGTATGTTTGATCATTCTAGTTCTTTTTTTTTCTGATTTTTCAGTGTATTTTTCCCACCATTTATAAGATTATCTCGTATTTGTAGTGATCTTCTTCATTTGTTTTCTCTGGGATTCAATGTTTTATAGGTTTTAAGTGTTTTCATTGTTTTTTAGAAAATGAACATTGCTCTACACATATTTAAGTTATTTTGCAATTTCCTTTTCGAAAAATTTGACGGTATGCTAGCATTTTTTCGTATCAAATACTATTTATAAAATTTTTCATGGTATTCTGGTTTTTTTTGTAATTTTTAAAATTTTTGTCGATTGTTATATAGGATAAAAGAAATTAGAATTAAAAGTGCATCATACTTTCAGCATTAAAAAATTTTTTTAAAGAAACCGTATTCCCAAAGGTAAAATTTATTTTATAGATTTCCAGTACTTTGAATGTTGATCGTATTTTTTCAGTATTTTTACAATATAGAGTATTTCCTTGCATTTGAATTGGTTTTTTTATATTTATCTACAATTTCATGTTTTAGGATGCGAAATTATAGATACTCAGTAAATTTATAGTTATTTAAGAAAATGATACCTATATACAATAATTTTCAGCTTTATCGAAATAATGGAGAATTTCGTATTTTTTTTTATTGGTATCTGTAGTATTTTTTGACAGCTCAAAAAATTTATCAAATTCGATGCTCCAAAATCTGAATTTTGAAGATTTACGGATTGTATTATATTTTTTAGAAAAAAGAATCCTTATAAGTCTTTTTGATACTTTTAAGAAAATTTTGTAGTATTTTCTAGTGGTTTTTCTGAATTTCTTAGTATATTTTTATAGATTTTCAGGTAAGTTCTATTAATTAGATGTACTTAAATTTTTTTTACTATTTGAAACGATTTTTCAAAATGCAGTTTTTTCGTAGATATCCAGCGTTTCAAAGAATAAAATTGTCCAAGTTCAGAAAGATTTTGTATGTTTTTTAAAAATTACTAGTATTTTGAAGAATACTTATGTGGGTTTTGATGTTTGGTGGTTTTTAATCTAAAATTCTTATAATTTTGAGGTATACGTAAAATTTCTCAGAAATAACTATCTTCATGGGCTAAAAATAAATCACGAATTTCCCCAGCTTATAGTTTATTTTATATATTTTCTTGATATTCATAAGTTTCATTTGATTTTTAAGTATTTTGATACTTGCTATATTAATTCTTGAAATTAAATGCTGTTGGATTTAACATTTCACTGAGTTTGATTATTTTTATTTATTTTTCATAATATATATGTATTTTTGTTTTTTTAAGTTTTCAAAATTTATTACACTTCGTTGTACATATATTGTACTGTTCTTCGGAATCGATAATATTTGTGTATGTAAATTTTAGGAATTTGATGTTAAATTTGAAAACTCATGAATTATTTGTATTGCGAACGATATTTCAGAAAACAAATTTCCCGTGGATATCTTTTAAATAATTCTAGTTATTCTCGTATTTTTTATATTTTTTGTATTCTTATAAAATCTAAAAATTTGCTGAATTCATTTTCATGGATTTCTAAATCAATTTTTAGAGTGAAATACCCTAGAATTCAGAATTTCATAGATCCCAGGGAAATAAATCGATTATCGAGATAATTTTATCTTGATACGTTTTGAATATACATAGATTTGTTGAATTTTTTGTATTTTCCAGCACTCAAAAAATGTGCATGCAATTTTCTACTTTTTTGAAGACGTCCTTATTAAAACAAATTTGAAGTTCCTGTCATTTACGAAATTTATGGTTGACACATTACAGTCAATGAGTGTCAGAAAAATGAAGTGTATCTTTGGCCATTATGAATAAAGGTGGTTAGCAACTGACTGTGTATGTAGTTGCGATTTGCAACGTTCCAAACTGGATGAATAAGTCGATATTGATTTGGTTCGATACACAGATTGATAAAAAACGAAGTAAGAAAATGATTCATATAGGTTCAATCATATGAAACTGTCGCTGTAAAAGCTCAACTAACAAACTTGTAAGTCGATCGCGTTTTTCCCCGAAATCCTGATACGCGTTTCAATGCGTCAATCACGGGATATTCATACTCGAACAATTTGCTCATTACGTGGCTTGAAATATGCCCCCATGATTATCGAGTCGTCCGCGGCTTTATTTCCAATCGCGCTTCAATTATTGCTTCCCAATCGAGTGCACGTCGCGGCTGAATTCAGGGAAGTAGTAAGTATAAAGTAGAATCACGAAATAAATCACCATTATTTCACGTGATTTTCATACAGAAAAACTGATTAAAAATTTTGTCAAGAGGCTTGAATAGTCTTGGTGTTTAGAATTCTGTATTAGAAATCAGGTTGTAAATATTAAATGAAAGGTGGTAGATAGGCTATGTGGTTTCTGGATTCCCAAACTCCTCCCAAACCTAATTTGAGTGGAACACCTCTAACCTGACCTAACTCGAGTAAAACGACACTAACCTCATCAAACCTAACCCAAGTTGAGCACCCTTATATCTTGGGATAGGTTTGAGAGGAGTGGGGGGATACAGAAACCCCAAGTTTTTGGTAGAAATCGAATGTGTTGTACAATTTACTTATATATTTCAATTTTTCATTTTGCGAGTTGTTTTGAATTGGTTGTAAAATTTTTAATTGCTTCGTTTGAAATCTGCGAAAATGTCGAACATTTTTTTGTACCTAATGATATTTGTGCATTTTTTAAACATTTTGATGAACCTCTGAAAATAGATGATGGCAAAAAGAAATTTGTTTTTTTTCTTAACTTCACAAGATGGTTTTTGGAGAGTTACAAAATCGAATATCCGGTGTAAAATCACAAGCGACGGAGCCTGAATAAGAGTTGAAATGCACTTACCCGGGATTTCCAAGGAGGGTGCGACAAAAACGCGTTTCGTGTCGGAGTACCCGGCCTTGCGAAGGCGCGGGGAAATGTACGGCCGTCCTTGGCCGGACGCTTTCCGTGACTCTCGCGTCCCATTTGCGCGTTCCCCAAGGGCAGAACTTGCATCACCCTGAGGTACAGGGAACTCTCGTCCGATAACGCGACTCGTTACTCTCCGGAATCGCGTTTAATGGTTATTGTTGCGGCTTGTTCCGTGCTCCACGAAGCGAGTCCGCCCGGTAGATGCATGCCTTTTGTGAGAGAAGTCAAAGGGCAATTCGCTCGCGAACCGAAAGGAATAATTGGAAACGATTCCGCCTGATTCCACGTGATTCCGAGTGATTCGCGTGATTTCGACCTGATTCTGAAATCTAAATGGGGAATTGAAATGTATTTTTTGTTTTTCGTTTAATCAGTGTCTATGGAAAATATGGTAGAGATGTCATAGCTATATGAAAAGTAAGATTATAGACAATAGAATTCATGGTTGACGTGATTGAATAACGAATTTATTGTAGTAGTTGAGATGACACTGAAGACGCTCTTCCTCAGTGTATAGGCTTTCGTCAAAAGTGTGTAGGAAAAAACAAAAGAATATGCTCGATACACTAAAATTCATATAAACTAAGGAAAAAAATGCTCGAAAATTTTCCCAGCGTATATGTTCATAATTACTGTATCAAACTTTAATTTTATTCAACAATGTAAACACTTCTACACTCGTTGCTAAATCGAACGAGTATGTATCGAACAAGCAAGCCAAGTGAATGAGCGTGTACATTTTAAGAAAACGAGTACCCCTTACTCCCACCCATGGCCTGTGGCGATGGGGTGGGAACAGGCGAGAACTCCATTCTCCCTCCTCCCGCGCGTCCCGCAACCCAAAAGCTATGGCTTTCTTATGTTCCGACGCGTTCGACTGTCTGGCTCCGACTGACTCTCGCGCATCTTGCCTTGCGCAGTCTGTTCGAGAGTGGGGGCCCTTCGCGCACCTCAGCGCAACGAAGCTCACGGTCCCGAGCTGCTTGTTCGATTTAGAAACGAGTGTACTTCATATTTATAATTATATACCAATTAAAATACCGAATCAAAGAATGAAAATAATTTCATCCAAAACCACGTATAGAAATATCACAATTTTATGACATCACATCCCAGTCAAAATTCTACATTGCCAACGTTGAATTTGACAATCTCATTTTCCCCGGAGTACTATTTCCAACCAACGGTGAAAATTTTGGATTACACTTTTTTTCATTCAACATTACGAAAACGAGAAACAGAAAGAAATAAAAAAAACTTGAGAAAAGAATGAAAATGACGGAACGTTGCTCCCCGAATGAACTAGAAAGAAGGGATGTTACCGAGACTGGAAAGAGACGGAGGGGAGTGAAAAGTAAGGGGTTGACAGACAGCGAGGACCGAGGGAAAACGCGCGCTGGACGTCCCTGTTAATGGAAACCCATTGTTCTCTAATCAAATCATTCGTTGGTTGTGGAGGGGTATAAAGTGGGAAGGGGGGGGGGGAGAGTTTGGACTGACGGACAGAAGCAAGGAGCCGCGGAAAAATCTCGACGTTTTTTTCCAGGACGTGACGGAAAATGCGAAAAATCTCGACGTTAATATATTCCCGACTCGAAGGAGCCTTTAGTTCCAACTGTTTTTTCACTGTCGGGAAAGAATACGGGGATTTTTTTTCCATTGGCGAGATAATTGAAAAGTCGAGGGAATGAAAGAAGGTCGTTTTATCGAGTTTGAGAGCGAGGGCTAGGTATGGTTTGAGTAAGTTTTCCTGATTTAGAAAGAGTGGGGTCAGGGGCGGCAGAAGTATGGTGGGTAGTACTACCCATGTGGAAAATTCTGCATGGGTAAAGTATCCAAAATTACCCAAACAAGAATGCAGAAATTTGTAAATTGTAGTTTTATCGATTTGTTGAACTTTTCACGACTCGCAGAATTTAATAAAATCGTCTTAAATTTTAGATATTTAGTAATAGCTTTTGATTTGAAAATTTTATAGATAACACACAGTTTCTGTAGTTTTACGGCGTTTTTGAAAATTTTTTATGATCCACAAAATAAACCTGCATTCTCTGAAATTCTAGAATATTTTTATGGTTTTGTAGAATCATTAACAGTCTTTGAAATAACGAATGTTTTCTGTTTAAAAATAATTTTTTTCAACTTCAAACGTAAAAGACTATTCAATTTTTCTTAATTGATGAAAATTTTTCTTGATGATGCAAGGTTTTTCTTAATTTTCAAATACTTCAGAGTATTTCAAATTTTTCTTAAAAAATCAAGTTTCATAATGCATATTCTGAAGAAATATGATCAACACAATTTACAAAATGAACATATTCTTGAATTCTACAGAAATGGGTATTTTTCTAGAATTATTAACAGTTTTAAAAATTTTCATATTTTTGACATTATACCAAGTGTCAAAAATTTCTGCAACTTATGAACATTTCTTGCGATTTTTTAAAACTCTTGAAATTTCTTAGTTTAAAAAAAAAAAATTAGAAAATATTATTCTGAATAATAAATGTTAATAAAAATTCAATACTAAAATAAAAATAAAATGATATAAATAAAATACTCTTATAATAATAACTATTAAAACTACTATGCCATATTTTGAAAATATGGTTAATATGTATGATAATAAACACAGCATACAAAATTTCTTGAATACTTATGGAATTCTACCGATTTTTCGATTTTTTTTAAATTATTCATAGTCTTACAGATTTTAAAAGTTTTCTGATTTTTCAAAAATTTCAGAATTTTAAACGCAAAAAAATTCCGGAATGTTAAAAATTCTTGATATTGCATGAAAATCGTAAACATTGATTTTCAAATACTGTGAATTTTCGAAAAGAATTTTAAAAAAAATTTTCACGCATACCTATTTCGTCGAAACACATAATAATGAACATAATTTTCGAAATTATGGATGTTCTCAAAAATTTTACGAAAATTTCGTTTTTTTATAAGGATATTTGATAATTTTTAGAATAATAATTGTTTCAATATTTTCAAAATTTTTAAAATATATAATAACATAAAACTAACTACTCAACACTTGAAAATTTTATAAAATTTTTCCAACTCGTAAAATTTTTCGTGAATTTCTTAATATTTATAAAGTATTGAAAATTTTCGTTAAAAATATAAAAATTAATATGTTGCATATTTTGAAAAAATATAATTTGAAGCACAATTTATGAAAATAGAATTTTTTCTGAAATTGTACAACAATCATGATTTTTCGAGATTTATAGACATTATCTATAATTTCTTAAGTGTCGTGATTTTTCAAAATTTGGAAAATCATTATTCAAAATCATATTTTTTAACATGGTGCTAGCTGTGATTTGGTTTTTCAAGGAATTTTTCTTTATCTAGGGATGATTGTAAGTATACTTTTTAACTTTTATTTATTGTAGATATAATCTTATGACCTAATCAATGCAGACAAAATGAGAATGTTATAAGTATTCAAGTTTTTTAATTGTTATAGAATTACAAATTTTTTAATTCGACTTGAAGTCTAGTAAAACATCGTAAAAGTAACAATAATGTTTGAAAACTTAAATATCTATAATTGTATAATTTTCACATTTTAGTTTTATACCCTTCGATTTAATATTTAAGGATTATGCGAATTGTAGACCATGACTTGAAACCATAATTTCTAAACAGGAAGAAATAGTAGATTATTGTGCATTCATCCAATATAGATTCAGAGTGAACAATTACAGTCCTCGACTTCACCTCGGACCAAAACTCTGCGTGCAATTAAAATTGAAATTTAATCGATCCGTGCTATCAGATTTTATATTTTTCCCTGTTTGATGATTTATGTTAGAAAGCATCAGTCATTAGCTATCATGCAAAAAAAATTTTAATTTCTTCATTTTAACTTTTAAGACTGACGAATTAAGATAGCATTTTCAACACAGTTCAATTCATCAGATACATTGAGATTCATTGTAAGAAGACAAAAATACTCTGAGAAATTTTCCTTTCCGATAGAATTCGTCGCACGATGTTTCCGCTCGCCCTGGGCGATTTTCATTTGGTATAGGGCTCATGGAATTCCGGAATTCAGCCTGGCAATGTTCCAGATTCGGACCTCGTCAGAAATTCTCCGAGCGGAGTCGCGCGAATCGCGTTTGCCGGGCCATTGTTCCGGTCCCGTTATTATGCATGCTATGGATGTCGGATTAGTATCTCGTTGAGAAAAAAATGGAGTGTGTTTTGTCGCATTATTCGTACGTGATCAAGCACCTGAACGTGATTTTTTCCCGTTTTTCTCGGCATTTTTCTTTATCGTTTTGCAGAAGGGTTTTAATACATGGATAAACAATGCGCGCAAAGTGCAAACGTTTGTTTGGAAAATAAACGTTTTCCGTGTTAAAGTGGTTTTGGGTATATGTAGGAGAAAATATGGTTGTAAGAACTATATTTATAGCGCTGAACTGAGAAATTTAGGTTCTTTTTTTTTTATGGATAATATAGTTAATTGAATTATGATGACGCCTATAGGATGATAAGTTTTAAATTTTGGATTTTCTTTCAATTATGAATGTAACATCTTTTGAGGATTTCATTTTTCCGTCATTGGGAACTTCAGCTTCCTCTGTAGAGAACGGCAACGTTAATCTAATTTGTCGCTGAAAACAACCCTCGAGACACCAGGTCCAAGGGCTTTCCAAATGCGCCTCGTTTTGCGAAGACATTACGGCGCTTTGTTTCCTTGGGCCCGTTAATTGACGCTCGCTAATCACCGTCCATTATCGTGGACCCCTTCTCGCAACGATTTCCCGTTCGCGCCCGCGAGTTGTTCGTTGCTGCAGGGGCGGCGAAATCGCGAAACATATTTTCCCCGGTTGAGAAACGCGATAATTGGGAATTGTAATGGGCCACTATCGCAGGCGTGCCATTAAACGCGGCGAATACTTGATCTCCATTGCGCAACATCCGGTTTCGAATTAGGGAAATTGAGGGAAAGTTTGATTTCGTGGATTATGATTTGTTCGTGGACTGAAGTTTCGTGAATACAAGGATTTTGGGGATAGAGTTTTTGAAGAATTTTGTGTGTACAGGGAATATACGGTTTCTTTTTGGAGCGAGGATTTTGGTACACCCTGTATATTTTTGATAAAAAATAGAGATATAGATTGGTGTCGAGTTATGAGATGTTTCACTTCATGATTTACAATAATGATGTTGATGATTATTCATTTGATATTTTCTAAATGAAAGAACTAGATGGATCAAATATTTGGATAATCAATAAGTTTACCTATTGTGTCAACCAAATGGTTTACCAAATGGATCGATCAACTGATTTACCTAATGGATCTACCAAATGATTAACGTATAGGATTGATCAACTGATTTATCTAATGCATCTACTAAATTACTAACCTATAGGATTTTAGATACCTAATGGATCTACCAAACGATTAACCTATATGATTGATGAACTGATTTAAATACCTTATGTATCTACCAAATGGCTAACCTATAGGATTGATCAACTGATTAAGTAGATACCTAATGGATTTACCAAATGATAAACCTATATGATTGATCAACTGATTGAAATACCTAATGGATCTACCAAATGATTAACATATAGGATTGATTAACTGATTTATGTAATGGATCTACAAAATGACTAACCTATAGAACTTTAGATACCTAATGGATCTACCAAATGAATAACCTATAGGATTGATCAACTGATTGAAATACCTAATGGATCCACCAAATGAATAACCTATAGGATTTATCAACTGATTAAGTAGATACCTAATGGATCTACCAAATGATCAACATATAGGATTGATCAACTGATCTAAATATATTAATTAAATAATGTATAAATTGTATAAAAATATATGTATAATTTCAAGACATTATTTGTGATTTTGCCATTAAGATAAGTGTGAAATTGCGGTTAAATCAATTATTATTTTATGTAAGAATGGGAAAAAAATTACATTAATTAATATCCAAAGTAGGTATGGATTCCGAAGAATAATGCATGAAAACGTTAGCAACATATTATGTTTAATATAAATGTGAAAATTATCAAAACGTAGGATTATGTAGAGAATATATATTTGCATAATTGTTTTAACACAGTGTATAATAAAAAAAAATAATAGTAATAAAGAAAGTAATCCACGGAAATGCTTAGAGTTCCAAAAACTCTTAGATCATTTAATTCTAGAAATCTACAATAAATGCATTTAAAGTATCAAAAAATCTTTTGAATCATATTCAAGCTGTCTGGGAATTCTAAAAGTAACTGAATTCTAGGAAAAACAGTTTCCCGAAAAATCTGAACATACACCTACGATCTATAGAATCCCGAATTCTAGAGCATACAATTCTAAAAAGCGTATATATTAATGCATAGATATAAATCTACACAAGTTCCAGAAAACGCGAAAAAATCTTCTCAATATTTACTTCAAAAATACGGAGAAACAAGAATCTAGTAGAACATAAAAAAATCTATGTATGTGTGATTTTCTGATGAATTTATGAAATTACCTAGCATAGATTGAAATTCTCATTCCAGAGCGTCGAATTTTTTTCATCTATAATACATATAGCTATGAGCATAAATATGAGAAATCTATACATGTACTCTAAAATTTTCCAAGGTTTCGTATATGATAGAAAAATACAAAAAATTATATAAAATCTTTTAATACATTAAAACTATGCAGTTGAAATTAATGGGGAATGTATAAATTTTTGACCCCAAGAGAATATATAACAATATACTTCTATTCATAATTACATAATGATATATGAATAATTCTAAAAAATATTCAGATCTTCGTATAGAAAACGATAAAAATATGTCCAATATAATTTTTACAATTTACCTACATAATTGATTATTATTCTTTTAATAGTGTGAATGCTAAAAAAATACGAAATAGTAGTATGAAAAATCTGTTTAAAAATACTGTTTTTTTAAAAGTCAATTCAAATATGTCAAAATCCTTGAAAGTTCTAAATCTATATCATAAATTTCTATAAATATATTTAGCGATCCATATAAATACCAGAAATCTATAAAAACACAATGAAATTCTACGAAATTTGATAAATAACATACTTTCTGAAAATTCCAGAAATCTTCAGAATACTTTTAATCTGTATGGTTATAATTTTCTCGAAAATTTATTAAAATATTAGAATTTTCAAGAACTTTGATTTTCGTAGCATGGAATTTTTATACACTGTATATAAATCCATAATAATATTAGAAAATCCTTTAAATTGTATGAATAATCCCAAAAGTGTTGAAAAAAGTTTTAACTACAATGGCTAATTAAAAATCACAAAAATCAAATTCCATTCTATACAAACATGAAAATATGCGACTCTGGATTCTAAAAGTTTTTTAACATTTAAATTCCAAAATGTGAGGATTGGAAAATCGTTTTCTTGTAAACATATTGTCAAAGATTGAAAGCATGGAATCCCAAAGGGAATACACAATTTTCTGCCAACGCCTCTGCATCAAATAAATTTATAAGTAGTGTTTTTTTTTTGAAATTTCGTCGCTAACAGTTGCTAAAATTTACAATTTTTCTCAGTTGGTAGATATTCTACAGCGAAAACAAGAAAAATTCCCCTCCTTTTTTTTATAACATCTTTTTTCAATCGGATTAGTATATAAAATTTCTTAGTGTTTTTACATCTTGGAAATTTTAGTATGATATATATCTCACAATTTTCGAAATTCAGAATGTTGTAAATGTAGTAATTTTTTATTTTAATTTCAGAAAAAAATTTCCAAGATTATGTTTTATTAAATTTGAGTTAATTCGATAAGAAAATTCGAATTAAAAATATATGGTGAATGTAATGATTAGTTTTTTTTTTTTTTTCTTCTTTTCGTAACGACCTATAAAATCTTAATATATTCTGTAAGTTCTTACCGACCTTTTTTTTTGACATAAACTGGGTATAAAGTCAAAAAAAAATTTGGTGTGATATTTTCATAATAACATAAATATACGCAGATGATGAATATGTTATTAATTTTACTCCTCCGACGAATCGGAAATTCACTGTCATTTTTTTTAAGTTCAAATATAACCTATCTTTATTATTCACATGTTTTACTCCAACTTACTTCCGAAATAAGTCATTTGCTATGGAAAAATGATCTGTTTTCTACTTTTTGGCATTCTTTCGTTTAACTACTTTTTCAAATTCCCGACAAAAACCCAGCCTCGGAGCTGCAATTTCCACGCAGAGAATTTATGAAAGTCGAAAGGATTGACCGGGCGCCGGAGCGGGGGCCGGGTTCTAAGTGACGTTTATGAAAATGTATTAGCCCTTTCGTAATTACAACGTTTTCCGCGCGCCATTACCCGCTACGTTCCTTCGGCAAACACGCGCTAGGGCATTAAAGTCCATCGTTTGATTCCGTCTTTATTGTTTCGTGCATCTCACACGACTTTTAATATCGCTAAATCCAAATGATCGTGCTGTACAAATACTCCAAAAAAAGAATTTAAGCGATTCATTGTCGAAAACAATGAACATCGTAAAACATTACAATAGTATTTCAATACTGTTGCTTTTTTTAATTTTATTCATTATTATTTATTCAGTTTGAGTGTCATTTGACACCATAAAATCGTTGTGACAGCTACACTGTTTTGCTTGTGTAACATCCAGAAATCAATGGAATTGCGATGGTTCGGATTCGGCCGAGCGGAAGTATATTCAGCGCGTTCGATTTGGACTTGGCCGGTGATGGGGTAAGGTTAACATAGGAAATTCGTTTGCGGGGCTTTTGACGTCGTCCGTCATCGCTTGCCAGTGCGTTATGAAAACCAGACGATCGATAGCCCATTTCCGCGCCGGGGCTTTCCCGATTGAACGTCGATGCCGTTTCGGGAACAATATCGCGTTTTCTGGGATTCGATTGTGGAAAAGTTCGGCGGGGAAATTACTGCGCGATGGTTGCGAAGAGATGACGGTTCGCGAAATGAACGGCACTTTTTTTTCACTCGCGCGAAAAGCGTCGGCAAGTCATATCGAGCGAAAACAGATGAATGGCTGTGTTTTGTTCGATATATCGATGGATTTTCGCGTGTACGAGAAACGTAAGACATTTTTTTGAGGTTGAAAAAAAAAATTGAAACATATGATGAACTGTAAATTCGAGAGTTCGATGAATGAATTTCTTTGCCTGACGTAAAAAACGTCGTACACTGGAAAATTAGAAAGACTACAGATTTTCTATAAATAATGTTGAATGAACTGTAGTGATCATAGGGAAACCTCCTTTTTATAGCAGAGGATAAGTTATTCGTAAGGTTCTTTATTGAAAAACATTTTGACCTGGTGACTTAGTAGAAGCAATCTCCAAAGAGCTCGAAATAATTTTAAATCACAACTGGTTGTGAGATATCGACATGTAATCATAAACGAAAATTTTAGTTTTGCACTGTAGAAGGAACTGATTAATGAAGAATTATAAAAAAATAACACGGCGACCTTTATAAATAGATGATGGCAATGGTCAATTTGGACCTTATTTTTTATATCATTGGCGTCATATTTTAACTTGAAATTAACCATGGATTTTGAGTTGTTTCTGATAAGGGCCCAATATGTAGCCGAAATTTTGATCATTTTGAATAAATAGATAAGAAATCACTATTTTTTCAAAAAAGTGGCTATGAGTGATCAATTTTCCATCTTTCTAAGTGATAGAGAATATGTTTTTTTCTTAATTACCCTTTAAAATAAACTAACTGACATAAATTACACGAGCAAAAAAATTTTATACCTAATATTGTTAGGTTGAGTTTATAACATTATAATATGATGTAGAAATATTTATTTAAAATATAAATATTTTATCATAAAAATGATGCATAAAAACTAGAGCAATATGTATATATTTGGTATAAAAGTAAAAGTTATCAAAACGTAGTATAGCGGAAAAAATATAAATTTGAAAAGTGGTTTCAACTTGGTAAAGAATAGAAAAAGAGAAAATTAAAATTACAAAAATGCTAAGATTTCGAAAAACTTTAAATCTTGGATTATTTTATCCGAGAAATCTATATGAAAGTATTATAAAATTTTCCGAATCATTCAAAGTCTGAATGGTGTAAAAAGTAGATTTACTAAATCATAAATTATTAGTTATAATATTTTATTAATTAATCATAATTATTATTTATTATCCTTACCGATATCATTTACGATGATATTATTATTATAATGATAATTATCATTATTGTTTTTATTATCTTCAGATAGTAGGTCTTTCTTTACTGAGTATCATTTTAATAAATTAATAAAACTAGGCGTTTCCCAGTCAACGTATTATTTATTATTCAATTATTGATAAACAATTTATTATTTATTATTTAGTCATTTTGGATTCGAAAGCATCTAATTATAAAAAGTGTGTATAGCAACACACCAGTTTCACTGTAAATCTATGAAAATTTAATACAATGCGACAAAATCTGTTTATTATTCGAAAAATATAAACAAAAACAACAAGCACTTAAAAAAACATGAAAAATATATGCTAATGTGATTTCTAGTTAAATGTACGATACATCTGAAATTTATCAATCTTCTCATTCTATAGCATCACAATTTTTTAATCTGTATATCGTATTTACTCGAATATGAGCCGCGTGTTTTTTTTTTTTTTTTTTTTTTTTTTTCTCAAAAGCTCGAAAATGAAAATGTAGCTTATTATTGTGCGCAGAGTCAATTTGGATACAAAGTATTTGATATTTGAATAGAATTTCCGCACAATAATAAGCTACATTCTCATTCACAAGCTTGTGAAAAAAAAAACGCGTGGCTTACATTCGAGTAAATACGGTAGCAATATATTAAAATATTAGATATATACAAAAATACTAGGAAATCCTCCAAGGTTACGAATATATATATACTATAGAAAAATGCAAAAAGTACTAGAAATCATTTAATATAAAATAACAATGTAGCTTTAACTTTCTTCAAAATTTATAAAACTTGGAATCCTAGAGAATATATGTATAATAATAAAATTATACTTCATTTATACAATTATTTAGAATTCTGAAAATAATTATAGAAATTAATTCAGTGAACAAAAAAAAATACATCAGGCTCAATTGAGACAAATCATACAATGAGACATTATTTCGATTGTGTAAATGGTGAAAAAATATTGAAAATGGTGAAAAATATCGAGTCAGCCATGAGCCAGTCGACAGGCATTCATATGAAATGAAAGAATTGTGACTATTGTTAAAGTGGCTTTTTCGAAGTTTTCGAAAAGTTATAAAGAAGAATATTGCTGATAAATAATTTTGTTGTATATTATATTTTGATTCTTTGATATGACGAGAGAGAACTGTAACCATCGTCGAAAGAACTTGTTTTAGTTCTCTTAAAAGAGATTTATAGAGAACGAGATGATTGATAATTTTGTTGTACAGCTGATTTATCAATTACGTCTTGAAAAAGGTCTAAGAAGAATAAATCGATTGACTGGGAATTCGATAAATGTTTCTTCTCCTTACAAATTATTTCATACCCAGTGAAGAAAGAAAATTTGAAAAATATTGAAAATCTATACCGAAGATACTGTTTTCTGCAAAATCAACTTAAATACTCAAAATAGTTGAAACTTTCAAAACTATAGCATCAGTTCCTAAAAATTTATTGAGCGATCCATAGAATTACTAGAAAATAATAAAAATACCAGAAACTACAATATTTGAACAATAACATACCATACGAAAATTCTGATCTGACTTTAAATCTATGTGGTTATAATTTCCTTATAACTCTATTAAAATATTTCAATTTTTTGGACCATTGATTTTATTAGCATCGAATTCAAGTGAGTTCCTTAGGAATCCATTATAATATCGGAAAGTACTTCCAATTGTGTATAACACGGCATCGTAGAGAAAGTAGCCTCGAAACATTGATATTCTGACAAACTAAAAATCAGACATGAGAAAAAAACACTCGAAATTCATTTTATTTCCTTTATTCGACCCTGTCCGGCCACAAATTCAGCAATCAGAGCCACAATCATATTCTACTTTACGCCGGGCGAATAAAAGTGCCAAGCCTTCTAAATTGCGTCGATAAAAAGTGCGCTTGAGAGTGGCGAGTGTGACGCGGAAAATACTAGGTCGAGCCGCGGCGAAGCCGTAGCTAATGCAAATACATTAGACAACCACCCTTTCCCGGAGGCGACGTCTAACGTTATTTACGTTTGATCAGCTGCTCCACGACCGCGGTCGAGTCGGAAAATAGCGCGCTTCCGGCCATTGATATTTCTTGGCCGATAATGCAGCCACGGCCTTTCCCTTCCATAACGAAATCGAAACGCTCCCATGAATATGCGCGAGCGGCCAATTAATTCGCGTCGCTTTTTCGCGATTAAAGAGTGAACGGCGGTTATCGGGTTACGGGCTTTTTCTCTCTCTCTGGCGTGATAACGAAACTGGAATATATCCATATATCCGACTGGATCCCAGTCAGTGATTTCATGTGTAAGAAAAAATCCGTTATTGGGGGAATTTGAAGAAAGACTAGTTACAGAAGTAGCTCAGTTAGTAGAGCACTCGACGCGTAACCGAGAGGTCCCGGGTTCGGATCCCGGCTTCTGACGGGTTTCTCCTCACGTATGAATTCAATGAAAGGAATTACATGGCGAAATTCCAGCAGAAAACTTGGAAAATCCTGGTCGTCCAATCTGAAAAGAAAGGCGCTTTATGAAAAGCTTAGCGTGAAAAATGCAAAAACCCGGGATTATTGAATCGCGTAAAGGACAAACGCAATTTGCCGACATCTGACGATAAATCCCGCGTTAATGCGAGGCGGCTGTTGTTTTATCGCGGGCAGAAGTGCGAGGCAGTGGCGGGGCTGTAAATAATTCAGGGCTCAATTACGCAAATTGCGACTCTCCGCGGGCGACTCCCGCAAAAATTTCGCCAACGACCGTCGTCGTCGGCGTTCGTTCTCGTTTAGCTCCAGCACCGCCTCATCCGCTAATAACTAGTTTCGCGCCGCACGGGAAAAATACATCTCGCGACAAATCGCGGCCTGTGAAACTTTTCTCTTTCCCCTGCCCTTTTCCATGCAAGACCCTCAACCCTCATCCTCCGAGTAAGCTCACCACCATGCACCAAGTTTGCCGGAGCCCTCGCGTGAGCAAGTTTCGGGCAAAGTTTCGGGGCTCGTAACGCGGCGCCGAGTTATTGCCCCGCATTAAGGCGGGACGCGAAACGGCTGGTTATTAAACATGGGCTGCTCGTGTTTTGATTTTTGTATTTTCTGTTTCTTTCGGTCTCGGAGAGGTCTGGGTAGAGGGTATGGGAAATTTCTTGAGACTTTGTGAGCTGAA
This sequence comes from Platygaster robiniae, assembly GCA_028476575.1. Classification (NCBI taxonomy): domain Eukaryota; kingdom Metazoa; phylum Arthropoda; class Insecta; order Hymenoptera; family Platygastridae; genus Platygaster; species Platygaster robiniae. The sequence continues at coordinate 39,565,802 of CM052022.1, forward strand.
AAGTATAGGATTGCATAATATTGCGATTATTTGATTATTTGGTACAAATTTATCATGAAGATTGAGTAGTGTGGAGTTCTGATACTTTTTTTTATAAATTTATGTGTGGTATAATTTTATCCTATACCGATTCTTACACATTTTATCTCGATTTCTTATAACTTAGGGGAGGGGGGGATTTTCGGGAGCGTTTCGTAAGGGAAATACATTTCCATCGGAATTTTGTCATTTTTCAGATTATATCAATTTGGTTTTAGATGTTAGTGAATTGTCATTCTTGCGGATTATAGTTGTTCTTGAAATTGTTCCAGCTGGTTTTGATATTGCGATTTTCTAATTGTCACATTTTGATCTTTGCCACGTTGCCTACTTTTTTGTGGAAAAGATGTGTTTTGTTAATAAGTTATCAACAGAAGAATATTTTTGAAGTTGTTGGTATGTGGATGACTTTTCGGCTGAAGTGAATACCCCTGAAGAGGACCCTTAATGATGGGAGAGGGGGGGGGATAAAAATTATTACAATATAAAATATGGTGAATAGTCATTGAATTAAAATTTGAGAAATCGGCCCTGCAGATCATCGGAAAAATAAATTAACGATTTTTTGTTTTGAATTTTAGAATTCTTAATTCATGTAGCTTAAGTGATTCACAGTTGTACTTTTTTGGTTTTTGAAATTTGTTATTGACGTGTTTTATTCCTAAAATAAAATTTTCATGATTTTTTCAATAACTTTTTTTTTTTTTTTATTTGTATATCTCGGGGGGGGGGGGGGTGCAGTAAGATTCAAAGTAATGAAGCATTTTCTTCATGCAGATTTTAAAGTAAATAATATCAACATAAGTCAAAATTACTCTGTAAATTTTTAGAATTTTTATATTTTTTGGCATGTGTCAAATTTCTTATTATTTTCTGGTATTTTTAAAAAATTTCTTGTTTTTCCTTGGGAATAAATAATATACATCTAAAATTTATTACTCTAAAAATCAAATTTCTAAAAAGTTTTAGTATTTTTATAGATTTATAAATATCACATCCATGGAGAGATTCAGGTTTTCGTACTTTTTATTATTCATGAATTTCTTTGTATATGCTAGCATTTTTTCAAAATTATTCTAATATTTCTAAAGATTGTTCCTCAGATATTCAGAATTTGATTGAAAAACTTGAAATATTTAGGAATTTAGTTGTTCAAATAAATATTTCAGAAAACAATCTCTTAACTACAGAATTCCAGTACTGCTAGAATTTTTCGTATTTTTTTTTTTTTAGTATTTATACAGTTTGAATTTCTTTATGGTATTTTTGATGATTTATGTATAGATTTTATAAATTCAAAACTTGAAATTACGAAGTTTCATAAATTTTCGAAAAAAGTATACTTGCATAGATATTAAACACTAAAAGATTTTTAGTATTTTCCGTATTTTTAGCAAGAAGTTATAAATTATCGAAAGATTTCCTGGCATTGGATTAATTAATGGTGTTTTTGTAGATCGCTATGAGTAAAACTTGATGATGCAGAATTTTTACTACGATAAATTGTACTGTACCAATTTTTATAGACGTCGTGTTTTTCCGCGTTTTTGGGTTTTTTTACGATTTTGCAGTGTTTTCTAGGATTTACAAAAATTTTTTATATTCATATGGTTTATTATAATTCATAGGAAATTCTGGAAAATGTTGAAAGTACCTACACATTTTTTAGAATTTCACACTCTAGAATTTGAGGTGCTACTGACTCTAATTATTCAACTAGATTTTCATCACTTTTAGTAATCTTATAGTGTTAATATGATAAAAACATTTATTGGTTATTTAATAGACATATGCACTGAAAAAAATACTTCAATACAATATAAATTCGACCAAGATTTTTTTGGTTCTTGCAACAATGAAGTTGATAGCGTCGATCGAAAATTTGGTTGCTGCAACACAAACTTGGTTACGAGAACCATAAATTGGGTTGGGTCTATACTAACCAAGTAACTTAGTTCCTGCAACCAAATAGTTTTTTCAGTGTGTAGATTTCTAGAATTTGGTGTTATGGGGTTCGAAATTTCTTAGAATATTATTATTTTTTATATATGAATCATTCTTTTGCAGTCACAGAGTTCAACAAATTTTCAAAATTTAATATACCTCGTCATCCTAGCCAAATTTCCACAATCATAACTGTTATTATTTTTGAGTTCATGAAATTCATAATTGTGAACTTCGTCTAACTTCTTCAAATCACATTAAATTATTTTTCACGTCCTCTTACATTTCAAAAAGTACATGTTTTACATCTTTGGCTTATTTTTATTGATTCTGTCATTGTACTCATTATCATGCATATTTTTTATGATCAGTAATATCATGTCTAACTTATTACTGTAATTTTTTATATTACTTAAAAAAGTGCCAATGAATCAAAAATTTTGAAAAAATTTTGATAGCCACAATACTAGTCATTTCCCTGCTTGATATTATTCATTCGTTTCGTATTCAGTCACCAGAAAATAGCAATGTGTTTTCCATGAAACGTATCGCATATTAAGCTTCGAGATCAGTTGAAAAAAGAGGAAAAAAACGGCAAAAGTGTTTTCGCCACGGCTAAAAAGCGGCGATTTCGAGCCGGGACAAACGCGCCGTCCGCGATCGGCGTCAAAGCCAACCGAGCGTGAGCCCGACAATGAGCCAACGCCGCTTGACTTTGCGTGAAAACAGATGAACGGGGCAAATAATGTCAGGCGCTAAGTTGGGCCTCTGTGTTTCGCAAGCCGAGCGTGCGCGCCCAATCTACATTTCATTGTCCCTATCGCGGCGTTGTTCTTCGCTCGTTTCCGCGTTTTCTTCGCGCCGTAAATGCGTTTTTTTTCCATCTCAAAGCCCTCCTTTTCTTCTCTTTACAAACCAATTTTTTCACTGTCATTCGTAAAATGAAGTCTCGCGAATGCATTATAATTGTCAGAATTAAGGATCGTTGTTGATACAAGATGTCATTTGTAAGAAATTATTTATATTGAAAATAAAAAAATGATCGTAATGTTATTGAGTGTTGGAATTTTCCAAAACCAAAAATAAGAGAATGTACAGGAATTTCCTACACCCCGTAAAGCTTTTTACACTTCTTTTCGAAAAAACCAATTCCAAGACATATTCTAACATTTTATTTGCCATATCGATCGAAAGATATCTGTGGGAAATCCTCGCCCTCGCGATTTTTCACCGGCAGCTCTTTCACGGTGGACGATTAATTTTTTTCTGCGGGGGCGTTTTATTGCGGTCGCAAATCTTGGCACTTCTTTGAATACGCCTGAGCGCTACTTTGAAACGGTTTAACGCGGGGCTCATTAGCTCGGAACGAAATTCCGTCATGAAACGGCGTAATTTTTTTATCGATAATGCACTCGAATGGGTTTTTTCCATTTTTTTTTCTCAATTCAGTTCGAAGGATTTGTTTCGTATCTCCGTCGGCGTTCTACTTCGCCCGACCTTTGCGGCTAAAATCCCGATCTCCCAGTTGAAATTCAAGCGATAGTTGCGTTACCGGTTAATTTTTTTCCTCTGACCGTTCCTTTCTTTTTGTTTCAGGTGAGCGATCATTTACGAAACAAGATACGCTGAAAAAAGGCTGGGTTGAGTGAGTAATTAGGTTTTTTTGTGGTTCCTGCTATTATTGACAAAAATTTTGAAAGTTATTTCAACTGCATATTCAGTTGAGTATGTTATGTAGTTGGATGAAGTGAATATTCTATCAATCAACTGTTCTTTCAAGCCTTGCCTTAGATACTTATTTCAAGACACGCGAAAAAAAGACGCTCAAAACATAACCTCTCTGTAATGACATTACTTTTCACCACTTGCACATGGACCAATTATTTTTTGTCTATTGTTGTTACTGATGCGAGAATGTTCAGGAACAATCACGTGATTGCGACAAAGTTATGTTGACGATAATTAATTAAAAGGCGGCAATTGAATGTTGTAGGACATTGTATTGATCGTATTGAACACAAACCAGAATGGCGGCCATTTTGATTTGTACTTTTTTAAGAATATCGCCCGACATTCGAAACCTACAAACAATCTTCTGATTTTTCTGATAGAAAATCTTATAAGCGTTTACCCCTAAAGAAAGTTCTAAACGATTTAACATTTCTATCTTGTTTTTAGTCTTACTTCGTACTAAAAACGATTAAAAAATTATTATTTATTGTAAAATTTTATTCGAAATTATGAGTGCCAGGATGACCGCTCGATAAAATTTTCTATCTAGGTTCAATCTAGTAAAATCGAGAGTGGTCCTGTTTAGATTATAAAGTGGAAACCTAAGTACAGTGGCAATCCTAACGTGGGCCTAGATGGGGTCTTGATAGAATTTCCTATCTAGGCCGCATCTAGATCATTCGTGACAGCGCCCCTACAAAGGTAATGCTATAGAGGGCCTTGATGATACCAAGAAAGGTCTGACGAATCCTAGATTTTCGCAACTATCGCCCGTCTAGCCCCAATCCAGAGTTTCCTATATAGCGGCTGATCTAGCTAGGGCCACGCTAATGTCTGGATTTTCCATGATAATTTTCTGCCCAGGAAAAATATATAGCACGAATCGCTATACTTGTAAATTTATACGTTGAAAATTACTAAAATATAGCATTGATTACTATATTTTAGTATGTATTGCTCGAAAAATAACAATAAATACTTGATCTAGCAATAAGTATCATATAGACAATGTTACTAGACTAGTGTAGTAATAACTGCCGTTTGAGTCTAGCAAATGCAGCTTTATGAAAATAATAATTTTTGCCGAATGCTATACAGTAATAATCACCATCCGTTAATAGCAAACATTACGCAGCTCTCTATTGTGATATTCACTAAAATTTATCATCGCTTTTCTAAGATTCGTGGTTCTACCATTCCAGTATGGTAATAAGTGTTGAGAGAGATATGTGCGTACTGCTTAAACCGTATAATAAAATGAGTTGTGTGTGTACAGTTGTTTTTATAATCTGGAAGAAAAGCGCATGTAAATAAAAAAAATTTTATTCCTTAGTGCTATCAGAAAATGCTACAAGTTTAATATTTATGGGAAAAAAGTAATTCAGCATCATTTTATATTTAAATGCCTACTATTCACTGTAAGCGCACGATATGTTCCTAGACGTTTGGTAAAAATCGACGAGCCGAAAGTCACGTGATACGTGGGTGTTTTAAGTGCCATTGTAACTCTTGAAAGAATACTAAAGAACCTCGTGGTTTTGTTGCATCGAGGCCGCCAATAGGTCGCCAAGTTCAAGCTGCAGTAACTGGGGCCACAACCTAGATGGGTTGGTGAGATGCACTCTCTCGGATGCAACGGAAAAAATATTTCTAGGATGACTCTCAGCACAGGACAAGATGACGAATGTATCCAAAAGTCACCATGTCACAAATGACGGTACAGCAGAGGGAGGAAGGGGGGGGGTCGTACAAAAAATTTTTTTCCTCGTAGACAAATATAGCGATTCGTGCCATACTTGTCTCTCAAAATTTACTATACTCGAATGCATTTACTATTATCTTGTCAAGTACGGAGTACAATACGAAAACATTAAGAAGTATTACTTCAGTGTGGCATTAAGCATTATATTCGCAGACTAAAGCTGCAGTGCCAGACAAATATAGTCATACTTGCTATAAATTTCTCTCAGTGCATTTTACTCATTGTAAGGTAGAAAAAAACATATATAGTTTGTTTTTGGAAGGACATACAATTTTTATGCATTTGGAAGATGGAAATAAAAACGTCATATTCGTAAAATCTATAGAAAACATTTTTTAATTTTGTTTTTCAATCTAGTGACTGGATGTTGAAAATATGCAGTGTCGCCTCAGGAAATATAATCCGTTTTTTCATCCGAGTAATAATGAAAAAATTTTCATAAAAATCCTTCCCTCTGATAAAATCGTATTACCGTAGTGCCTCCTGCCAGGAATGCAATCAAAATCGCAATATAATTTCAGAATTTTTTATTATTTCCAAAAATATTTGTGCAAGGTGAGAATTCCTTATTTTACTGTAAATTTCCAGCTGAAATATGCAGTAAAGTAAAACGAGCAGTTATAAAAGTTTGGTAGGTAATTTTTAAACTCGGGAAACCATTCTATTCATCATTCAATTCTACTTCAAACTTACGAGGAACTTGTGACTCTCAAGGGCGTATAAAAAAAACTGGGTCTAATATTCTCGCTGGCGACGAAGGTCCTCGTAAAGTGATCGAGGATAGAAAACGAGCGTGTAAAACCCGAGAAGCTGTATTATAGATTCTTGCGGAGTGACGCGAAAACGTGAGACGGATGGGGGATGCTGGAAAAAACGTCGCAGTCTTGGGGACTTTAGACATTTTAGGAATAGGGGGATGGAGGGGGAAAAGGGAAGAGCAATAAGGAATTATTGCGGCGCGATCGACAAACGGCAAGTACGTGGTTGCACTGCAAACGATCTTGGTCGGACGACCTATTTGAACTCTTTTGTTTTCTCGCTTTCCGAAAGAGAAGAAAGTATTTTCATCTCCTTGAAGGAAATGAGCAGTTTTTGGTGTGACATGAACATTTTTTGAAAATATATGGGAGGGAAAAACGATATTGTTTATGATTATGCAGATTTTGAGTTAAGAGAAATTTTAAAAAAGGAATGACATTTTTTTATGAACTCTGGAATTAACGAAATCGTATATTTTTTGTTCTTTTTGTGAAGAAACTTTGTACGAAATTTTACTCGAATGAAATTTAAGTACTATTTCTTGTTACTGATACTTATATTGGAATTGGAATTTTTTTTAAATATAAAGTACAATTATGTGAAATTTTTTGAAATTTCAAAAAAAGAGAGTATATATAAATTTTAATAATTAATGGAAATATATGTGGAAAATTAAAGGGTAAAAAAGTTGCGTTACAAGTTGTCTTGAAAAGTAATGATGGTCTTAGAATGTAGCACTAGAAATAAAGCAAAATATATTTATTCATAGTATTTTATAACCATGATTATAACTGTAAGAACTGTGAAGATTAACAAAAATCAGTGTGTCTACTGTAAGGAAAATGCGGGAAAAGCGGGAACTGTACGGAAATTTTCCGCACTGTAGGGCAGTGTTATTATTATTTTACCTATAAAAAAAAACTAGTCAGCATTTTAAATTACATAATTGCTTTATGAGGATTTTTGATCATGAAATTCACTTCAATATTAAAATGATTGCAAACTTGTATCGAAAAACCAACTTTACTGGATTTATGTAAAACTATCACTACAATGAGAATAATTTCAAATTTTACAATATCTAAATTCAAAACTTCATCACGAAATTTGTGAATAGTTTTAAATTTGAAATTTTCTATTTAACGATTGAAATATTAGATTAAAAAAATTGTGTTTGAGCAATGATATCGTGACTGAATAGTTTAAACCAAAAAATTTACCTCACAAAAAATGTTTACTTGAAAATCAAATATTTCAATTCTTGAATGTCATAAATTTTTAACACGATTTTTTCTTCGGATCTACTACGAAACAAGAGTTAAAAAAAAAGAAATTAATTAAAAAATCACACTTTTAAGGCTGAAGATTTAATTAACAACAAATGTAAATTTCAGAATCAGCACAATTAGTGGATTTGACAATTTTTATTCAAGGTTTTCAAAATCAGAATATTCCACATTTAGAAATCAAATTTAGTACATTCTTATGAATTTGTGTTAAAAAATAAAGAAATTTTTGTTGCTGTCTTTTATTACATTTCTTTTAATGAATTTCTTTTATTTCTTCTTATTATTACTTATTTGAAAAAAAAAGCTATTCAATATTCTAGATTTTATAATTGCTGTATGAAGGTTTTTTGAAAATTAATCAACTCTAATATTAAATTTATAGTAAATTTGTATCGAAACACCAAATTTGCTGATTTTTTTAATGCTATAATTTCATTAGAAAAAATATAAAATTTTACGATGTATGATTAAAAATTAAAAATTTTGTCATTAACAATTGAACGAAAAATTCATTTTTATACAATGAAATTGTGACTTCGAATTTAAATTCAATAATACTCCTCACAGATGTTGTTTACTTGAAAAAAGAACAAATTTTCCGATTTTCGAATGTCATATATTTCAATGGCGATTTTTTTTCTCAGATCTACTACAAAATGAGAGTCAATATAAAAGTGAAGAAATTAAAAAATAACATAAATTAAGGACATGGAACTAAATAAATAAAGGATAATTTCGAAAACAGAATATTTAGTGATCATGATATTTTCGATGTGATATTTTCGATATTATAAATATTTTACTGAAAAAAAATAAATTTACTCCACCATTTTGAATTTGTGTCAGTAAATAGAGAAATTTTTTTAGACTGATTATTTAGAGTTTTATATTCACAAATTTATATAATGCAAATTTTTTATCGAATATTCTGCAGAGTAAAAGAGTTTAAAGAAACATCAACATTCATCATTTTGTGATTTTGATATTTTTTATTAAAAATTTTGAAAACTATCAACGCTTTTAACTAATTCACATCTAAAAATTAAATGAACTGAATTTTTTGTTTAATGATGAAGTAATCACTTATTATTATTGTTCAGTGTTTAAAATTTATAAATTTTTCATGAAAATAGTTTTAAAAAATTTACAGAGTATCAAAGGGTATACTTGTTGAAAAAATTGAAAAATAAATTGATGGGCAAAAGATTTGTGTTCTCGATATTTTTAATGGTAAATTTGTTTTAAACTGTAGATTGAAAAATCGATTATCAGGAGTGTAAATCATTTTATGTGCTTTCTAACTTTAGCTATATCCATTTATCTAATAAATACATTAACATCAAAAAAGTCACGATAAATGTACTGGAATTTTTTTCGGCCCTTTCAGTAGACACCCTGGAAAAACGAGATTTTCAAATGGTGAAAGTAAATTTCTTCAAAACAACAATTAATATAACAAATAATTTGTTTCAATGCATGTAAAATAAACTTATGAATAATACGAAGTGGAATACTTAGCGTAGTTTTTTGTCACCAAAAGCTCACATTTATCTTTTTTTTCTACGATTCACGAGATTCAAACGTTATATTTCATGCAGCCAGAGAAAAATGTTCTTTTTTCCCTATTTAAGGTTGTGATCCGATCAACATCCGGGAAAATAAGGGCTTAATGCGGCGTGTAAGATTGATCCGGATTTGTTGATAAAATGGAAATTGCCGGGCGAACGGTCCGTGATGGGATTGGCGAAAATTGAAATACCCTGTTTCCCGAAAAGTACTTGATTCTCGCGTGTTTTCCTTTTGCTCTTTTTGGGTTGAAAAAAATGCTCGCGAAATATTGTAGGTACGTAGGGATTTTCCAGCTATTCTCTCATATTAATTTAATTATCTATCAATATGAATGAAGTAGATAAAATCTAGGGAAAAATATTATATTGTATTTGGATAAACTCTCTTATACTTCTGAGGAATTTTTTTATCGAATCCAATATACAAAAACACAGTTGGTGCATTCGTGGTTTGTCACATACAGAGTATATAGAGGAAACTCCGCGCAATATCCAACTATTTTTCCAGCCTCGAGATTTGCCCTCGCGCACGAACGAGCCGACGCAATTCACGCCCGATCGTTTTCATTGCGTTCATCACGAACGCTGATGATAAAGTCCGGGAAAAGTAATATCACCGCGGAGTACTCGAATCGAGAGCCATTGTAAAATATGTGGACTAAAGAATTTCCTTATTTTCCAATGGAGCCGGGGATCTCGTTACTCGGGCGGAAGAAAATTAAAGGCAGTTACCGTTAGAGGATGCTATCGGGGCAAGTCGGAAAAGGGAATGAGGTTGAGGGGTAAAGTGGGGTTGGTCGAAAGTCATTGCATCTGACTTCCGAGTACGAACGAAAATGTTCCCGGGGCATTCCGGAGCTGATAAAACGTTCGTATTGGAAAGGAGCGTATGAATACAAAGGGACTGGAATTACGCTGTTTTCGCCTGGTATTGAAAGTGCCGGGCAGTAAGGGAATTTAACTGACGTAAGGTGCAGTTAGGAGTGTAGAGTTTTTTGGCTCTTATTGTGCGAGGGGATTTTTCGAGTTTGAATAATTTAATTACCATTTTTACCATAAATATATCGAAAAATACTGGATTTTTTTCTCAGTGCGTGGGTAACCATTACATCGAACTATCACGACGTAACGTTTGAGGGGTTTGTTCTTTGCGATATGTAAAATAAATCCCAGTTAACGGCATTTTGATTTGTTACTGCATTGCGCCAAAAAAAATGCCCGAAAAATGCCTATTTCTCCGTGCTCTACAGTGGTGTAACCCTTCAAACGCAAGGTAGCGACGAGCGGAATAATCGTCCGGGGCGAAATTTCGTACGAAAACGCGGCGAATCGTTTTCGCAGGTTCTTAGCCTTTTTTTCTTCTTCACCCTTTTTTCGCACCTCTCGTGAAATGAGGGACAATCTCGCCCGTGCCGTCATTTCCCGAGTATCGCCGTCACGTGCTCGGTTCTTGATGCGATTAAAGTTACGAGCCCGTAACGATGCTCACCCTTCGAGCTCGTAAGTTTCCCCGGAGCTTCCGACACGTATACTTACATGAAACTCTCGACGGGAGGCCACGTGATCGGAAAATGGAAAAACTTGCGGCGGGGAGTGGGAGAGTAAAAGAGAGAATTTTCACGAGCGATTCTGAATTTTATAGGTGATTTGTATGGTAGAATATGATATGGTTATGGATTAATTGGATAGAAAATAATTTGATGTAGTTTAAATAGAACTCGTTTTATAAATTGATATGGGTTAGTGAGAATCAGGGATGGCAGAAGATGAAGGTATTGTGGGTACCTGGAAAATTCTGCATGGGTAATATATCCAAAATTACTGACGCGAAAATGCATTACTGCATAAATATTGTAGTTTTGTCGACTTGTTTGACTTTTGTATTTTAGAATTTCATTGAAAACTTTTTAATTGTATAAATTCCAAAGAATACACACAGTTTCTGTGATTTTACAGCATTTTCGAAATTTTCTACAATCTACAAAATTTACGTACATTCTGTGAAATTCTACAAACTATCCGAATTTTTCTGTATGATTCTCATTCTTTGAAATTTCATGTTTCTTGATTTTAATGAATTTTCAAACTTTAGAACGTAACAGGCCATAACATTCTTCAGAATTTGTGAAAATGTATCTTACACGTGTAAGATTTTTCTCAATTTTCAATTACCTTTCAAGTATTCCTAATTTTTATTATAAATTGAATACATGTCTAATTATTCATATTTCGAAGAATTATCGTGAACACAATTTACAAAGTTATTAAATACATAACTTTTGATTTTTCTATAATTATTTACAATTATCGAGATTTTCAACCTTGCTCTGATTTTTCAAAATTTTAACGATTTTCGACATCATATCAACTATCAAAAGCTTGAAAAATTTTTCCAACTCATGAAGATTTATTGGGATTTTCTAACACTATTCGAGTTTAAGATATTTTTTGAAAAATTTTAAACATTATCATCCATATTTTAACGAAAACTCAATTTGATAATGAACGCAATGTGTAAAATTTTATGTGTATTCTTTATTTTGATGTTAAAAGGTGCATGCACGTGCATGAATGAATAAATAAATAAACAAAAGTTCATTCAAATTTTCTAAAATTCTATCTATGTCTCGAATTTTCTATAATTATTGACAATCTTTTAAATTTACAATGTTGTCTTATTATTAATTCAAAATTTGAAAAATAATGCAGATTATTCGTGATTTCACGGGATTTTATGAAAATTTGTCCAACTTATAGAGATGATTATGAATTTTACAATGCTTTCGAACTATTGCGAATTTTCATGCTAAAATTTAAAAAATATGTTTACGCATATTTTAATGAAATATAATAATGAACGCAATTTACAAAACTAGCGAATGTTTTCTGGAGTTCTACAAAAATTGGATTATTTCAAAACATTTGATACGTATTTTATTTTTATTTTTTGTGATTTTTCGAAATTTCTCATGTCAAACCAGCTACTCGAAATTTTCTAAATTTTAAAATTGTTTAAACTTATAAAGATTTCTTGTAATTTTTGAATACTTTTCCAGTATTCCAAATTTTCGTTAGAATCAAAAAAATATTACTACGCATATTTTGAAGACATAATAGTAAACACATCTTATGAAATTATAAAAATTTTCTGAAGTTATACAAAAAGTTTGATTTTTTTTAGAATTATCAACATTGTTTACATTTCCTTAACATTTCCCATGTGTTTCGATTTATCAAAATTTTTAACATCATATAGAAAATTCGAATTTTCAAAATTTAATAAAATTTTGTCCCGCTTATAAAGATTTATTTTGATTTTCAAACACTTTTCAAGTATCCTAAATTTAAAATAAAAAAAAAAAAACATTATGCATATTAATAAAAAAAGGACATGTTTTTGAACACAGTATATAAAACAGTCTCTGGAATTTCTCGAATTTTTTCTAATTATTGACGATAAAAAATTTTTGATGTTTTTTGATTTTCAAAAAAATGAAATAAATAAGAAACTAATAAAAGGTTTCCAAAGATTATGAAAATTCTTCAACTTATTAAGAATTTCCGTAATTTTATAAGGTTTTTTATAATTCTCTTTTTTTTATTTGAAAATTGACATAAAAAAACATTATCATGCATATTTCTAAAAAAAACACGTTTCTGAACACAGTATATAGAAGAGTCTCTGGAATTTCGCGAATTTTTTATAATTATTGTTATTTATAATTTTTTAATGTTTTTCGATTTTTAAAACAGTGAAATACGTGAGAAACTAATAAAAGGTTTCCAAAGATTATGAAAATTCTTTAACTTCTTAAGAACTTTCGTACTTTTATAAGGTTTTTTATGTTTCTCTTTTTTTTTTGTTTGAAAACTTAAAGAAAAAAAAGAAAATTGACAGAAAAAAACATTATCATGCATATTTCTAAAAAACACGTTTCTGAACACAGTATATAAAACAGTATCTGGAATTTCGCGAATGTTTTATAATTATTGTTGATTTCAAAATTTTTGATGTTTTTTGATTTTGAAAACAGTGAAATACATGAGAAACTAATAAAAGGTTTCCACAGGTTATGAAAATTCTTCAACTTATTGAGAATTTCCGTAATTTTATAAGGTTTTTTATGATTCTCTTTTTTTTTGTTTGAAAATTTTGAGAAAAAAATGAAAATTGACAGAAAAAAACATTATCACGAATATGTATAAAAAACATGTTTCTGAACACAGTATATAAAACAGTATCTGGAATTTCGCGAATGTTTTATAATTATTGTTGATTTCAAAATTTTTGATGTTCTTTGATTTTGAAAACAGTGAAATACATGAGAAACTGATAAAAGGTTTCCAAAGATTATGAAAACTCTTTAACTTACTAGGAATTTCCGTAAATTTCTAATGTGTCTGAAGTTTCTTGTTTTTTTTTTCTTAAATCTAAAAAAATAATGACAATAGACAAAAACAAATGTATCATTAAATAATTTTGGTGTTGAAAAATAGAATATAGGTAGAGGTTTGCGGGGTTTATTAAGGATGTTTTCGTGGGAAGGAAACAATGTGGAAGTGAGTTTAAATTTCGGAATCTGATGTGAAATATTCGGAATCCCTCGTACCCGGCAATTGACAAACTCGGGAATTCCGGGGCGCAAACGTGTGCCCAAGAGCGTGATGGCAAGTTCTCGAATGTTACGGCGGTGAGTTTCGTCCGCGGTAATCCTCTCCCGCGGCCACTTACGCCGGCTGCTTAATGAAACATCAAACCCCGGTCACGCTCGGCGCGCGACAATGCCTTGTTTCCGAAATTCCGGAAAGGCGCGACTCGTTCCTTTGCGCAAACAGCGCGGGCCCGAGATCAAAGCGCCGGGCTGAATCAGAATGAAAACGAGGAGAGGAGCCAGCTCGCGCGCCGAGCCACGAGCACTTCGAGTGCTAATGAGTGTCGCCTCCTAATCCAATTAATACTTGGCTTACATGACCGGAATACAACGTGGATTGTTCGCTGCGATGAGAGAAGATTTCGGGCTGTTGCGAAGTGGACGAAGCTCAGTTGGTGTTTTGGGTCAGGCCTGGATTCAGAGGTGAATCAAGAGACAAGATTTTTGGGTTAGAAGTTTCGGAAATTTTTACCCTGTGAGTTGAAATTGTCATCGTGACGATAAGATACTGCAAGGGACAATACTTTCTAGTTGCCCTGGAAATCTAGGATGATGCTGCAAGGAACAATATCAGGTACTTACCAGTACAATATGATACCTTCAAGACAATATGATAAAAAAAACTTTACCGTTTACCACTACGCGCAGCGCAACCTCAACTTCAGGTGCATGAGTAATGCAAGCCAATCAAGATTTTTACACAAAATGAAATTTTTTTGTACTCTCATAATGAAGAACTATATGTGTGAAGAATTTATTGTATCTAACGTGGACGTTTTTTTTTCTATCTATGAAGAAAGTTTAGTTATGATTTTGGCCGGAACGATAGGACGGTACCCTTGGATTCTGAAAATCTATACGAAATCTTTGTGCAAATATGGGAAAATCTTCTAAATCATGCAATTTCTAAAGAAATACTGAATGTAGGTAAATTCTATGAAAAACTGTTTTCTGACCAATTTCGACAAATGCCTACGAACTATGAAATTTCGAATTCTATAGCATCGAATTTTAAGAAATGTTTATCGCAATACATAGTTATACTATAAATCTATAAAAATTATAGAAAATATAACAAATTTTTTAAATACTTCAAACATATGAAAAACCAAGAACTAAATAAAACATGAAAAATATAATATATATAAATAACCTGAAAAATATTGAATTTCGCATTCTAGATCATTAAGTTTTTTGAATTTGTATAAAAATCTACAAAAATATTAGAAATCTATTCAAATAGTTTTCACTATCCTGCAAGGTTTCGTATATACTTGAAAGGTTCGAAAATACTTGGAATTTCTTAATGCATCAAAAATATATTTATATAATTTTCTTGAAAATTTGTAAAAATGAATTGTGGAAAGTAAATATTAATATAATTCTATTCAAGGTCATGTTTTTTTATACAATTTCAAAAATTATTCAAGTAATTCATATAGAAAATAACAAAACAAAAAAATCTAACGCAATTAATACAATTTATAGAAGTGAACATTTTTTTCATTGTATACCTCCTAAAAAAGTATGAAACGCAAGTATTGAAAATTTTATAAAAATACTGTTTTCTGAGAAATCAATGTAAATACCTAAAATTGTTTAAAGTTTCAATACCGAAGCACCAATTCCTAGAAATCTATGTAAATACCAGGAAAAAGTGCAAAATTTGATAAATAACATACGAAACAAAAATTCTGGAAATCTTGGAAAAACTTTTGATCCGTGTGCTCATCATTTCCTCAAAACTCTATTATTATGAAAAATTTTTAGAACTTTGATTCCTACAGCATTGAATTCTAGAAAGCTTTCTAAAAATCCATAATAATATCAGAAAATCTTTTGAATTGTATGAATATTACTGCAAGTATTAGTGCCAAAAATTGAAACCTTAGTGACGTATTAAAAATCAAAAAAATTAAATTCCATTAAAAGGAAAATATGAAAAATGTACAATTTTTTACTCCAAATAATGTATAACTTTGAAATCAAAAAATGTGAAAATTTATAACAATCGTTTCATAATAACTATATATTATTAAAGATGGAAAATTGTGAAATCTCGAATGAAATATATATTTTGAAACAACACATTTCCAAAATTTTTTCTAATTGAGCCGCTGGTGACCTGGCATCAAAAAACAGATTATCGTTTCAGTCTCTATTTGTATTTTTTTTTTTTATGACTACAGTCTCCAACAATCTCTCACGTATTCATTTTGGGGACTATAGTCTCGGATTCACACTGATTTTTCCGAAAATATGAATTCATGTCTACGTCATTAGATTTCTTGGAGACTAGAGTATCTCGAACGTTTATTTTTTTATCATCAATAACATTCTTTTTTTGAAACTCAGATATTTATAGATGCTCTCACTTATTATATACTCGGGTATCCTAAAGCAAAACTTGAATGTTCGAAATTTTTAAATTAAATATCTTGAAACATAATTAGTTTTCATGTTACTATACGATACTTATTGTAAATAATCTGGAAAATTCAGATGATTGGCTTTTTGGGTTGAAGCAGAAAAAATTTAGAAATCACAAAAAACTGAAATTCTTTATATTTAAGTTTCACATTTATAGTTGCTAACTAAATAAAAACAATAGATGAATAAAAATAATCATTTCCGATAATTGAAAATAACATTTGAAGAAAAATATTACATTGTGATGTAAATGTAAGGTTTAAAAAGTACTGTTACAATGGGAGAATAGTGAACCCCTTAAAAAAATAGATGAAGTTCCTCATGAAATTCCTTTGTAATACTTAATGAAAATTCAAAAAATTTTTAATTTCTGTGGTACCAAAAACTTTGTCGTGTCTTCGATAGTAACTGCGCTGTTGAACTGGTTGAAAATTTAGCATTTGCGAGGGAAAAAGAGTTACCCACGACAAAGCGAATGCGATCGGATGAAAAATTGCGCCTTATGTAGTCATCGCGCGATACGCTCGCGTAGGGTTGATATCCTGGCGAGGGCGAATTTCCAGGGCTTCGGTACCGGGCACGAACGACGCGATTAAACGCGTTATTGGTTTAATATCGATGGTAGCGGATCGGGTGACTCCCTGTATTGAATATCCCGATTCCCTTTCTCATTTTCGTGAAACTCAAAAGTACCGAACAGGTGTCGGCTCGTTTTGCTCTTCGTTCCCCGTGAATATTCCTCGTACCGCGAATTTATCTTTTCTGTTTTACGAGTTTTCGTATACAAAGCGTCGTATTATTCGAATGAGGGCACGGAACGAATTTAATAAGACACATTCCTTCCACGCGCGACTCGTGCGTTTATTGGAGGGTGTACGTGAAATTTGTTGGTTATATTTTTGGAGTTTTCCAAGGTTTCTCAAATTTTTTCTAACCAGTTATGTTCAAAATGGAATGAAATTCTACATCGAGGTAACGAGATGATCTGCATTTCGATTAAAACTTTAGAACTTGATACATTTTAAAGCGAATCTGTTGACAAACTTTTTTAAATTGGATATCTGTAATCTGCGGATGTATTTAGAAAAAGGTTTTTTTTTTCTTCATTCATTATCTCGAACGCTTTAAAAGCAAGTTTCGTAGAGAAAAAAACCCGACGTGAAATTTGCGTGAAAATTATATCCTGGATCTCGACCGAGGTTAAATAAAAGCGATGACGTTTTCAATCCGGAGCGTTATTCAGGAAAATCTTTTCTACGCGAATTTTCCACCTGGAATACTTACAACGGGAGATGGAGGAAAATAGTACATTTTGGCGTGTACGGAAACGGTAATTTCGAGCAATTTCGAGTCGGAATTTTTCGTGAATTAAGAGCTGACCCAGATGTGCCCGCGCGCAGTATCTCCATTTAAGCGTGTTGCCGTTCTTATTAAAACGCGCTTCCTTATTACGTCGGGGGCGCTTTAAGAGCACTCTCATTGAATAATATTTATGCGTTCGTCTCGCGACGGGAAAATATGACGTCGAGGGTTCGCATTCACCAGCGCGAGTTTCCGTGTACGCTGAAAGGAATGCATTCAGCGAGTTATTTTGTCGAGCACATTTTCGGGGAGAGGGAAAGAAAGGAAGGAAAAAAAAGAGTAGACCGCGATTCCGGGGGAAGCCAAATTGTGCATTGGACTATTGTGCAATAACGCGAACGCGGGACGAATAGGCAATAGACAATACGATTGGGATTTCGAACGCGTGCCAAAAGTCGTGGAAAAATCGCGAATGAATTGTTTGGGTACTTTGTTGGGAGGGGGTGATCCAATATGTTTACAAAAAAGGGTACAGAAGATGGAAATTTTGGTTTTCTTATGTGTCTGGAGTTTGTAACGTTAGAAAAAAAAGAAAAGTAAAGAATATTTAGTAGTATATTATACAGGTATGGTGTAGGCAGAAAAAATTTTCGGTAGGGTTTTTTCTGAAGAAAATATGTATTTCCGTCGAGATTTCATAATTTTCAGTCTTTGACATCTAAGATTAGAGAATGATTTTTTAATTCGTCACAGAAGGTATGCTATTTCGGTTTTGTATCCCGCCGCCACTTCTCGCAAATCTAACTTAAGTAGAACGTCACTAGTCTGACCTAACTTAAGTAGAACAGCACTTGTGGTCTTTTACTTAAGTTAGGTCAGACTAGTACTGTTCTACTTGAGTTAAGTCAGAGTAGTAGTGTTCTACTTGGGTTAAGTCAGACTATATCATACAAAACATAAAAAATGTGCGACTCTGGTCCCCCAAAGTTGTATAACTTGAAATTCTAAAATTTGAAAAGTAGGTATGCTATAACACTCCATAAAATTTTTAGCAAATGTAACAAAATCTTTTAAATACTTCAAAAATGTAAAAAAACAAGAACCCAATAAAGAACAAAAAAAATGCTATGAATGTAATTTTTTCATTCATTTATGGAATTACTGAGAATAGATCGACATTTATGCCGATTCTGGAACCCCAACTCCTTGCAAACCTAACTTAGGCAGAACATCACTAGTCTGACCTAACCAAAGTATAATACAACTAGTCTGACTTAACCCAAGTAGAACACTACTAGTCTGACTTAAGTAGAACATCACTAGTCTGACCTAACCAAAGGATAGTACTACTAGTCTGACTTAACCCAAGTAGAACACTACTAGTCTGACTTAAGTAGAACATCACTAGTCTGACCTAACCAAAGTATAATACTACTAGTCTGACTTAACCCAAGTAGAACACTACTAGTCTGACTTAAGTAGAACATCACTATTCTGACCTAACTTTAGGTAGAACAGCACTAATGGTCTTTTACTTGGGTTTGGTCAGACTTGTACTGTTCTACTTGAGTTAAGTCAGACTAGTAGTGTTCTACTTTGGTTAGGTCAGACAAGTGATGTTCTATTTAAGTTAGGTTTGCGAGGAGTTGGGTTTCCAGAACCGGCATAACATACCTACTTTTCAGATTTTTGAATTGAAAAGTTATACAACTTTGGGAATCCAAAGTCGCACATTTTTTATGTTTTGTATGAAATAGAATTCAATTTTTGTGATTTTTAATAAGTCACTAAGGTTAGAATTTTTTCCAGTAATATTGCTTGTATTTTTTCAACCTAAATAATTTACTGAATATATCATAGATGTCCATAATGTTCTAAAAATTCTAAACGTTTCAAAATAAACTAAACAAAAAAGTTGTTACAATTACCTTCATTACGTAAAGTTACAAATAATTATTGAAATAAAACAAATATCTTTTAACATTACGAACTATTTTTTATTGAAATCTTAGGTGGAGGGAAAAAACAATTTTTAATCGGTTTCATTTATTACTCGAACGTTTGGGACTTTAGGCACATTTTTTTTATAGCCTCCTCGAACTAGACCCTGTAGAAATCAAATTTTTAAAAAATCGAAATATTTTGTTAGGTTTTTGAAGAAATAATAACCATACTGATGTAAAGTATTTCAAAGATTTTACAAATTTTCGTAAATTATGTTATTTATCAAATTTTGTAGTATTTTAATAGGTTTCTGTTGTTTCTATGTATCTTTAAAAATTCATATCGATTTTTCAGAAAAAATTATATATTTATAGATTTCAAATACTTTCATCTGCATTTTTTTAGGAAGTATTCAAACTATTGAAAGAATGATTAATCGTTAAAATTGGATACATTGAAAAAAAATTTTGTTTTTTGTTTTTTATGTGAGTTTCTACGATAATTGTTCGACTTCTATGTATATAAGTGTATAATCATCCATATAATTTTATGTTACCCCATTTTCTGTAGAATTCATAGTTTTTAAAGTTTTTAGAAAAGTTATATCTACATAGTTTTAATGTACTAAAGATTTCTACTATTTTCAGAATTTTTCTATCTATCTATTTTTCTATAAAAATGTATGTATTGATACATACACTTTAGAATTTGGTTCTTTAGAATTGGGAATTTCATAGATCGTAAGCATGTGTTGAAATTTTTCAGAAAACAGTTTTTTAATAAAATTTTATTACTTTTTGTGTTTCTTCTGTTTGTATTGTTCGAAAGATTTTATAATAATTTTATATCGATTTTATATATGTAGTGCTAGAATGTGATGATCTAAGATTAAAATTTTTTTAAATTTTCAGCATGTTCGTATGATTTAATTTTTCTTCATTATCTACTGGTTTGGAACAATTTTTCATATTCCTATGTTCCACGTAATCCTACGTGTTAATATTTTTTACTCAACTAAACTTTTTTTTTTTTTTATATATAATACATGAAAGTTTTCATGCATTTTTTTGTAACTTGCGATTTCATCATTAATTGCTGTAATTTGTTTTTTTTTTTTTTTCGCAATAAAATATCAATTGATTTCATCAGAATTTTATAAAAGGTTTGAAACCCCAAAACCCTCCTCTGCCTACGTGCCTGATGGGACGTAAAAGAAAATTTTTTTCATCATTTCGATCCTCGTATTCCGAAAACTCATTAGTATTGAAGTTTAGGCTTGTTTTTCACTTGTTTAGTTTTCTGTAATTTGGCTGCACTACGCCACGTGGCGCCTGCGTTTGATTAGTTTTATGCAGATTCGAGTGTCGGTTGAATGCGTATGGGTATTTTAATGAAGACGCGGTTAGTGCTTCCGACGTCGTGAAGTTAATGGGAAATGGGAGAGTTTTATGTACGAAAAGTTGAGCAAACTTTTAGTTCCACCAAAATGCAGCGTTCCAGTATTTATTAATGAATTTTCTAACATTCCCTATATTTTATCATGAATAAAAAAAATTTCCGAATAAAAGTTATAAAAGACAGTTTTTCAGACGGATGCAATCGTGAGTGTTTGCCATTTTTTGCGGTACGAAAAAACTTGAAGTAGAGACAGTCAGAAATTTATGGTGCATTAAGAAAAATATCACGTTATTTCTGAAATTGAAGAATTCATTTAAGGCAAGATGCAAATTTTATTATCCATCTCTCTTCAAATTCTTGTGTTTTATGATGTTCTAATTTTTGAAAGTTTTAAGCAATAAACTCGTTTTTTACAAATTTCCGCGTAAGAGTTTCTGCTGACATCTGAGTCAGAGTAGATTGTTAATGGAATAATAACAATGATAAAATTCTCAACTGTCATCGACATTTTCCGGAAACCGATAGCGTAATAACAACGAGCGCCGAGCACGTCCGTAATTACGAGACCCGGGAATATCGTCGCGGCAGCCCCGAATTGCGAGGCCTCGAGTCCCCGCGACGTGACGGCTTGAGCCAAGTGGATTAAACTCGCTCTATAACCGCGAAAACAATGAGGGACGCCAAACCCGGAAACTCGACGTCACGCGAGATCGATAACTCTCCCTTTTTTCCATCCTTTTTTCTTTCTACAAACCTTTACAATTCACGAATAATTGTCAAGGTCAACCCAAGGGCAACTTTCGACCTTTAGTTAACTATGGTCGTAAAATAATGACTTTTTTCTTTGAAAAGAGTGTTATGGAAGTGTCATAAAAAGCGTTGTGTTTTATATAGTATTCATACAACTTTTTCGGACGCGAAAAATCTGTATTGTGTACAAAAAACATTTTAAAAAATACTGCGATCGTGATAATTGTCGCAGTTTTGCGGTATAGTGTAAAAATATTGCGTATTTTAACGTTCCGTGGAATCACAAACGACGTATTGTTGTGAAGTCACCGGAACCTTTAACACAGCGCTTCGTGCTGCTTCGACCTGCTTCGTGTACATTCGTGTTTGTTCTTGATTCACCCGCAACCAACTTCATCCTGATTGCAAAATAATCTTGTCGACAATTGTTGTCAAATCAACGTATCAAAAAAAGTTAAACAGTCTTAGACAATATAGTACATGGACTGTTGATCAAAAATGGCGGAGTGGTCCCAAGATAATGGTGGAGTAACGCTATTATCTAGATTATCTAGATTATCTTTTTTAATGTTTTGAACGTTTTGACGTGTGTTTATTGGTGCCGATTCGGTGTATTTTGTTAAAAAAATTATGAACGTGCTGTTAATGAAATGGAAAATGCGCCGAAGAAAAATTGTTTAATTTGTGGCATTATAGAAAACCACGACGGAACAGTATCATGCTACAGGTAAATTGATAATAACCATAAATTGTTGGAAGAAAAAAATAATTTAAAGTTTCTTTTTACAAAATCCTAGAGTTGAGCATTCATATGATAATTTCTTTTACATATTTTTTTAATGATGAAAGAATCATCTTTAAAGAAAAAATATGGAATTTCTTCGCGTACATAAATGCGTCACAAACATCACAACAATTTATATTTTAATTTATAATTATATTTTATAATAACCTATTGAAAGAATCATATTTATGAACAATTTCAATTATTTATTTCAATTTTTTCAGCGTACATGTGCGCATCGTAAACATAATAATTTACCTTACAATTCCTTGTGAATAATGTATTTGTTTGAAATTATAAAAGAATTGCATACTTATGCAAAATTATGGAAAATTTCCTTTAGAAATTATAATATTTGTATATGGTAAATTTTTCAATGATTCCAAAAGATGAAGAAAAATTGACACAATGGCTCGAGATTTTTGGAATAAGCCGAAATCAGATAGAATCCAGCATAGAAAGTCTCTGACTTTCTATGCAGACACTTCCAGCTGACTGATTTTTTTATACCATTTTTGCATATAAATGACTAGAAAAATGTATAAATAAATATTGTTTCGAACCATAAAACCTTTTGTCATTTCATTATAAATTTTCAAAATAATCCACTTTTCTAAGCAACAATTGAATTCATCGATATTCCATTCATGTAAAAAATATTTCCAAATAATTATTACCTGGAAAATTATGATTTACTGTTCTCAATATGTAACAGTTATAAGGTTTACTTATTATGAGAGTTATAACTTTAGTCACTTTTATTTTGTTTAATTGCATTGGTAAAATGAGCCGTTTACATTATAAAGTATGCATGAATAATATTATAATATTATCAAAAATATCATCATTTTAATCGAGCTAATGATTCAATTTCTTATTAAACTTTAGATTTTTAACCTAGCAAAACAGTAATTAAATTAATAAGATCAATCATCGATCGACAATTTATGAAAGAAATTCGATATTTCATGTTTAAAAAAAAGGGACCAACAGTATAAACGTCCGTTCTTTGCACAGGGCGCTCTAGTCGTGACTACGGCACTGGTTAGCGTTACTCCGCCGTCATTTTAGGATCATTATCTACCACCGAAATGAATAGGCATTAGCAGTCCATGTACTATATGGTCTAAGAAAACAGTGCGATACTGATAAATATGAATTCAAAATAATTTTTCGCGTGATTGTTTCGTAAATTGTAGAAAAAGTACCGTGTGCCACACGTTGGAAAAGCTACAATTTAAAACTCGTTTAAAAACTTGCGCTTTTTCAACTTGTACCACAATGTACTATTAGTTTTATTGTACGATATGCATATAAACCAAAGCTTCAATCAACTATCAATATTTAAATTTATAAAGGAGAGCGATGGGTTGTTTTGACTTCAAGAAAAATTTTTAAGAAATATTCAAAGGATTCAAAGAATTTTTGGGATTTGGTTATTTTAACTGTTGTTTGACAAATTAATCGAATTCTGTTGTTTGTAAGTAGTTTTTCATTCCGTGGTCAAATTCCCAAGAATGACAATAATATAGTAATAATTTGCCTAATTTAATTAGAGATAGTTCCTTGTATTCTCATTCCAAATACATTATTTAGAGTAAGATGAGAAATAATGTACTCGTCAAATTCTTGTGCGACTTTAAGCATTTTTCGTGGGCAAGAAAAGAAAAGTACGAAAAAAATGTTGGACAAGCATAAAAACACTCGGTCGGGATTTTTTTTTATTGCCCAAAAACGAGGACGAGCATCGCGCTTCGATCTATTTTCTCGTACGTCTTGAAGACTCGAGTAAATAAGGTAACAAAAATAACAAAAAAATAAATAAAAAAAAAAAAACAAGCACGGCGAAAGAAACGCGACCTGGTTATCGGGGCGACTTTGATGCCCGTAATCTCGCGAAGAGCGACAGTGGGAAAAGCGTCGCGACGCGATAACACGCGCGACGCTCGAAAAGCTTCGCTCAAAATTGTCTCCCATTCTGTTTGCCGGCGATTCTCGATGTTTCTCTTTTTTCTCGCTTCTCTCACTATGATCAGCTTTACTGATAAACGAGACGAGAGACGAAAATAAGTCTTTCTTCTCGATGCAAAGAAGTCACTTCTCGCAAACTCATCTTTTCTCCACTTCCAATTAATTCCGTTTCCTGCTTGAAACATGATACCCTTCATTTTACGAGTTTTATTTTCCAGCAATCTTTGCAAATCCCCGGCGTAATTTGAAAGAAAATTCCTCAATATTGTGAAAAATACATAGTACAGATAATGTGAAAATGTCTTGATTCAAGGTTGGAGGTATCGCTATAAAATTATCGATATCGCACCACGTTCTTTCCACTTTCTTCTCCTCTTCCTTTCAACTTTTTAACACGGCTTAAATCTCGTAACGAGGTTGGAAAAACACGATACCAGCCAATTTGCGTTCGCTTCCTCGGGCGCGAAAAAAGCAAAAGACGTGCAATCGAATCCGGGGGTAAAATAAATTTCCACCCTCAAACCGCGTCCTTCGTTTTTACAAATTTATGGAGGGCGATGAATGCGAAATATATCTGTAATGCGAAAAAGAGGAGGCAATTTCGCGGCGCGAGAAACGCGAAAGCGAGAGACGGTGGGGAAAAAAAAAGACGAACGACGACAAAGGCCCCCAAGTGCCTTTTGAATACACGAGGTATGGTTTTGTCACCGGGCTCTGGAAAAGACGAAGACTCTGGTATTTTCTTTTTTTTTCCCTTGCCTTTTCTTCCTTTTTTCTTGTTATCTTTACCCCTCAAGGTGGGAGGGGAGGGGGTTGGGAGGAAAAGTGGGTTAAATATGCAGGATGTTTTCCGAGTTCTGCTGCTCTCTAATTGCGGTAATGCCCGGAGCCCCGAGCGACTTTTCCTGGCTCCTCGTTGTCGTCCAACTTCATGGCCATAACCACGCCACGACGAAACGGCCCGGTCGCGTTTACTCCCTTGGGAAGGAAAAGTGAGGGCTGAGTTTCGCGTTTCTCCGCGGATCTGGACAGGAATGCGAATGAGGAATGGGGGTAGCGAAAGTCTCTATCTTGATTTTCAGGCATTACGAATTCTCTTATTCTGTACGAAAAATATTTTTATAATGACGATTTTCTTTGATACAGTACAACAATTCACTATTTTACTATTCAGAGTCGTTTTCTTCTAAAAACATCACGAATTTGAGTATTTATATTTTCTTGGTCATTTTTGGACGATTTTTGGATCTTGATGATAAATAGAAGGAAAATTGTGAAATAGTTTATTATTGTACGGATTTTGAAGAGTGTTAGTTGATTGTCAATAAAATATCGTATTGACAGTTTCGTCAAACCAGGCGTTTCCAAAACTCTCAATTATATACCGTTTTCCAGAATTTACGCCAGAATAGACCGTTTCGAGTCCATTTTTCTTATCGAATTTTAGCCGATGATGGATGGTGTATAATGAAAACCACATTTCTGACAAACTGTCAATAATGACTTTTCCCGAACACAAACACTACCCGGGAAGTAACATTTAACGAAAATTCACAATAATTATATGTACTTTACATTATTGGTTAACTACGCAGTAAGTTATAGCGAAAAAAAAATATAAATTATTTATTTAAGAGGTTCGGTCATTCACAATTGCCAACCTAAAATTTTGAAGGCAACTTTTAACTATCCGACGAAATAAAATTCCTTTTCCACGTCAAGTGTCGACTACTAGAAAAAGGTTACAATAATTTTGTTTGTTTTGGTATATTTCAAAGATTAAGAATGTTTAGATTATTAATTTCATTTTCATATTTCTCCTTTTTTTTCTTTAAATTTCGCAGAATATACATTACCTGAAAGTTTTTCTTTGCATTAGTTTTTGTTGAAAACTTTCGAAAAATTCATACTTTTTATTGGAAATTCGTTAGGATACTAGAATTATATTCGTGTATATTTATTGAATTTGAATTTTTTCGCTGGTTTTTTTTTTTGTATTTTTATGCATTTTTAAAGTATGAATAAGTTGTTTTTCATAATAATTGAGAAAAATTTTATTGTATTCTCAAATTCTCTTGAATAATTTTTTATTATTATTTGTAATATCTATTATAATTTTTTATTGATAATATGTTACATTGATAATACTTGACTATTCAAATTGATTATTCTTCTTTTTGTTATTATTATTATTTTTTCTTCATACTAACTGCAATTGACATTTTTTTTTATTTATTGATTTAAATTTATCGATTTTTTTCGAAGGGTATACATAATACTAAAAAAGGGTATATATAATACTTCTGGAGTATTTTCTTAGTATATGTATATGTATACATCATATATAGTATATAAAATTTTCTAATTTTTTTCCTGTATTTATAATCGATAATAAATCAAGAAACGTCCATCAATTCTTAATATGTCAAATGTTTTGAAAAAGGAATATTGTAGCAGCGATATTTTATGCATGTTCTACAAAATTTTTTTCCACGTCAAATTTCGGCTATTAGAAAAAGGTTGCAATAATTTTATTTGTTTCGGTATACTTTGAAGATTTTTCAGGATTTACATTTCTCGAAAGTTTTTTTTGCATTAATTATTGTTAAAAATTTAAAAAAAATACGTTTTATTGAGATATTTGTTTAATTATTTTTGTAAATATATACTTATGAAATTTCAATTTTTTTTCATAGGTTTTTGTTTATGTTTACTGATTTTTCCAAGTATGAATCAGCTGTTTTCTGTAACAATTTGATATTCTATTTTTTCTAACATTTTCATTTTTTACTTGGATTCTCATTATAAATTTTTTATTTTATTATACGTAATATTTATTAATATTTTTTTTATATTCTTATTTTTCTATTTTTGTTTAATTCTCATTTTTTTTATACTTACTGCAATTGATATTTTTGTGATTATTCGATTCACTATTTATCCAATTTTCACGAAGGTTATATTTCTGAATTATATTCTTAGACTATAAAAAAATACAGTGAATAAAACTTTTTTTTCCATTTATATTCAATAAAAAATCGCAAAAGGGCCATCAATTCTCGATAAAATGTTTTTTAAAAAATTTATCATAGTATCGGCTATTTATGCATATTCAAAAAAACTTGAGCAATGTATAAAATTTCAAATTTATTAATATTCTTAATATCCAAAAATCTGTATATTTCTTCCTTTTGCATTTGTTTTTCATTGTTACAAAAAGTGAAGACAGGGAAATTTACAATTGAATAAAAGTTTAACAAAGAGTTTAAACAAAGTTTTAACCCGAGGAAACATATGTAGAAAAAATTTATTTACACTCAAAAAAAAAAAAAAAAAACTACGAACCGTTCATCAATACTCAATGCAATGTTAACAAAGCT
Organism: Platygaster robiniae; assembly: GCA_028476575.1. Taxonomy (NCBI): domain Eukaryota; kingdom Metazoa; phylum Arthropoda; class Insecta; order Hymenoptera; family Platygastridae; genus Platygaster; species Platygaster robiniae. The sequence goes on from CM052022.1 coordinate 39,593,505, forward strand.
AATCAATATTTACTAACAACTCTGTCAGAAAGCTGCGTGTTTCGCCTTGACGTAACGCATCAACCGCAAAATGAAAGATGCAACGGCAACAGAAAGGGACGCGATTTCGGGTATGCGCGGTGGATTTGCAATGCATAATAGCGCACGTCGCATGAAAGTCAAGATGTGGCTTGATGTGCTCGTTTGTTCCAGCCTGTGAAGGGTTCGTTTTCCTCCTTTACGGAGTGTAATTCGATCAAACCCCGTGTACGTAGTACGTAACGTAGCGTAAGGGGCGTGAGGAGCATTGTGGTGAAGATAGTAGGAGGATAGAGGGGGGGGGGCAATATCGTGCACTTATTTGAAAAGGGTGCGGGGAATTTGGGGGTGGGGGAGTTCGTAGGGAAACGGACCCTAAAGTGGCGCTGCACGAGGGGCGCTAATGTAGTCGGTTGTTGCTCATATATAGCCTAAGACCAAGTTGGAACAATGCCTTATAGGGGTTGCCTTTTTTTTTGGGGGGGGGGGGAGAGTAGGGGTCTGCGTTAAAAGAAAGACGAAGGGGTGGCTCGTGACAAAACGAGGGAGTCTTCTGTAAGAGACTGTAAAATCGGCAGACGCTCTAACAGTCGTGTGATGAAATTAGGGATACGGGAAACCCGGGGCGAAGTCCCTGTGTCTGACGATCGACGAGTAGTTGGGTAAAAAAGTCACTGGAAAGCGCGATACATGAATCAATTTTTTTTTTTTTGTCCTAGGTTGATGTTTTCGGTTTGATTTATATTTGTAATGGAATGTAGATTGTCACGTTGTCGGGTTTATACGTTTTTGACGAAATATGATCTTTTTATAGATTTTTTTCCCGATTATTTGAGTAGTAAGTTGAAAAATTTTTTTCCGACTTCGACAGTAGACAATAAAGATAATTGATTGGGAATTCAACTAATGATTGATTCATAGTTTTGATTGTACATTTTACGTACACACGGAAAAAATTTTTAAATGGCAATATTACTACTCAATAATGTCAGTCAAACAATTTTTTAGTGATGTGTCGAATCAATATATCCCCCTTACTTTCAAAAGCATACATATTTCAAAATATGTAGGAAATTTGTTGTTCTACAGCTGCCTATAAAATTTCTCTTTCTCGCAAAATATCGTAATGCTCGTGACAACTTTAGCATATTAAAGGAGAACTTTCACGAAGCATAAAAAGCGTGGAATATCCTCCGGCGAAAAAAAGCAGCGTTGCATACCCCTACTCATTTTCCGGGTTTTATTTCCCGCGAGGCAGCCAATTTTTGTACATTTTCTTTTTTCTTGGCTTTTTTTTTACTGGCAAGAAGCTACTTAGACAGTAATCGAGAGTTGAATTCTTGTCTCTCAAGGAGTGCCACAAGTCACCGAGATTAGAATAATGGTTTTGGTTGGATATTATCAGATAGTAGGTTATACAGCATCTCAAAGAGAAAAAGAAGATGGCTTCATGGAAGGTAGTCATTGACGTTATGGAGGGTAGCCATCTTGATCTATGGAAGCAGCCATTTTGATTCACAACTTAAATATTGAGTATTGAGTAGGCTGGGAATCTGGCTGCGAGGCGTTTGAATTTAGTTAGCAATTTTTGAAATTTCCTTCAGCATTGACATAAAGAAAAATTGATGTTGTCTATTATAAATTGTCAACGGTAAATCAATAGTAATCTGTATGAGAAGAAATTTTGATGAGATGGTTAGTAGCGCGGGATATTGAAATGAAAATATACAGTTGTTTTCTTTGGTAGTTTATATATGATTTGAAAGAAGCATATTTTATGTCAGTATGGTTTGTGAAGAAAAGGAATTGCGTTCACAATAGATACCTGAGACTTGAATTTTTATCATCTATTCATTTTCATACATTTTTAATTTACACATTTTCAATATATTTTAAACAATTTTTGCAAAATAATTTTAAATCATGTTCAAAATTTCTGAGAAAGATCTGAATTTTTTGTGTATTTCCGATCAACGTTATGTTACTTAAACCGCAATTGAATAAAATAGAACTAAAAGTACGCGATCGAAAAATCGAAGAAGACCCTGGAAAATAGGGATTACTTACGAACAGCGAGTTTGAGGAATATAGTAATATGGATTTTGGGGGAACGGGGTAGGCGTGGGTGGGTTTCTGTAAATCCGGCCGATGAATAACATGCGCGCTGATAGACGTATCCGCAATTACATTTCATTCGTCCGCATTAATCCCATAAAGTAAAGCACGAAAATGTTCAAAGTGACGCGGGAACGCTCGGGATTAAAAGCCCCTTAATTCCCCCGATGGCGGAACGCGCGCGCGGACGATCGCATTGTTGATTAATGGAATCATACGTTGTCAAATACAGGCGCACGAAATCGCGTGGGGTTCTCTTTATTTTTTTATTTCATTTCGCGGTTCGGCTAAAATCGGAGAAATCTGTACAGTATTCGGCTTTGAACTCGAATGGTTATGAATTTTTTTATTTTGGTCAGAATTTTTGTCCTAGTGGTGAATCGGGCATTCTTAGAATATTTTGGATACTTATAGAAATATTTAGATTTTTTGTTATAAAAATTGTACCTTGTGCCTTTCATATAGCTTAAGTGATACATACATCTTGAAACGCGGTCGCGTTCCATCCGTCGCTTAAATAAACACGAAACCGCCGTGTGTATATTTTCTCCGATAATCTCGTCTCGTCTTTTTCTAACGCGCACGCTCTTACGGATGCGCGCGAGAGAATACTAATATTCAGCAAATATGATTCAACTTGACTTACTTATTTTCGAGTGAAAACAAGAAATCAATTAGTTTTTTTTCTTTTTTGTTTTTTTCTTTGAAGTTTGAAACTTTAGGCACATGTTGAAAAGCAGTCCATAAAGACCGAAAATTATTCGGCGAATGAAACCTGCATGGGAAATGAAGAGAGGAGAAGGCTGTGGATAAAGTGACCAGCGACCGCCAGTTCGTATAGGACCGAAAATTAAGAGGGCTTTATGCGAAAGGAGCTTAGAGTCCTTACAGCCTTATATGTGGTGGTTCGGGGGTGGGGGGAAGGACTCGAAGAAGAGATCCGTGAGCACAGGAAGACAGAGAGGGCCGATTATATTACAAGATCCGCGGCGCAGGACCAGTTATTCCCCTTTGAAGCCGAGGCTCTCTTGGGCCAGGGCGACTGGTCTCGTTTTCGTCTTGTTTCGCGCCGCTGCCTTTTTGCGCGTCGCTCGCTTTTTGCTCCTTTTTCGCCCTTGTCTCCGATAATGGAACGCCTCGCCCCCTCCTTTCCCCCCTCTTTCCCTACTCCGAGAAATTGGCCCCCCTTTTATTTTTTACCTAGACTCTTTCGACCTTGTTCAAAGGCGTCGAGTATTGGGGTGGGGGAAGGGTTGAGAGACGTTTTTTGCATCCCTTGTTAAGTGATTGAGGGGGTGAATTCGCCTAATGAATGCAATGTGTGAATTTCACATTTTGATTCAAACGAAACCTATCGAAAATGATAGATTTTATAGCTCTATGAATAAAAATTATCTGTTGTTTTTCAATTATTGAATAATTTAATATTTATTTGTGAGTATTGAATATGTATTTATAAAAGAATAGTATAACATTATTCTTACAAGACTTCTTTTCGAGTACTCATATTTTCGGATTTTTTAAAAATTTTTTAACACGAAATATTTTATCGTACGAACAAAAAAATGAATAATAAAAAGTAAAATATATTGTTTGATGTTTTACCATACACAGATGTAAAATTCTGTGCATTGGCATAATAAAAATTTTCATTTTTATAGTACCTATCTACAATTTGCATTCTGTAGATTTTAAATTATCCGAAATCGTTCAGTAGAAACTGGCATATACATTGCGATTTGTACAATATAATAATTTTTACTCTAGAATATTGTAAGAAGTAAAAAAAAATGACAAAAGTTGCAATAATATTGTACAATATGCAATTATATTGTAAAATCTGCAATATTTACTATAAAAATTACAATATTCGTGTTCTTTTTAGTATACATATGTCAGAATAATTTATTACATTTTTTTCTCACAGTGTAACATTTTCAAAAGTTCAAGACAGCCACAATCTTAATCTAAAAAACTTTTCGAAAACATTCTGTATCATGAAAACCCGCCGAAAAAAATTTTTTCTTATGTTCTGCGAGTTTGAGATTCGATACTGCACTAATAAAAAAATATAGTTATTATTACAATACAGTACAGTACTGTGGAATTACTCTGAAATACTGTAATTTTTGCTATATATCTATAGCAGTTTTTGCCATAATATATTGGAAAACATTGTCAAATGCTATCGTAGTAATAGATATATTTTGTTGTAAAAACTCCTATACATATTTCATTTTCATAATTCCTCCTAATCTTGATTTCAGAAAATGCCAATCAGTTTTGCTAATATTCAGATCTGTATAGTTCTTTGGGCTGTATTTTTGTGTGCTTTCTAGTAAATAATATTGTAGTACGATAGAATATTGAAAGAGGTCGATAAAACGTATTATAGATTTTTTTGTGCGCTACTTCCGCTGGGTCAACACGGGGGAAAGGTCAAAATAAAATAAGTATTTATTACTATAAAATAGTAATACAAATTGTAATTTATAGAATATAACAATTTTATTCTTGATAATAAAAATTCTTGTCAAATTCCGAGTCAAACGTTTTATTTCATAACAATAGTCGACGTTTCGGTCCCATTGGGAGTCTTTTCAAAGATTTTATAAAGAAAAATAATGAATTGACTTTAAATAAACAGAAGGATTCAAAGGATTTGACGATGTGTATGGTGTATCAATCGGATGTTTTTAGAGAAACTTTCATGTTTCTCGAAATTACCTGACATGCGCGATCAGAAATGATAAGATAACGTAGTATCGCTGTTAATCGTGATTTATATTTCACTCAAGCTGACGTGTTCCTATGATTGACATGGGAAGGAAAGATTCTTAAGAAGTAGAAATGAGTTTATTGTATATTTTAATTTGCCTGAAAATTATCATTGCTAAGTTACTCTCATGATTGCGTACAACTTTGCTGAGAACAAGATGTGTGTTGATAGAAATAGGGAGAAGTGTTTGTATTAGGCATTGCTAGCATTATTTTGATTATTAATTTTTTTGTTCAAAGAAGTGAGCTGTGCATGGGGTTAATTGCTATAGAAATTGTTCGACACTACTTGGGTCTTGAGAAGGGTCCGAATGGGACAGAAATGGCGACGATTGTCATTAAATAAAACGTTTGACTGGGAATTCGACAAGAATGTTTATTATCAAGAACGAAATTTCATTCCCAGTGACTAATTGGTTTTAACATTGAATAACGATTTTACTAAAAAGCATAGTAATAAAAGTAAAATAAATTACAAAGTTATTTTACTTTTTATTATAAAAATGGCAGAAAGTAGGTATTAGATTTTTTTTCTCAGTGTGGTACCAAAAATCCCGTGCCACCGTACTACCCAGGCCATTACCATGAACATACAAAATAGCTCCCAGCCGAGGATATTCGAACCCATTGACGCGGGAGCAGAGCCTTAATTGCTTCGTGCTTATTCACCGTAAGAAGAGCGCGCGAGAAAAAGCGACGTGTGAAAAGTGACGCCGTAATGGGGCTCGTGATGGGAATAGCTCGATAAATATGTATGGTCCCCGTTGGCCGGGGCGGCCCCGACATCGTCGTCGGGGGATCGAATCTCAATAACGCCGGCTCGATACGAGATAAGGAAGACGACAGCTTTCGTATTCTTTCGCCGCTACGAATTTCTCCCGCTGTCTGCGCCGCGCCCTTATTTCGGCCCTTCTTCTCGGCCGTTCTCTATCAATTTATTTTTTCGCCCTCTCGCGAGCACCGGACCGCGTAACGAGCAACGTAAATCAATCGCCCCGCATTGTCAGATTTTCCGCCTCCCCGGGCTTTTTCTTGGCTATTTTTGCATTTCCCGAACCCGAGGCAACCGTGCCCTGGAAAATAGGGTAAGTTTGGATTTTCTTCTTCGAATAGTGCTCCTCCGGAGATTGGGAATGTTCTCTTGTACACGACGCGAACCATTGGACGGATCATGGATTATTGATTATGAAAATGATAAAAGGGGATTGAAACGTCACGTTTTATATTCATGAATTTTCATTTTATTTCGTCGACCTTTTTTTAATGAGAGTATTATATGGTGTATTTTGAGAAAAATAACTGAATTTGAGGCGGATTTTAGTTTTTAAGCCGAATGCGGTGATGCGAGCAAAGTTACAAAGTCTTTTTCCGTCATCCCGGATGATATCAACCCACGCGTCGCGTATCACCCCAAAAGCTTCAAGTTAAATCAAGTCGAATTTCCCCGTCGTTACGCGGAACGGCTTCCCGATTGTTGCGCACGAAGCTACCGCGATTCATGCGAGCCCCGTCGATGTAAATGAGGCCTTATCGGAACGTCAGCATCTTTCGATAAAGCGATTCCATTGACGCGGCGACAAAAGGAACTGCCGATAACAATCTCCATTCGATACCGGGGTATTTTCGCCCGTAATTACTGCCCATTGATTGACATTCCACGCGGCTACTCGTCGTTTCGACTATCTAATTACCGCCGGCCGATCGCGCTCGTCTTGGTCCCACGACGATTCCCCTCGATTGCGAAAGGCTTTGTTTGCCCGAAAAAGTAACGCGCGGCCGAGCGCGAAATCGTCTCGATGCTCGCGAACAATGGGCTTATATTGTGAAAAAATTCTATTTTATACGTGTGGTGAAGAACCGAAAATCATGAGGCGGAGTTTTGGTCTTCTTTCTTTGCAAGAAAGTCTGCAATTTGATTTATATTATTATTACTTTTTTTTAAATTTGTTTTTCAATAAGTTTGTTCCCTATAGCAAACGCGGTGCTATCGATTTTCTGTCGACTGCTATCGACTTTGATAGCGAATCGATAGCAACTCGATAGCTACTCGGTATGTAACAGGATGTCATCTCCTTTTCTTAAATGTTTGAAACTATACAATTTCATTATAATTTCAGAAATTATCGTTATAAAATACATTCATGATTGGACAGCAAAAAATGTGATATTGATATTTATTATTCGTCAGTCGCGTTAATAATAAATTACCGATGAAAACTGCGTTTCATATTCTAATTTCGATTTCCCGGGCTACTTACAACCTCATCAAAATCCTATACAGATGACTATTGATTTACGATTTAATATTGATAATCGATAATACGTAGCATCAATTTTTCTTAATGTCAATGCTAAGCAGAATAAAAGAAATTGCTAACTAAAAACCAATACCCACGCAGCCAGATTCACAGCCTACTCAAGACTTAATACCTTAAGTTGTGAATCGAAATGGCTGCCTCCATAAATCAAGATGGCTGCCTTCCATTACGTGGGACGGGTTCAGATCTCCACAAGCTGAAGTTGCTGCTGCACAAAACTAAAGCGGGCGATTAAAAAAAAAAAAAACCTAACCCAAGTAGTCTTGCTTGGTAAAAAAAAAGGATTACTTGAGTTAGTTTTTTTTTAAATCGCCCGTTTTAGTTCTGCGCAGGAGCCAACTTCAGCCTGTGAAGATCTGGGCCCGTTCCTCATAACGTCAATGGCTACCTTCCATGAAGCCATTTCCTTTTTCTCTTTAGGATTATTATTATTATTATTATTATTATTATTATTATTATTATTATTATTATTATTATTATTATTATTATTATTATTATTATTATTATAGTTATCATTAATTTTTTTAGGTAACATTTATAAACATTTTCACATTTTCATTCAGTTTTATTTTGTTTATTTGTAACGATTCGCAAAATTATGACAATTACACTTTTTATTTCCTCTTCGTTTTTATTTTTATACCTTTTTCAGATTATCGATTTAAATGAATTCTCCCTTACTTGATTGACTTTATCATAGCCAATTTTAACTAATAAAAATAAATCATAAACATTGTCAACCAACCATAAACATTGTCGACCCAGTCATGAACATTATCAACCAATCATAAACATTGTCAACCAATCATGAACATTATTTCATTGCCCTTTCACTGATAAATTTCAAAATTAATGAAATCTTTAGCTTATCAGGGTTTATGACGAGGATCCTTTGACTGGAGTCATACCAGAAGCACGACTTCCTCTCGACCACCCAAGAAAAGATCTAAATCCTTCTAGGAATCGGTCCAAAACATCGTCGAAAATGGAAATGCCGATCACTCATAAAGCAGCAGCAAGCGAAATCCTCGCGCAACCTCCCGAAATCTCGCCCTCCTTGACTCGTCTTTAGCCCTTATTATAAATCGTGGAAATTCTTTTCTGGATGAAACGACACAAATTTATTACCAAAAAAATTCACTAATCCACGACAAAAAACGAATTAAAAGAAAATTCTCACCTTTTTAAATAAGATTTCCGCACTCAACAGCGATAATATAGAGATTTTTTATTGTGGCACTTTTATGACGTACAATCATGGCAAAGTGAACAAATGCAATAATGGCGGTCGGAGACGCCTAATTTTTAGAGATAAAGAAGAAGGGGAACAAGAATCGATACTCATCGACCTGGCCCATATCGATCCAACATTCTCCACTCGATACTAAAATTCCCTATCATATCTACTGTACATAATTCCATGGAAGGCCATCATCATGACATACATACATATATCGGTTACAACATTTATATTAATTAAAATTCTAGAAAACAAACTCCCAAATTTATGAAAAAAAATGTAACTGTATAAAGACTCAATGGAAATCAATATTGCAAATTTTTGTACTGCATCTATAGAAATTTCGTCTTTAAAGATTTTTTTTCAATGCTTTAGAAAATGCCTCGAATCCGGGAAAACCTCGTGGAAATCAAATCATTTCCAACGACAACGCGTTTATGCAAACGCGATGATAAAACAGTCGATTCCGCGGTTACCTCGAAACCCCGCGCAAATCATCGTCTCCTTAACACTCGATTTAGCCGGCGTATTGCGGCGCAACGCCGTCGTAAAGCTCGCGGTAATTGAACGCCTTCATGTAGGTAGGTCATGTAACGTCGCGCTTTTTACGAGACGAATATATTTCCGACTTTATGATTCCTGGGAATTCTTCTCCGGCGCACTTTGCATTCCACTACTCAACTTGGGACTAAAAAAATTCCTCTTTCTCTTCCCAGGTGTGGAAACGTTAACATAAAAGTCGAGTTTGTTTCGAACGAGCTTGCACGTTAAATTGCGAGTTCTTTCGTGAAAAATGTTGTTTAGAAAAGTTTAAATTTGCATGGATTTGAATTAAATGGTTTGGACCAGTTCGGACTTACACTGGGTTGATGTAGAAAAGTTTGAAATATTTTATGAATTTATTTTGATAATTTTTCATTTATTTTTACATATTTTTCTTGATACTTATTTGTATTAGTGTGCAAATTTTTCGCCTGGAAATATTGCCAACGAAAGTGACTTTTCGGAGTGAGAATGAAATAAGCTGACGCGGGCCGCGCAACATTGCAGATCGATAAACCACAATAAAGTCAATTTCTGTCGCGGGGCATTTGAATGCGGGAAATTTTGTATTCCGAAGACCGGCGTCGTCGGCCGGGCAAGACGCGTGCTTCGAATGTGGATGGGCCGTATATTTTGTGCATCGGGTTTCGCGCCCGGCCGTGTGGTTTGCTCGCGATGGGGCGCGTCGTGAAGCACACGTGCCGCGCCTAAAGTAACGTGTCCCGAGGCAATTTTTCCGAATTCCAAGCGATTATTCTAATATTTCTTCCTTTTTGCGGAGTTTAGTATCTATTAAATGAGCAAATATGTGCTTGAAGCTCCAAACGTTAAAGAAATAAGCACAAAAGTGAAATGAATTCTCCTAAAATAAATTCTACTAACTGTAATTACACCATTTCAAAAAAGTATAAAATTGTGTTTATTGGTACAAATTTTCTATTTTTTTAATCGTATAAAAAAAGCGACAATCGTGTATTTAAACTGAAGACATCAATTTTCATTTTCTAAAATTACATTTGCCCTGCATAATCGGAATAAATATTTAGGTTATAGATTATAGATAATAACAATGGAGCATTACAAAATAGCCGGTGTAACCTTATTTTGTAAGCATGAGCCCCTTGAGTCATCGCATTATCAGGTTGCCACGGGATTTTTTAGTGGCGGCGGCCTATGAAAATCGATATTACGCCGAGGAACTTGGCCTGTAACACGATGCACCGAGTATAACGAGTAATCGAGCGACCCTCCCCCCACCTCTATCCCTCTTATTTGACTGGGCAAAGCAAAAAAGAACAATATTTTCGGCTCTTCCTTTGTTTTCGTGGCGAATTCTCAAGTGAAAGTAGAATTTGCCTGGCATCTGGTAAGGGAAGGGGGATGGGTTAAGAGGGGGCTATGAAAAAATGGTAAAGATCCTGTGGAAAGTGGTTGATTTTAATTTCACGGAGTACGAGCCGTCAGTAACGCTCTGGGTGCGCATAAAATAGGTTTTGTCGTGTATGTTGTCTGAAGATAGAGGGGTGGGGGGAGGGTCATGTGATAGAGTATAAATTTGTTCGAAATGACGGGAACAAAAACTTTGCAATGGTTTTTAGAAAACGATATATATTAGGAAAGAAAATTAATAACCTTTTTGTAGTTATTAATTAAAAGCTTAAAACTATTGATGTACTAAACTTTGTTTTTCATCCAATTTTTTTTTTTTTTTTTTTGCATATATCGTGGTGATTCTGTACCTTTATCTGTCGTTTTTTGCCACCCATGATTTCGCTACAGGTGCGCTTTTACTCGCGTTTGCCGGTAATTAAATGCGAACATTGACCGACAAGTTCATCGGAATCGTCAAAATTTTTGCGAGCTTATACGAACGCTTCCGCGTCGTTAAACGCCGCAAGCTCGTTAAAGCTCACTCGCATTGCCTGATACCCATTGCCTTATAAACAAGCCCCATCGGCTCCAACGAACCGTGTCGCTTCCGCTATTCAAGATACGATATGAAAACGCTTCCCTCATTTCATCCGCATAATTTATCCGGGCACAAATAAAATCGCGTGTTTTGTCGATCAATATAGTAACGAAAATTTCTCAATGCCTTTGGATGTGACACAAATATAATGAGCGCATTGACGAATGCTTTCAAAGTGAACGCTGTATTTTCCGCGATATGAAAATAATGCGCATATGAAGTTTCGAGAGGCGGAGAACCGATGAAAATTAATGTGAAAAATCGTGAATAATGTATGCGAAATTTTGTAAAGTACACTCGGCGTTCTATCAAAAAACTGAAATTGAATCGAATGAAATATTCGCGCTGGATATTATTCGATTGACGTTTCATGTGAGTTTGATGACGTTTTATTGAAATTCGTTGAAATCGGGTTACTATGTGAGCGGATGTGAAATGAATTGCAAATTTCCAATATTTAACGTTACATTGCAATTTCTAGGGATATCAACCTTTGGGAATGACAAATTGAATGAATTTGAATTATGAAAAGCAATTAAGTCGAGGTAATCTTTTGTTTTGTTCAGACCGGACAGTCTCTCTTGAACTCAGAGAATAACAGGTACAGGCTCAAGATTTGAGCTTTAGGGCCCCTTGCAATTTTTTTTTTTTCAATCAGTAACGCCATGTCTGAGCGACAAGTCCACACGTCCATTACGCAACGGATTATTATCCGTTTTCTTGCAAATGAAGGTGTTGAACCGTTTTCTGTCATTTTATGTTTTGCCAATTTCGTCTGGATAGGCAAGTTTTTGAGGTTTTTCTTATATTTTTTGCAAAAATCATCCATTAGAAACATCCTCGATGCATGGCACAGAATCGAGTGGAAATTGCGGGGGTCGCATGTCGTGATTCACGTTTAGGGCAGCGGCGCAGTCAGCCAACGTGGCACCGTATTATATCCTAAGGGTGGCCCCAAACTGCACAAGCTCGTTTGGCGTCTCTCTCGCACTTGTTTTATTCCACCCTCTTCCTTTATCTCCGGCAATACAGAGACAGCTAATTATTTAGACACGCTTGGACGCCACTCCATCGATCACTCCCACGACCTCCTTCGCTAACCCTCTTCTGCTGTAATTCTCCCTTATTTCCCTTCGCCCCGGTATTCTTCTCCTTATTCTTTCGCACGCCAGAGCGAGCACGCGCACATAAATACACGGTTATCGCGCGCCGATAAGGAAACGCGATAAACTCCCCGGAATTTTGCAGGCTCTGGAACAATAAAAGTGTCCATACGCCCTGGCCCTGGACTTAAGAGCGAATCAAAGAAAAAAAAATTTATGCTAATAGGCCAGAGAGGACGAAACGAAAAATTTTTGCCTGTGTTTTCAGTTGGATCGATAATACATATAGATATAGATATATAGGTTCAAGAAAAGAACCGGTACAGCCATTGAATTTTTTGCAAATTATTTTTATTCCAACGTTTTAGAGTCTTTCTGTGACCTTTTTTTTTCGAGGAATATTTACATCACTTTAAGAGCATCATGAAAATTCAGTACCATAAGAGAACATTATGGTCAACAATAATAATATTATGCTTCTCTAACTGCCTCTCATTTCGCTAAGATATTTTTGCAAAGTATCCAACTATCGGATTATGAGACGTGAAAATACTTGATTGTTTGCTGCAATAATTTTATTTCTTTGCTTGAACTTTAGTTTCCCCTGACGAAAGTGTGTCAAATGGTTTGGCAAGAGGAGAAATTTTTATTCTCCTTAAAAGTTGCTGGAATAAAAATGTGACACAGTCGTACACAATTATAGAAAAAGAGGGGACTCGAAAGTTGAAAAAATCTTATTAACTGTTCCAAGACGAAAAAGGAGTAATGTGTTAAGCGATTTTTTAACTAAAAGAATTTTCTTTTTTAGACTCAAAGTTTTCTGACTCTGAATAAGAAACAACTACTAAAAACGATAGTGATAGTGATAGTGATGATTAGAGATTGCATATCAGCAAAGAAAACACTTTCCTACATTAGAGTAGAGGATTTTTGAAGTAAATTAGTAAACCGAGAGTAATTACTATAATGAGTGCTGCACTCAATAGAAAATTTGTGTCATAACAGAATAAACTGAGTCACTATTCTTGATATTATTCGTTCATTTTGTTTATGATTATAATTATTTACGAATAACAGATTTTACATGTTTTTTGCAAGTTCGCTGATTTTATGAAACGCTTTGAAGCATAAACTTCCAATAAAATTCAATACATTACAATTAATTCAAATTTCCTTTCAAGAAACACATTCGAAAAATCGCAACGCCTTTCCCGTTATTTTCATGCTTAATGTTCGTTCAGATTTGAAATCAGCTACAAAAAACCCTTGAATTCAACATTTTATCTCAATCAAAGAAGTCCCTCGAATTTTGGCCAGATTTTTGCGATTTTGAACCACTGTGAGCCAGCATCGAATTCTAAAAAATTATAGTGAAATCCATAATTATATGAAAATAATTTTCAAGTTGTACAAATACTAAAAGTATTATTATAAAAATGTTAAGTTTAGTGACTTATTAAAAATCACAAATATTGAATCCCATCATATAATAACATGAAAAATGTGCGACCCTGGACTCCAAAAAATGTTTAACTTTTGAATTCCACAATTTGAAAAATTAGGAAATCTCCTCCCTAAAATTTTTTCCGCCTACGCCTTTGTGTGAAATTCGCCAGAATTTTATCGTATTGGACAAATTTAATCTAGTTAAATTTCCACAATGAAAATCTCATAATTGACATACTGAATTACTAAAAAAACAACAAGAAATCTGTTAAAAGTTGAACAATATTTGTTTATCATCTAACATGCGCAAAAATTTGGAAACCATTGCTAGAATCTTAGATTTTTGAGGTTCTTTAAAAAACTTGGCCTTGTGTCTATAAAAAGAACAAATACAATTAAATATGCAAAATTCATTTTCGACGCATTTTTTGGTTTTCTAATTAGAATTCCGGGGGAGCTCTTGAATAGTTCGTATAACAACAATTATTTTAATTATATCATGAGCAAATTTTTATCTTATAAAGAATTATATTTATGCGAAAAAAATTTACCATTTACATGGCGTTTAAGCACTGAAAATCCGTAATTTCTTGAACTTCTCGTTAATGGAATGAGCGAGATGGGGCTTGAATTTTTAACGAGATCGCGGTTGGCCGAGCGGGCGAAAGAAGAGGCCCGCATTCCGGAGCTCTATTGTAGCGCGGGTTTTCGGGTAAACCGGAGGATAAGGGTGTTCGTCGGGGGTCGAAAGCGAAAATAATATTCGGATGCCGGCGAGTAGTGGACTTTGCGTTATCGGGAATGCACAAAGGTTCCTAAACCGATCACCCCCTGTATCGAATCTGTAGCATTTTCCCCCTCGCCGCGATACAAAGGAATGGGAATCTCTGGCAGTGATTCGTTCCTCCTTTCGCTGATCTTGCGAATTTTCTGGGGGAATATTTCGAAGGTGTGTGAATTTCGCAAGTAGGATAATAATTACTTTTGTTTTTCAAAATATATTTTTCCAAAATCCTTTGATTTGTTAGTTTATTGGGTCTGTTTGATATGGAGACTCTTGTGTGCTTTTTTGTCGATACTCGAACTCCAAAAAAACGATACTTTCGAGCACAGCCTACTCCGATTATACCATGGTTGAAGAGATTCCCACCACCGCATTATTTTCACTATTTTTGCGCTGTCTGTGAGTATAAAGAGTAGGGGTAAAGAGAAAGGCATCCGCATCGATATATTGTATGTATCGTTGTATCAGAGATCGTTCTATTGGAGCTCGATTACGTTTTTCTCGTCTTTATCGTTACAAACTTTATAGTCGTCGAATTATTATGAATCGACGAAGATGGAGAATGACGTCCAGTTTAATCCGGCGTAGGATCACTCGAGTGATCCGCTAATGCCGGAGACGTAGCCCGAGATATGTACGAGGCAACAGCCTTATCACGCGGCGCACTCTCCCCGATATTGACCAAGGTCCTCGGGTTGTATGCCCGGTACCGGCCATATTTACCGCGTCGTCTCATAAAATCGCATTTACTGGCCATTGTGCACGTGAGGATCTGGAGCAACGGGGGATTAAGATTTCACAGCGCTAGGGTATCGCCCGTGCGTACACATACACGAGCGATTACGCTCGACTCGCAAATAAAGCGCTTTTCGCGATCGCCGAAAGTATGGGCCATTTTGCGCGAGTCGACATATTGGCCGGGGTTTCTTTACGATATGTGCTTATGATTCCGAAAATAATCTTGTTTGTTGAACATTTGTAGGAGAAAATGTGATGGGTACTTTGGGGCGTTGTGAGCACGTGAAAAGAAATGAAGGAATTCTTCTGAAAAAAGGCACAACATTGGTTGCACAATTCGAAAATAGAATACGCACCTGATTTTACGGAAGTTTTACCAGATAAGTCGACGTTATTCTAGAAATTATGCACTTTTATCCACAAATGTCAATTCCTATTTGCGATGGTATACCTCAACAGCCAAAAGTGAGCGCGAAGCGCTTATTTGCGAGATTTACCAAGTAAAAAAAAAAAGAAAAAAAAGCCACGAAGAAGAAAAGCGCGAAGAAAACGCGAAGCGCGTGACGTGAATGAGCCAGTCTGAATGAAGTGGCTCGTCGAAAGAAGTGCCAAATGAGTGGAACAGCCCGAGTGAGAGGGAGCGAGATAAACGCCGGCCGGAATACGCTGGGCGGAAAAGGAACGAGAGAACGAGGCTGGCGACAATGATGAGAATGAAGAGAGGGTTTAAAACTCCAACCCCCGGGCGGAATTTACAGCGGGCTGGATCCGGCGCGTCATTAAACACGTTGTTTCATAATTCACGCCGGCGGATATACATCAAGAAGCGCTCGCGCGGGCGCGTTTTCCATCCCTCAACCATCCCTCGTCTTCACTTTTCTGCTCGTCGGAATTCCCGCGTTCCTGGGGCAGTGCTGCACATTTTTTGAATTTCGTGAATTTTCGCGAATAAAAAATGCGTTGAAGTTTTATGCAAGAGTTATGTGTATTGTTTTGAGGAGGGTCTTGTGCGAGGTATATATTTGATTTTTTTTCAATTCCCTTTCCTAAAAAGTATTGTTATTTGATGGCGAATTATCAAAATTGTTTAAAAATAACTATTAAATAACTTCACTACGTCATGTTTTTGCAAACAAATCCTGAAGAGAAAAAGGATATGGCTTCATGGAGGGTAGCCATCTTGATCTATGGCGGTAGCCATTTTGATCCACAATTTAACAGTGTGAGTTGAGATTGTCATGGTGACGATAAGATACTGCAAGGGATAATATTTTTTAGTTGCCCTAGAAATCTGGGCGTATGCTGCAAGAAACGATATCAGACACCTGTAAGGACAATAAGATAACATGATTTCGTTCCGATAAGAATACATATCCTTGTAACAGGCAGATATATTCTTATGTCAGGTGTTGAATAGAAGTTTAAAGCATATTGTCATCGTGACACTTTTCACTTCTCAGTGAAGGTATTGAGTATTGAGTAAGCTGTGAGTCTGGCTGCGAGGCGTTTGAATTTTGAGTTAGCAGTTTTTTTATTCTCTTTAGCATTGACATATAGAAAAATTGATGCTGTGTTTTATCAATTATTAGTAGTAAATCGTAAATTCCTAAAGAGAAAAAGGAGATGGCTTCATGGAGAGTAGCCATTGACGTTATGGAGGGTAGCCATCTTGATCCATCGAAGCAGCCATTTTGATTCACAGCTTAAGTATTGAGTATTGAGAGTAGGCTGTGAATTTGGCTGCAAGTCGTTTGAATTTTCAGTTAGCAATATTTTTCATTCTCTTGAGGATTGACATAAAGAAAAGTTAATGCTGCGTATCATCAATTATCAATAGTAAATCGTAAATCATTAGTCATTTGTATGGGATTTGGATTAGGTGGTCAGTAGCCCGGGAAATTGAAATTGTAGAATGCGGCTACTTTTTTGTGACTCAAACTGAAAATCTGTCGTTCTCTTTGTCTATAAATTCTCCCACGAATGCAAATATTCCCGTCCCTTAACCGTCGATTAATTTCGCTTTAATCTCCCCCGGAGCCCCGGAGAATCGCGAGCGGAAGCGTCTTAACAAATACAATAATCGGGGAGGAAAAGCGGACCGGGGGATGAAACATCGCAGCCCGCAATTAAGCCTCGCATTCATTGTCGCCGGCTTCAGTCGAAATATCTCAATCGCGCGCCCTGTCTCGTAACCCAACTGCGGTCGCTTTTCTGCGGCAAACCCAACCCCAGTTGAAGAGAATTTTCAACCTGCAATAAAAATACTATAGCATTCAAATTTTTATAACACCATACAATTGTTAATGACTTTGAAAAGCTCTCCAATTTAGTTATCAGCTGAAACGATGTTGGAGTAAATAATTCGATACACAATTCATCCTATCAAACGTAATCTCCGCAATACGGAATCGCTTTTATAACTGTTCATTACGGCGTGACCCGATGCACATCCCACGCAGGCATAATAATCTCACCTGAAGTGGCCGCATTAACGTGCTATTCATTGCCGCATCGATTCGCCAGTGCAACACACGACGCCCCAAATTTCGCCGAATAATGCCTCGCTTTGCCTTCTTTTTCATCTTTCCTCTTCGACTTTTGTCCCTTTTTCGACTCTCGCCAAAAGCCATTGTTTCTTTTCCTTCCTTTGTTGCTCTTCGAGCGGCGCTATTTTTGGCCCCCGCGAAGATTCGTAAAAAAAAGCATCCACCCGCAAGTCGCGCATTCCGCGACGCCTTTGAAAGGCGCTTTTCGCTCGGCACATAACGCGGTCATTGAAATCTCACAGTGTCCAATTACGCGGTTTCGAGCGAGCCTCTTTTCTTTTACCTCGCGGGAAACGCGATCCTAGCGGGGAAAAAGGAACTTCACCGGACGCGCGTTTTCCGCATTTGGGTTTTGTTCAGGTTTTTCGAGATTTTTTTGGAAAGCCTTGTATTTTGAATAGTTCAGGGATTTTGTCGAATATTCAATGGGCTAATTCCCAAAATGGCCGGAATCTCAAGGAACAGATGAGAAACAACAGAGCATGTCCTAAAGATAGAAAAAAGATGGCTTCATGTAAGGTTGCCATTAACGTTATGGAGGGTAGCCATCTTGATATATGGAGGCAGCCATTTTGATTCACAACTTGAGCATTGAGTATTGAGTAGGCTGGGAATCTGGCTGCGAGGCGTTTGAATTTTTAGTTGGCAATATTTTTTATTCTCCTCAGCATAAACAAAGAAAAAATGATGCTGCGTTTTATCAATTATCAACAGTAAATCGTAAATCAATAGACAGATCAATATAAATATTGTGACTGACGAAAAATAAATATCAATATCGCATTTTTTGGCTGTCCGATCATGCACGTATTATATTATGAAAATTTCTGAAATTATAATAAAATTGTATAATTCTAAACATGTAGAAAAAAGAGATGACATCCTGCTACATATCGACTTGCTATCGAGTTGCTATCGGTTTGCTGTCAAAATCGATAGAAAATCGATAGCGGTGCGTTTGCTAAGGGACGAATCAATTGAAAAACAATTTGAAAAATATCTATTTCTATAGTTCGTTTTTTATTTGATTAAAACAATTGAAATATCAATCTAGTGCCCTCAAGTCTCCTATTTCAGTTCCAAAAAGAATTAAGCAAAAATGACGCACATGCTCAAAAAAATTGAAAACAAAAACCAGCCAGTATGCTAGGAATGAAAGCGACCTTCTCCTTTACCAACGAACGAATTTCTAAAATACCTTCTGTTTTTCTGTTGCAGGTGAGTAATTGGAACCAGCCCCAGCATGCGAAAACTTTGTTCGCAAAACTCCACTTCCACTACGGAACGCGTAAATATTTATTAACCATGTTTTCGCGCGCTCGGAAACAAATTTCCGGAAACTTCGCCCCCGGGCGCTCGGGAAAATTAGCCGGGGCAAAGATTTCGAGCGTCGGTTATCGTTATGGGTTGAAAAAGGGGGTAGAGAGATGAAGGGCGAATTTTCCGGGTACCTAAAAAGAAGGTCATTAGCGACGTTCATTAACCGCGTTAGTCCTTGGGCCGGGGTCGCTTAAGAGGACATGGAAGACCTCTTCTACTCGGCCTTTTTCCTTCTCGAGTGGTTCGCGTTACACGCGTCTTTCTCGCACTTGAGGAGGTTCCGTGTCCTCTTAAGGGTAGCGCGGGCCGCGACGATAAATAAGAACTAATTCCCCGTGGCGTCGTTCTTAAGCCCACCTGGTGCACGCTGTGTGCTTATAGATTCGACACCACGTGCTCTCACATATACCCACTCTTGGCATCACCTTAAATTACGACGCGTCACTTGCAGCGAGTCATTAACAGGCAGGGACGTGACTTGAATGACGAAAAAAAATTGGGTCATTTATTCGTCGTTGACTACCAGTACAAGTTATTGTAAAGCATATGGGCGCACTTTCATATGTACATATTTATTAATTTTGAAAAAATTATAAACTTATAGGAAGTTTAAATGATAGTTGGTTCGTAGTCCCAAGCTGATTCTTGCCGATCACAATTTTTCGAAGAAAAGAATCTTCGTAATTATCGTCATAACAATCCAATAGGAGGTCGAAATATTGATGGAATAAATGTATTGAAGACGGAAATTGAATGTGGCTCTGATAGATCATTTTAGACCTTTCATTTATTTGAATTTACGAAAAAGGCAGCATGCAGATGATTGGAATTCTGAGAAAAAAAAAACAATTTTATAAATACTTTTCATAATTTTACTATCTTGTATTTTAATACATATATATTAATCATTTCATGATTAGGATTTTTCCACACTAAGAAAAATACTCTTGAAGAAATTACCATAAAACTTAAAACATCAGTTCTAAGTACATTTTATCTAAGCATTTAAAGTTCCTTATAGTAAGGGTCTCAACAATCATCCTTTCTCGTACTTCTATAAAACGTTGACAATTCATATCAATATTCCATCTCTGAAATCATAACTTTTGCCTCAGAACTGCTGTCGATTTCTTATTTCCTTTTTCTCGATTAAGCCCTTATTTCCATGAGAAATTTTGATGAAAATTTGTTGAATAGCATCTGCTATCCGGGTTGGTTTTTATCGAAAAGCGAGATCTCTTGGAGAAATTTCCCTCGAAACAAGATTCAGCTTTGGCTTTATACACACGCATAAAAACCCGACGCGGCGCGTATACACCCCCGACACTCGGCTTATCAAGATTCGACACCAGCTTTATTCGAAAAGCGCCTTATCTCTCGCGCCGTGTTGAACCCGACGATTTATTGGTGACACGGGTCCCTTGCCTTTGATCCAGTCGTTGTGACACGCGGGGTGCCCGCAAAATCCGCGAGAGATCAAGAAGCGCCCCGCGCGTACGCTTAGCAAGCGTTAAATGATTTACGCGCGAAATCTGCGAATCCAAGAACTAACCCGCGACGAGTATTTAATAGAGACAACGATTATCGCGGCGCCGGAAAAATGACCGTTTTTTCTACTGTTGTCGGTGGAAAAAGTGACCGATTATTGTTGCTGATGAAGTGGTGTCTGCGCACGTAAATGTGAATTCACACTAATGCGTTGTGTTCTACGTCATATTTATATAACTTTTGCGGCCGCGAAAAATCCATATTGTTTACAAGAAACACTCTAAAAAATACTGCGATCGTAATAATTGTCGCACTTTTGCAGTAGAGTGTAAAAGTATTGCGTATTTTGACGTTCTCAACAAGTAGAATTACAAACAACGTATTGTTGTGGATTTGCCGGAATCTTTAACACAGCGCTTCGTGCTGCTTCGTGTTGGCTCGTGCTACTTCGCGCTGCTCCGTGCTGCTTCGGGCTGCTTCGTGTACCTTCGTATACTTTCGTGTGCTTTCGTGTTTGTTCGTGATTCACCAGCAACTAGCTTCATCCTGATTCTTGTCAATTGTCGTTAATCAAAACAAATCAAAAAAAGTAAAACAGTGCAGCACTGATTTATTTGAATTCAAAATAAATTCGCGCGCGATTCCTTTATTCGTGCTAATTCGACTCAGTCGCACTGTCTTTTTCTATACCGAATTGTCACGTCGTTTTTCGTTTTTTGCAATTTAAAAGTTGAACAACTTGTCTAGCCTAGAAAATAATCTGTTTTGAAACAGAATGATAAATATCTCATGGATATAAATGGTCTGAATGTCTTGCTGAAAATCTTATGCAAAATCCCAATTTCCCGGGTATGCCTTCCAGAAGCGAAGCAGGCACGTCATTGTGTTGCGGAGCCTTCGGGCTACGGCTCCTCGAAAAAGCTTCGCGATATACAAAGTTAGGGAAAAAAGCTGTTCCGATACACTATAAGCTCAGCTTGTAATGGCTTATGGGCCGAAAAGCGGAGTCGCGATACGGGATGACCCGGCGGAATGAAAGTGCGATCCCAAGCACGTTTTTTCTTATCTCGTTGCTCTTTTTTTCTCCTCTCGACATCGACTTTTACAGTGCGACGAAAAAGTCGCGGATATTCAGGGGAAAATAAAGTACCTGAGAATGTGCTTTAAGGGTATTAAAATATAAGATGGAAGTGTATGCTTTGTGGGGATGTAGTTTATGGGCTCATGCCTTGAAAGTATGGTCTGCGATAGCAGGGAGAAGAAGATAAGGCCCAAGATTGTAAAATTATGAAAGATATGTACATAACTTGAAAATTGCGAAAAATTTGAAATGTTCTATTTTTCTGGAAAGTAAACGGACAAAAGAATTTTAAAATGGGACAGTTGAGATATTTATCTATGACATTTACTTGACTGAAAAATTCACTTCTGGTAACTGAAAATATTCGTTGTAATAAGTAAAATTCAAAACGGGTATGGGGGATAGGTTGAAAGCTATAATGTTACGTTTAAGACCAAATTTTTCTGGATTTTTCTATCGGTGTTATCTATGTTTTACAAGTACCGAAAAAGTACATGCTGGCCTTTTTTCGATGCTTGTAAAACACAGATAACAGCGATAGAAAAATCCAGAAAAATTTGGCCTTGAACGTAATATTACGCACTCAAACTACGCAAAGTTACAAACATTTATCATAAGTTTTGCACAAGTTATGAATGATTGAACAAAATTTACGAAAAACTACAGGTAAATCCCATTTCAAAGTTTAGTCATTTTGTAGCACGTGTTAACCATGTCCTATTCGCTCCAAACTTTACAAAAAAAAGTTTTTTTTTAAATATCTTGATCGATTTGAAGCCCCGAATCGGAAAAATGCTGACATCGCCAAAATAAGTGACACCCTATTACACAGTGCTACATATTCAACGCGTACCTTCCCCTCTTTTCCCTCGCGAAACCCTTCCCTGGCACACTGCAGTGATTCGCTCGGCGGGAAATTCGACTGATCGATCCTCGGCTCGGAAATGGAGTTTCTTGGCGTATTTTTGGAGGGGAAGTGACGCCGGACGCTCCGCGTCGAACGCAAATCTCACGGGCCATTTGTCAATCCGGCTTCGCCCGCGTCCGGCCGGGACACTTTAATCGACAATCATTCACTATCCGACTTCGCTCCAGCGCGCCATCTGTTTATGGACCTTTGCCATTTTCTTTCGCGAGCTTTTTTTTATTTTTTTGCCAAGGGAACCAGGGGTCGAGCGCAAAAAAAAGAGAAAAAATACCGCTGGAAATATCTTGCTCGACTCGGCAACTGACGTTTTTGACGCGTGTCCATTATTCTTTGGAAAGGGGCTTTTTTTTCAAAGCGAAATCTGTTTCGATGAAAGATCGCGCTTTTCGATATTGATGGGATTGCATCAATAAAGCGCAGTGTGTTCTTTGGAATTGTTTTTGATGAACGACGGATTGTTTTATGGAATTTTTTTCTCGATGGTATTATTAGGAATAAGTAGATTGTGCGAGTGGTATAGTGAATATTTTTGAATAAAGAAAAACACGTAGAAATTCGACCGAAAAATCGTGTTGGTGGTTGCTGCCAGGATAGTTAGGAATATTAAAACCATGAGCAATGACAATTGTTTCGATAAAACCCTTGAAATACAGGTATGAAATCGCCAAGTGACAGGTTTTGAATAAATAAGGAACTCTCAGCTTTTTCCTATGTGTATATTTTATTAATATAAGTATTATGTATTAAGTATTCAATTTTATTTATTTATTTATTTAAACTGTTCTTAACTTTTTTCTTAAATCTAAACAGGAAAAAGCTATCGTTTTTCTTAATATTGAGAATAAGTAATATGTTTTTTTTTAAACAATTTGTTGATCTGACTTGATTTCTTTCTGAAAATACTTGAACAATCAGCAATATTCTAATTTCCTGGTCACGAATTTCGCGAAATCTCCTTTTATCTCAACGCGAAAGATTTCCCATTTCCGACGTTTTTCCAGGAGCACCGGAATGTCCCTTGTCGTCAATATTCGTCCCCGGGAGAATACACCGACGTATTTAAATACATCGAATACGAAAGTGGACCCGAATCCAATATCGGAGCCGACCAATTGACAAAAGGCACTCAACGTTCGCATTCCGAGCCAGAACCGTTTTGCGGTTTCGTCTTTACTGCGAAAATTCTCGTGTTATTTCATGGACACTTGGAGAATGTTAATATCGAATGCACTTAAAATGATTGGGATGGAATAAGTCGATAAAGCAAAATTATGAATTAATGGATGAATCGTAGTTGATGAATGAATTCATAAATGGGAAATGATTGATACTAATATAATGAAGGGAAATATAAAGAAAATTTTTCTGTAGCGGAATGTTGAAGTTGTGGGTGAAATAAATACAAAAAATTCTATTCTATTAAAAAAATTTCCAGAGGGGCGACGCTACGGCCGAGTAGTCGGTAGAGGCGCTGACGGTCTTGGTGAAAGTCACGTGATTCGCTCTTGATTGGACGTTTGACTCACGTGACCTTTTCATTGGTACTGCCAGCGCTCCACGTGAGCAAACTAAGAAACTGCGAATGGTAACGAAAACGTAGTACACTTTTTTTCCCGAGCGTCACCCCTCTGAAAATTTCTGCCGATTGAAGCACCATTTACAAATTTAAACAGAATTTACAAAATATCGAAATCACTTTTTGAATACAGCAATTCCATCCATCGATTTTACTTAAATTTCATTAACAAAGAACTTTTATCAGGGCTTTTGAAAATCCTCAAAAGTGCCCAAATTTTTTCCAACTAGCAGACAATGCTATAAACGAATCGCGCTTTTGCCTCGACGCTTAATCACGATACGCGAACCGACACAATGTGTCAATCAGATCTCGCTGCTTTTAAAATACTCGTTCGAATCGCCCTCATCAAACTGCGCTTTCCAATTTTCAATTCAAACATTTGCCGAGGAATATCGGTCCGACTGATACGCGCAGGCTTTGATACCCTTGATTGAAAATATCGCGAGTGGCCTCACTATTTTTTTTTTTTTTTTCTTCATTTTTTTTATTTTTATTCGCCATAGGTCGGGTAGACGTTTTCCCGCGTCGTTTGTTATCCGAAAAGCACTATTAGTTTCGCGGCGAATTCCATTATCCCGGTGACTTGGAAGAAAAATAATGCCCCTTTTCTTCCCCCCCCCCCTAACACCCCCTCTCGTACCGATAATGCAGGAGATTCGGGGAAATAGGCAAATCCACGATAAGACGTGATTCTATAACTCTACAAAAATCCATAATGGAATATCTGTTTCCAGTGGCGTGGTTGAGGAAAAGTTTGAGGGGTAGATTTGTCCCCTTCCAACGTTTTCGATGAATCGTAAATGTCTGTATAAAAATAACGATAGAGAGAGATAGGTTGGATAAGGCAATTGAATACGTGGGATGATATGTGTATTGTGGGTTTGGAGGCTGAGTTTTTAATGAATTGGAGGGTGGTTTTGGAGAATGGTCGTTTGGTGAGAGATGTGAGAGGAGAAAAATTTAAGGAAGGGATGATTGAGAAGGGAATGTTTATTAATTTTATTTTAATCGAATTTCCAATACTTTTTATAATTTACAAGTTATACAGCATTTTTGGACATTATATACTTTTTCGAAATTTTTAAAATTTTATTAAAAGATGTTAATAGATTATGAGAACAAAAATTTTAATATTTCAGTTTTTGTTGTTCTGAGAAATTTGATAAATGTTTAACAATCTTTTAACTTCATGAAAATTTCACGAAATTTTACAAATTTCTAAAATTTTATATAGTTAGTCGAATGTCTTGGAAATTTTTAATGTTTTGAAATTTCCAAAAATTTTTTTATATCGCAATTTATATCCATTATTAGAAAAATATACAAATCAAATAGAAATTCGTTTGCTTATTAGGATTTTCCGTTGCTTATCTAAAAAATTCATTATGCATATTTCGAACTATATGATGATAAAGATAATTTACAAATTCTATTGACATTTTTTAGAATCTGACAACCTTTTTCAATTTTCGTCAATCATCCGTTACTTTTTCAAGTTTTATATTACAAAATATTATACGAAATATACGAAACTTTATAAATTTGATAGAAATTTGTCCAAATCATTGAAATTTGTTGTTTTTTTTGATACATTATTTTATTTTGAATAATAATCGAATAATAAAGAAAATACCATGCATATTTCGAAAAAAAAATTATCTTAATCTTTGAAATTTATAGAATTTTTATAAAATATGATAAGTTTAAAAAAATTTTTAAACATAGTGACGATTCTCGAAAATCTCATTTTTTTTTAATTTTTAGAATTTGCAAAATTTAAAAGAATAAGAAAAATATTTGATACTTTTTGAACAATCTAAACATTTCAGCGGATAATAAAAATTTTTTGTGATTTACAATACTTTTTGATTTTCATATAGCTTGTATAGTTTTAAAAAAATATCTTGAGAAAATGAACACTACGTGAAAAATTAATGAATGTTTTCTGATTTTTCTACTTCTTCAGAATTCTTGACGATTCTAAATATTTTTAATGTTTCTAACTTACCTACATTTTTAGATTGTTCAATAGCATACAATAATTGGAAATTTTTCGACTTGGATATAAATTTGTCCAACTTATTCGTATTATCCATAATTTGTTTATAATTTTAAAGTCTTACAGATTATGATCAATAATCTGTATTTTTTATACTTTTAAAGTTCTCCAGATTATTATTAAACAAAAGAAAAAAGTATTATTGCGAATTCCGAAGAAATGATAATTAACACAGTCTAAACAATTTATAAATGATTTTTTTTTTCAAATCTTACGAATTTACCGTATTTGTAATAATGTTTTCTATAATTTTCGACGTTCTTTTTTTTAATTTGTCAGAATGTTAAAAGTAGTATACACTCTTCGAAAGTTTTTAAATATAGTTAAATTTTGTACAACTCATTAGGATTTGTCTGTAGTAATTTAGAGATACTTCAAATATCTTTCAGATTGTAATTAAAAAAAATATCTTCATGCCATTTCGAACAAATATGGAAATAAATGGAAAATAATACATAATTTTTGAATATCTATAGAAATCATACAATTTTTACGATTGTTGTGAATGATTGACAATTTAAAAAATTTCTAATGTTCACTCATGTATAAAAATCTTTGCGATTTCAGACATAATGGTATTTTTTTCTTCCTGAAATTGATAAAAAATGTGCAAGGATTTTAAAATTTGTTCTATATTTTCGAAGTTTTTAATTTCTTTTATTAAGAAATATGGAAAAGTTTTCTATCATAATTAAAAAAACATACTAATGAACCTCTCACCCTTCCTTTTTGCTGCTTTACACTTACTACGCACCCAAAACAATCGCATTACTTGGTCCTTAAAAATATAGGTTTTCATTCAAAATATAAATGAAATGAATCAATAATCTAATTCAGTTTGTTAGATACAATTCGTTAGTTTATTATCTCAACATGCATAAAAGTAAGTTCGTTATAAGTAAGTTATAAATTTGGAATTATTTATATGACGTAGTGCATCATACGAATAAAAGTCGCTCCGTACGACAAGCTATTCGTAAGATTTACAAGATTACGAAAATTACTGAAAGGATGCAAAATTATTAGGGATGATATGCTTAATGATT
The DNA here is from genome assembly GCA_028476575.1 of Platygaster robiniae. Taxonomy (NCBI): domain Eukaryota; kingdom Metazoa; phylum Arthropoda; class Insecta; order Hymenoptera; family Platygastridae; genus Platygaster; species Platygaster robiniae. Next base: position 39,620,604 of record CM052022.1, read on the forward strand.
TATAATAATTTATTCATTTATTCCATCAAACAAATAAAGTTCTCTTCACACGATAAAAAATCTTTCGAACTTACAAAATTACAAAAATTCCTGAAAGAAACAAAGTTATTACGAAAGAAATTCCTAACGGTGCGCAAAAAAAGCTGAGAAAAATTTCTGGCCCCGGGCGTGCTCGTGCAGGTACGCAATAAATTCGCCGGTGTCCCCCTCGAGTTTTTCCAGCCCGGCCAACTCGGTTATTTATGTGCGCGCCGCGCGAAGAAATGGATTTCCCGCAACGCGCCGATGGGACATCGATAACCGAAAAAGCTCTTCCACGCGAAAGCTCCCATCCCCTTCGGCGCAATCATCTAATGAGATGGGACGTCTTCAAAAAGCACGAGACGTCGCATCCGCAACTTGAGAGGAGCTTTAACTCGCAAGACAAACCGGCGTCCCGAAAGTCTAAGCGAGATATAACGCTCGTTCTTATTCCTCGCAGCTACGATCAACAAACTGCCCGGGACTTTTCCCTACTCAAATGAAAATGCGCAAAGTCAAATCCCGCGTAGTTCCGCCGAAACGGGCAAGAATCCGGTCATTAACGCGGGCAAACACGGGAGATGGAAAAAAAACGCGAGAGCTTTTTCATCGATTCCTACCGAGAGGGTTCGGAGGAAGGAAAAAAAGAATTAGTAGAGAGGAGCGAGAGAATCCGATGGTTTTTTTATTTCCTCCGTACGATTTTGGCGTCGACTTGTGATGGTTGATTGGGTTTTTGGGGACTTGGAGTTGGTTGATTCTTTTTTTTTTTAGATAGGAAGTCACACTTCAGTGTAATCACATGAAAAGTAAATTAATGAACTTAAATTGCGTCAGACACTGGTGCATTTTGTTCCATGTCATATTCGTATAACTTTTGAGGGCGCGAAAAATCTGTATTGTGTACAAGAAACACTAAAAAAAATGCTGCAATCGTAATAACTGTCACAGTTTGGCGGTAGAGTGTCAAAATATTGCGTATTTTAACGTTATAAATAAGTGGAAATGCAAACAACGTATTGTTGTGAAGTCACCGAAACCTTAAACACAGCGCTTCGTGCTGCTTCGTGCACCTCCGTGCTGCTTCGTGTACTTTCGCGTACCTTCGTGTTTGTTCGTGATTCGGCCGCGATCAGCTTCATCCTGATTGCGCAATTACCTTGTCGTCAATCAAAACAAATCAAAAAAAGTAAAACAGTGCAGCGTAGATTTATTTTAATTCAAAATAATAGGTGTTTCGGTTAATAATGTCGATTATGCTAAGAGATGGTGTTACTCATACATTTTTTGCCATAGACTAGTGCCATTTGTCGTGTTTTTGAGTGTGAACATATGCCATTTAAAGCTAGTTTGTTTTAAATTGTCATTGTCCAAAACAAGTAGTTTTCCATCGCTTCAAGAATGTCGAATTTCGTACCAGAAAAAGACTTCCTGTGTTGCGAGGAAATTTGATAACCTTCTTCCATTTAAAAAAAAACGTCTGCTGAAAGTTATCGATTGTTAGTTTAAGCCTATGGCAAACATGACCTAACCCAAAAAACTTGTGAACGATGGTGTCAACGCTTTCAAAGTGATGATTTTGATAATATAAAAGACAAGGAGCGCTCTGGTCAACCTAAAAAATTTGAAGATCCAGATTTGCAAGCATTATTAGATGAAGACTTAACTCAAACTTTAAAACAATTAGCGGAATCATTGAATGTTGCCCAATCGGCTATTTCTGAACGTCTACACGCATTGGAGAAGATCCAGAAGGAAGGAAAATGGATGCCGTGTGAATTAAAGGAAAGAGACATTGAAAGGCGTAAAACCACTTGTGAAATTTTGCTTGCTACACAAAAAAGGAAAGGTTTTTTGCATCGAGTTGTGACAGGTGATGAAAAGTGGATTTATTTTGAAAACCCAAAGCGCAGAAAATCATGGACAGACCCAGGTCAACCTTCAACATCCCAATCAGTGCGCAACATACATGGAAAGAAGGCTTTGCTGTGTGTTTGGTGGGGTAGTAGGGGAGCTGTGTATATTATGAACTGTTGAAACCTGGTGAAACGATTACTGGCGAAAGATACCGAAAACAATTAATAAAATTGAACCAAGCATTGAAGGAAAAACGACCAGAACATGCCCAAGGACACGATAAAGTCATTTTTCAACGTGACAATGCTCGGTCCCATGTTGCGAAATGTGTTAAAAACTACCTGGGAAACATTAAATGGGACGTCCTACCCCACTCGCCATATTCACCGGACTTGGCCCCTTCGGACTACCACTTATTGCGATCAATGCAGCACGGACTTTCAGAAAGAAAATTTCATTCTTACGAAGAAGTGAAAATTTGGCTTGATGAATGGTTGGCCTCAAAAAACAGACAGTTCTTTTGGCACGGAATCCATTCTTTGACAGGAAGATGGGAAAAAGTCATATCTAACGATGGACGATACTTTGATCATTAAGGTATTAAATTTTGATATGAAAATAAATGCTTCAATTTGCCGGTAAAATCGACATTATTATCGAAACACTTATTAAATTCGCTCGTGATTTCTTTATTGGTGCTAATTCGACCTATTCAAGCTGTTTTTTCCTATTCTGAATCGTCATGTTGTTTGTCGTTTCCCAAACTTCATTGCGCGCTGTACGTCATCCAGAAAACTTGGCCCTTTCTTCCACCGAAAACAGGTAGACAAAAACTGTCATTTTTTTCGTGAATTATAGAAAAAGTACTGTGTGCCACACCTTGAAAGAGCTCCGTTTTGAAATTTGTACACCACGATGTACAAAAACCGTACGGGGACAAAAGTTAACCAATGACTCGTTAATTTTTAAAATGATCTTTTATTTTGCATTTCCCGTTACAAAGTTGTACAGTCTGAAACCTGAGCTTCCACCAAACTCGATCTCAAGTGACTCCTTACCCCGAATGACCACCCCTCACCTCCCATCATACTAGCAATCTTTCCCCGATTTGCAAGCTCTCGACAAAGCTCCCAACCCAACTTCCATCGCCAATGTATCGGATTCCCATCAAACCCGCCCAAGTTTGACACGGCTTCGAAACTTCTCGTTGTGAGCTTTTTGTCCTCCTCCACCCCATCAAGCCCCCTTTCCACTTCAACCCTCCCCCGTAGAATAATGCAAGCCCGCGCACGTAAGGCAATGCCAGTCATCCAAGACAATAACGCGACAAAGCTCGCGCGTCTCAGGATGTAGGCAGGTGTTGAAGAGCGAGGAGGAGGATGAGGTAGAGAATCAACGGGGATCGAAGGGGGAGGGAGCGAGATAGATCGCGGAAAGGTAGAGCTCGCTGTTCAATAATTCAAAAGCTGGCAATGGAATCTCTCTCGCGGGTAACGCGAGAAGCCGCGCAGTCACGTGCGTATGAATGAGCTTCATCTCCGTGGCTTTCGGTCGTGTTGGTGCACTCGTATGTTGTAATACATACGCACGAGTGTATGCAAACACCCTTACAACGCCCTCCTTCTAGTCCCGCGACGAATTTTCCTTTAGAGCTTTCATAGTCTTGGAGCTTCTTGGGGGCCATGTGACATTTTCTTGTGTGTATTTAAAGTCAGAAACGTCGAACAATAAGTGAAATCAATGGAAATTGTTTATTGGTGAAATCATGAAAATAATGTAAAATTTAACGACCTTTCAAAGAAATCAGTACCACAAGAAGTGATACTTTCAGCATCAGTGCAAAGGTTTAAGAAGTCTTATGATTAACACGACTTGAGTGCTACTCAATAGACTATATATACAACGTGCTTTGACAACATACTTTCACCTTTATTTTGTATTACATGTTTTGTATTTCAATCATAGCTATATAAACTAATTAAATCTGTAACTCAAATGTAAATATTACACCCCAGATGCAGGCAATATCAGTTTTTTAACTAGTGCTTGAAATACTGAATAATAATAATAATAATAATAATAATAATAATAATCATAATCATAATAATAATAATCATAATAATAATAAAGTATTTGAGGGTAGCGAAGAATTTGTCTTGAGCATTCGGCTTTGATGAAGCTCTATCATAAGATATTGTCGATAAAAATTACATTTTGCAGTTAAATTTATAGTGTGTATCACATACTCTTCGATTTTCCGTCAGGTAATAGATCAAAATTTCCAAAGTTTAGAATTTAGATGAAAATTTTCGAAAACTTCAATTAATTTTGAAAGAAAAACTTACGAACATTTTTGTAAGGACCTAATCTTCAAGAGTTCTCGGTCAAATTTATGAATTTAGATTTCTATTTTCATAATTTTTATGTTTATAAGAAGTTCACAAATTTACAGAACTTCTCGGAAGTTATCATTTTATGGAATTTATTTAAAAGTGTATGAAAAGTTTCATAAATTTTTCAGTAATCTTGAACGGTTTTAAAATTTTTTCTGGTAGCCTAGTCGAAATTTCTGAATTTAGGAAATTGAGGACCTTCACGTTATTCACAAATATTTCCGGGTTTTCGATATTTAAGTAAGTATTGTATAAATTCGTTATTTTAAGATTCAAAGAAGGTTTTATTTAAATTTTATAAATCTCGAGAATTTTTCAAATTTGTGCAGGTTCCTTATTTTCATTCATATAATTAAAACTCTGACAAGCATCATGTTTAGAAAGAAATAACTTTTCAGGAACTCACTTTTATTTTATGTATGTCTCCATTGAATTTGTAGAAAGTACTTGCAAATTTTCGAAAACGTCAATCACTTTCTCCGAATACAGTTCCAAACATTAAAGAACCTTGTAATTTTGAAGAAATATTCATTACATTTTCTCGAATTTTCATATTTATATTCACGATTTCTATAAATTTGTATGAATAAAGGGATTTCAGAAATTTACGAAATTTCTAGAGTATTCTATAGTATTTATAAGAATCTTGTAAAAAGCTTGATTCATTTTTCAGCTTTCTTCATAGCTTTTTCAAATATTCCAGAAAATGAATAAATAATTCAATTTGCACAAATTTTAAAATCTCAAATTTCTTACAAATATATCAGAATTTTCCATACTTTTGTTCGTATGTGGATTCAAAATTTCATGAAACATTTTGAATCTGAAGAACATTTCGAACTTTTCATGGGTTACTTTGAAAATTTTTTACAAGTATATTATAATTAACAATTCAAAAAAAACATCGGTATCTTTTCCAGAACTTTTTGAATTCCAGTAATATGCCAAACATTGCCACAAGGAGAAAATGTGAAAAAGAACCTCAAATAAAAAATTCATTTCATAGTACATAATCAACCGCCCACTTTTTTATCCCAGTTTCACGAATTTTCACGAGAACCAGAAATACGTCAAAAATTCCAATTCCAGAGAGTTCCCACTGACTGAAAAGTCTTCATATCATACATCACGAGCTGAAATACACTCTTTCATTTTTGCAACCTCGTTGAAGTATACGTAAAAAAATAAAAAAAAAAGGAAGAGAAAAAAAATTCTCTCGAAGCATCTTTATGCGTGCATAAAATAAAAGACCCCCGGCATGTAAAAAAGCTGCCAGTCCCGAGCGCGCGATCCATCCCCGTCACGTGCCACTCGGCGGCGCAGCGACATCGGCTCATTCAGATTCCGTTACCCGTGACGCATAAGGATCCAGTGGCTTCATACATAACTCATCAAAATCTAGTTACGACGATCGCGCCGGGATACATTGGCGTCATTAGACATTCACCCCCCGGATCCGCAACAAGTACGACACGTCTCGATTGCGAAGTACGCGCCAGGCGTACGTGGGGGGTGCAGGCAGGGGGGGGGGTATGAGAATGAGGTTGGGTTAATATGATTTGAACATGGAAAAGATGATAGGAATAATGGCGAATTGATATGTACGTTTTGTAAGATCATTGGGGACGATTTTGAACATTTTTTGGGGACCCATTTCACTTTTATTAGAATTTTGAAGAGTGGGGGAAACCGAGGTATTCGGGACACCTTTTTTTCGTCTGCATTTTGTGATACCTAGAAGGCATTTTTTTTATTAAGGATATTGTTTATATTGGAAGGAGTAACCCTTGGCAACAAAGGGGTTCGGTGGAGTTGTTGCTTCGAGGCCGCCAATCGGTCGTCCAGACCAAGTGACAGTGATTATGGCCGCAACTTGGAAGGGCCGGTTGACGCGCTTCGAGTGCAACGAGGAGGGTTTTATCATCAGGGTAGTGGTGATACATTATAACGGAGTGGCTCCAGTTAGGGATGAAATAAAGACTTTTTCGAGGTCTTGAAAATCCCAGGAAAACCCCCGATCCATTTCCCATCGAACCAAAACAACCCCCGTAATTTTCCTCGCACTGTCTCACTTTACCCCACTCCCCTTGTCAATACACGACGCCAGGGATTCATCAGCGTTAATTTACTCTGAAAAGGCGTTTGCGGGAGACGCAGTTCAACTCTGTGCACGTTCATATCAAACCCTCTCACTCTCCATTTTCTTCCCCTTGCAACGCAGCCCCCTTTTCGTTGGAGTCCAAAAAGAGGGTCGATCGCACCGGGCGAATTCAAAGAGAAGCCCATCCTGGGTACTCCCATTGAAATCTCGGTATCGCCCCCGGGGCCGAGTACGGCTTTTCCGATATGGCATTCGATGGAAACACCTGCAGTCTTTTTTTTTGGAAGGGGAGGGAAATGAAAAAAACGTGCGTCACGGCCTTGGAGGCATCGTAAAATGCGAGCATTTAGGGGTGAATTTTTGTTTCTTCAAGCTTCTCAAAATTTTCTTGAATTTTCCGGAACGTAGTGGAAAGAGGGGCGAGAGGGGAGGGGGGTTGAGAGGTTAAGAAGGTAACGTAATGAAATCCATAAATCCGTGGGGGCGCGTAGTTGGAGACCGCGCGAGTGACTCTTGAGAATTCTCGTGTAGGCCGTTTTCTGGGGGAATCTTATTGCTCCGGGAACGGCGGGCGTGTGTACATACTGCGTGATGTGGACGGAGTTGAAAGTGCTTGGGATAAGGTGGAATGCAGTTGGGGGAGGATTCTTGAGGAAATAATTATGGAATGTGGAACGGTGGTTTCTTCGAATAGATTTGTAGGATTTTGTAGAAGATGCACTGGAGGAAATTGTTGTGTTGAATTTGAGAGATTGTCTCTGATGCAGATTACAATTATTGCCAGATGAATAATTGTCTGTAGATGAAACGTTATGGATGAAACTATGAAAAAAATAATAATAAGATATTTAAAATGCTTAGTTTTACTGATAACTCGAGCCTGACTTTCCAGAGTTCATCATTATATCGATTATTATATCAGACTTTGGTTAGACCTGTCTTAGAGTCTCTGTCCTGAGTGATTTGGAATCCATAGACACAAGTCAACATCAGTGCCTCGGAGAGAATTCAACACAGATTTTTGTGACATTTAGCATATCTTTACCGTAGGCTGGTTTCTTTTTATGATCATGATTACTCTGAGCTATTATGTGTTTGTAATATTCAAACTTTAGGACAAGAACGGTCTCAATTAGATATGTTATTTCTATTCAAGATAATTAATAACCATTTCCGGTGTTCTGACCTTTGTGGATTGATATCCTATGGAATTTCGAATAAAAGTCTTAACAGTCGCATCAGCATCTTCATGTTTGACTGTATGTTTCTCCGCCCATAGACGCGACAGTGAATGAGATATGGCTTTTCGTTAGTTTATTGTTGTCTTGGATTTATTTTTCGCTCACCTTGTGTCCAGTTGTTTTTCTGAGGTCGTTAACTGAACAGCTAATTTGAATCAATATTTTGACTAGATGCTGGCATGACCGCCTATTTTTATATTGATATTCGATGATTTGTATTCCTGATGATGATAGCGGTAGGCTGTCGAAAGCTTAAAAAAAAGAATTAATAAAAACGATTTCCCTACTTACGTATTCATCATTGCTGGCTCCGAGGATCGACTCTTTACACTATAGAATTATTACGGAGCGTTATCATTATTGAAAAATATGAAAATAAATATATCCGTTTTGAGAACGAGAAATTTCTTTGAAATCCTATTCATTTAATAATCCTTGATTTTCCCTTTTCTTCCAACAATTTATTTTTGCTAAAAATTAATGATGCTCGGGTTGAAATTTCCGTGGCAAGTAAATGGAATGTAAAGCTCGAGATGTGACCCAAGGAGACGTTGAATTTACTGCCCGAGCCGGAAAAGATACGACATCCTGTGTCCCGAACTCGATATCCCCGATTGGGAAAAGATAGCGATGTCGAGGCTTCGAAAAGCAGCGGGTATTCCGGGTCTAGGGGATGTGCGATCTCGGCAAAAAGTCGTTTGAGCGTGGATTACTCGAGTGATTGCTTTTTCAAGCAACTGGAAATGAAGTATTGGTATTGTGGCGACCTGGAATGGCCGTTTGATGTTGGACCCGCGATTATTTTGAGCTCGAGAATCGTATTTCTCCAGCGAAAAAAAAAGAGAATCGTTCAATTGAATGAATGGGTATTTGAAGTTTATATGAAAGGTGAACAAAATTTATAATTCGAGGTGATGGTAGGTGAGACGGAAATTTTTTTAAATCAAGGGAAGAACATCAACCTTTTTCCACCTTCATCAAATTCATCTTTCAGAATTTGCAATTTTTCTCATTCCCTCGTCAAGTTGCAGTTATAAGAAATTATAAATATTTACCAAATGTTATCTGTCTTTTACTTTTATTTTGGATAGTGATAAAACGCTCATAGTACGATTCGTTTCCAAATCGCTATCGCTTCGATTTTCCTTGAAACGCAATCGCTTTCGGAAACGTTCCGGATCCCCGCGCTCGTCGTCGCATTTGCGAAAGGCCGAGCGCTTGTTTTCTTTGGGGACGGATTGCGGCGATCGGGTTGACTGCGGGAGCCCCGCGGGACGGGACAATTTACCAATCGGACATCTTGAATGAGCGGGACAGTACTTTGCTCGAGGTAAACAGCGCTGGCTCACGTTGCGAATCGTGCCTCCACGGAATTAGGCCGGCCGCAATGTGCACTCTCGCATTGATACCGCCGCGGTCGTTTTGTTCTACCGGGTAGAATCTACCAGCATTGCCCTCCCCTCCATTCCCACCCCCTCGCCCATAACCCGAGCGTTCCGGGACATAAATATTAATGACGTCGCGAAGTTGCGCATACGCCCCTTACCCTCCCCCGAGGGCCGGGGGGGGGGTTTATATACAATGCACACGCAGCTCGAAAACCTGGCTTAATACCGGCTGAGCCTAGGTTTCCCGGTAATTTTCAACTTGATTTGCGTCTAATGCCGTTAATTGGATTGCTCTAATGGCCTTAATTAGAAAGAGACGCACGCCGCAATTTCGAATGGCCTCTCGACGAGTTTCGAGTGATTTCGAAGCTTCGAGTTGGTTTTGTTTCGGGCTTGTCGAGGGTGAGTTATTTGAGTGGGGGGGAGGGGGGGTTCATTGGGTCCATTGAATCGGGAGTGTTGGAATGAGGTTGTGTTGTTAAAATGATGGTTCGAATAGTTGACTTCTTTATATTTTTAAGAATTTTTTTGAAGTGAAACTTCTATGCTCTTTTTCAGACGCTCCGTTGGGTGTGAAACGAAAAACCCGGGATCAAGGCCCCGGTGGCCGGGGGCGGGGGGGGGGGGGGGGTAAGGGGAAAGTGAAAGGCGAAGAGAAAAAGCGCATTGCAGAGATAGAGAGAAGGAGAGAGAGGCAGCGAGAATGATACGCAAGATTCACAAGAATGAAAAAGAATGAAAAGAATCGGTGGAAAATACTGTTCAGTGCGCGTTTACAATAGTCTATATCTATGTTAGACACGAATAGTTTGTGCCTATTATGAAAGAATCCTACAGGCACAAGAAAATTTTGTAACAAGCTATTCAAGTATATTCAGGGTTTTAGAATATAATGGACAAAAAAAAGAAAGAAATTGAAAAATACTCGAAATACTAAATTTTAATAAGTTTCATGTTATTTTATTCTTTAAATATTACGTAATTCCAGGAATCGGAAACTTCAATTTCTCGAGCTCTGAATTTTAAAAATACATGCTCATGGAAGTCTATAAAAAGATGAGAAAATTTGTCAAATCGTATAAGTCTGAAAAAATACAAAATATTTATATTCAGGGCACTCTTAATTTATAAAGAAACTGTTTTCTGCAAAATCGATCGAAATACTGTAGAAATTTTGAACTTTTAATTTTATCTCATTCTGGAAATTTAAAGCGATATATTTAAAAAAAACTCCAAAATTCCACAAACTTGATACAGAAAGAAAATACGTAAACAAAAATACGTGTAAATTTATAAAATATTGAAAAACTTTCAAATTCCGGAAATCCTTACAGCAATATATAAAAATAACGAACGATCCTTGAAATCATAGAAGAACTGAAGAAATACGAAAATAACGATTAAGTAAAAATCTGGAATAAGTGAAAATCTTTCGAGACACTGTTTTCTGGAAAAATCCTGTAAAACACGAAAAATTTCATGATGCTCAAATTCTTGAGCTTGAAATTCTTGAAATGTATACATATAATAGTTTATATTATACAAATACTAAATTTATGTGATAATACTAGAAAATTCTGCAACATTCTATCATCCTGAAAAATACGAATAGTTTCATAAATACTGAACAATCCTAGAAATCCTAGAAAAATCAAAAAAGTAGCAAAAAAATCAAGGGAAATGAAAATTTTCATGTAAGACAATATTTGCTGGAAAATCCTCTTGAATACAAATAATTTTTCTATTAAAATCTATTAAATTTGCGATTGTTTCCTTGTGGCTAACATTGAATCACATCTGATATTCAGAAATTTTGTAAACATGAAAAACATATAAAAACTTGAACAAGCTAATTGATTTCATTCAGAGTGAAATACTACGGATTACAATTTTTTATTATATATGAAATGAACAATTTCTATAGAACAAAACCATGAGTACGTTGGCATTGTTTTATTTTCAGCCTTAGTTTTTCGACGTCTTATTATTTACATTCAATTTATTCCAAGAAGTAATGCGAAAGTAACGAGATTTTACTTTTTCTAAGTGATAACGGCAACGAGTTACTATTTCTTATCAAGTAACGGTAACGTAACGCGTTACATTTTTTTAAGTAACTTTCCAAACCCTGCTCTATTTCGCGGACTTGTGTGTTTGATAATTGATTTCACCTCTGACATAGAAAACTCGTTTCTCGTCCAGTTCGAAATTTCTAAACTCGCTTTCTAGCCCTCGGTACATAAAATATCGTACTTGACTAGGTCATGAACTTTATATTTACTCATGTAATTTTTCACGGGGTTATCGTCAAGTAAAAAGTAACTACGTAGGGACCGTATGAAAATATTGTAGGGATTTTTTCATTATTGGTATGGGAATTTGAAATTGTGAACTAAATTTTTTTTTCTTTGTGTTTCAGGTGAGTTGTACATATGATACTATGATTTTACGTGCTGATAATTCGGTGAGTACCTGTTGGAGATATTGATATTATGGCGTTATCTACACGGTGGTCCCAGAAGTTCGGCAACTGATTTTCTGAAAGCAATACCGGTTGCGCCATCCACCAGATAAAATTAGAATTTTGTTCAGAAACGCTTATCTGCATGCCGTTAAAATTTCATCGTCGCATCTTGAATCAGTCAGTTCTGACAGACCAAAATCGGAACTGTTTTTTTGCCTCGTCGAAAAATGGATATTGCAAAAAGAGCGAATATAAAATTTTGTGTGCGGCTGGGTTGAACTTTTACTCGGACATCAGATATGTTACGTGCGGCATACAGGGACGAGGCTTCATCCAAAACAAACATTTTTAAGTGGTTTGATCTTTTCGAAAAAGGCCGAGAATCGCTCAATGACATTATCAATTAACTTGAGTTTTTCCAGTGAATCTGATGATACTTAAATGTCACTACCATGAACTTTGAAAATCATACCAACTTTTTCTCCCTTTCACGAACTCTCGCAATCTCCCATGAATTTTTCCTACTCCTTTAACCTTTAACCAATATTCAATCCAAATTGAGCCACTACTTCATTCTTTCCATAAATTACTGCATCGTCGGGAAAAAAACTTTAAACCCACTTTTTCCTCTTTCGACGTTTCTGCTACTCTCGTTAACGTTGCTACAATTTATTCATGACCCAGTAAAAAAAAATTCCCCCACACTTGACGCAAAAATTACAATTATCTCTCGATTTCCAAGCGTTTTTTAATGGAAAATCAGCAGCGATTTCGATAAACTTTTACCTAACAAAAAATAAATCTCACTCCATTCCCCAATTACCTTTTTCCCGAGGAAACGAGATATCTGACACCCGAAACAGCAGCCACAGACATCTCGTAAACTCGAGATGGAAAATCGAATTCTTCAAAAATTTCTCTATTACCGACCCTTACAGCTGTCTGTAATTGTTTGTAAGTTTGTAAATGTAAAAATCAAGATCAGGGAATAAGGGGAATTTCCCGATTGCATCTTGATCTTGGAACTGTGTCAGTAGTTATGCGTGCGCGAAACGACACCTTCGAAGTGTGCCAAGTTTTAATTACGGGAAATGGCGAGACGTCGTGGAAAATTTTCGAGAAAGCGAGGGAAAGTTGCGCGGGAAAAGGGACTCGGTATGTACTTCATTTTCGAGATGAACATTCAACGGCGCACTCGACGTTGACTTTTACTACTGTGTCGCGCCGGCGTCGTTCAGTAGCGACGCTCGACCGAGTTTCCGACGTGAAATACGGGGACAGCGAACCGAGTAAATATTTCATTTTTACATTCATTAATTACGCGCTACGGGGGGAGGGGGGGGGGGGGGGGGTTATCGTCATTTTTCGCCCGGGGAGTTTCATCGTTCCTGCGTTGCTCGGTGACGTGTAATCGGGCGTAAAAATTTCACGACCTTTTTACTCGGTCGCGTGGGGTTTTCTCGTTTTTTGTTTGAGTTTAACGTAATTGTTGGTATAATCGCCTGAACGCAAAGCGAAGCGTTTTTTTTTTCAAATGCAGTTTTTGGAACGGTTTCGTTGATAGACAATTAAAATGGGGTGGTAGGTTTTTGAACGTTGGATCGTGGAATAATTGAGTTTAGAGTTACTGGTAAAATATTTAATTTAGGAATATCATGGATTTGATGATTTCACGATCTTTTCGAGATGGTTTTTCATATTGCAGAATTCGAGTTGAGAAATGATAGGATAATTTGATAAAAAATGTAAAATCTTTTTAATTTTCTAGCTTTCAATAACTTTTTTTTTTTCTTTTAAAAAACGATAAATTCATATGTATGAGAAATATTAGGTATTGTATTACATTGAAATGTTAATTAATTATATGAATAGAAAGAAATGAATATCGTTGGCCTCCTTCTTTTTCAAAAACAGGAAATAACTTATTACACAGAAAAAGAGTGTAGCATTTTTGATATTATCGATTAAAATTTAGTTTTCAATCTCTGGCCGTACACCAAACACCAAAGTTTGAATATATAAATTTCACATTTTTCTTTCATAAAGATACGTTACAGTCAGATTTTCTCTCAGCTTCTCTTTTTTCCGACTATCTCGACCTCAACGTATGTAAATAACAAACAAAAGCAAGAAACCAAACGCATCCTTGATCCTGGGGACAATTTGAATGAATTAGCAGTAAACTGAGAATGCCTGATCCAGGACAAACGCCCCCTTCCCCCACTTTTTCCTCCCCCTCTCGAACCATTTTCTTTCCCTAGAGCTAAAAAATAACCGCCTATCTTTATTCGACGTTTTCTCCTCGAGTAATTTTTTTTCTCCTCCCACTCTTTGGTTTATTCTTCAAACACACTTCTCGGCCCGGGGAAATCGACGTCGATACCACGTTTTCCCCATCGTCCCGCAAACACACTCGTCCGCGATAATTACCTGCCTTCGTGAATTATTGCGAGCGAGCGCTATGAAATTTTCCGTTTGCACGAGCCTTATCCACCCAGTGCGCAAACACGCGTCGAACGCGATACGTAAATACGCGGGGTCGAACTCAAAAGCACTAGGTAATTGACTGCGCTGAATAACGTCGTCATTGAAAAAAATTTTTTTCCATGCGATTATACGTAAAATATGCAAACCCGTTTCGAAAGCGTAGTTGTAACACTGCGAATTTTCTGTGACGATGTGGTTCTTTGTGGTAGGATTTGTGTTTTTAATGGAAATTTTGGAATGGTATTGTGATGGGAATCTATTTAGGATGTGGAAAATGAGAAATTGAGGAGTTTGTAGGTTTTGTTTTTCGAAGGAAGTTTATTTATTTTAATATGGTTTTTATATTGGAATTGAAAATTTTTTGGCATTGTAAAAATAAATCGTGGATTTCAGTAGGATGTATGAATTTTTAATATGCATATATATATATATATGCATACATAAAAAATAAGTGCAGTATTTTTTCTTAGTATACGAAAAATGATTTATATACTTGGCAGAAACTGGAATACATCAACAAGTGAAATGATTCGAATGATATTATTTCACCATACATGGATTTTAAATTCTGTGTACTAATATAGCTGAGAATGACATTCGTGTAGTAAAATGAGCATTATGAATTTTTGAACTTTTTTAATATGGCTTAAAGCATAGCTACATAATGAGATTTTGGAATATGATAATTTTTTATGTACGAGGTAGTAATGAGGAAGATATTAATTACTATATCTGCTATAATTTTGTAAAATTTCCTATAAAATTATAAAAGTTTGAATATTCCCGTACTTTTTACCATTATATGTAAGAAAGGACTAAATTTTTTTACGATTTCTTAGGATATAACTTGAACTTTTTTACAAAGAAGAAACTTCCTAATCAATAATTATTCTGATCAGAATGGATAAATGTATAATAAAAAAAACAAGGATCTTTAAAATAAATCAATCCAATAAGATTATCAACTTTGATGAAAATATTGTTTTTTTTTTTTTTTAATACAAATTATTTTTAATGACTAATAAGAATAATATAATATAGTAAGAAATCGATAAAAATCAAAACAAAAAAACATTTCAATAATGTTTGAGACATTGACTTCAAAGTCTTCAAATTTACATTCAAATTTTTTATTTTGGTCGATATACATAATCATGTTGTAAACTTTCAGTTCAAAAGATAGTGAAAATAAAATTGAATGAATTAAAAACGTATTTAATACGATTAAAATTGGGTTTTTGTCAATATTTTATTTTTTTAAGATTATAAATTTGTATTTCAAAGATGAGTAGAATTTTAAATTTCAATTACTTTTGCAATTGATTATAAAAAATTTTGACAGTTCAAAATCCAATAATGTCATTTTTATCTTATGTATTTCAACTTTAGGTTGTTGTATATGCAGTCAAATATGTGATATCTCGAGAATTTCTCGTTTATTTTTTTTTTGTTTTATTTTTCTCAAATTCGAATACTCGATTGATCCGTAATTTTGTTTACGATTTTTCAAATTTGAAACACTTACATTAAGAGTGTTTCTAATATCAAAACACTGCATAGTTTCAATACTGAATTTGAATCAAAAAAATACTTGGCTTTCTACAAAAAGTCATTTTTGTAGGTTCCTTTAAATTTCAAAAACCCAAATTTTGAGTTCTGATGTATGATTTATTTATTAAAAAAAAATTTGAGAAACAATCAAGATTTACTGTAAAACTTTCATATAAAGCAGCTCAATTTAAGGTTGTCGAAAAATTGAGGTTAAAAATACCGATATTCTAAAAACGTTTGTTAACATGGAAGACTTCTCTTTCTGTCCTTTTTTCTCTCAAATATTTTTTATACTTGTCGCCTTTTTCACACTACAGTAGGTTCCGAGTCGTCTTAACATGATGTGAATTGAAAGTTTACCCAGTAATTTTCGAATCGTGAATTTTAATTCCTGCGTTTTGTATGTTAAGAATCTGAATTTCTTATAAATTCATACGAAATTATTGCTTTTTTCCCATAACAACTTTTTCCAGACTTTGTTAGATTCGAGTGTCAATGTCTTGGCTTTAAAAAAATTCAATATTGATCTCATATTTTTTATTTAAAAAAAAATTTTTTTTACTGTGTGAAAATTTCCGGATGATTTATTAATTCTCAATTTTTTTGGAATAATGAACATTTTTTACAAATAATTTTATTTTCATTCAGTATAATTCTTAGAATATTGAAATTCGACTTACATGAATTATTGCTTTCTGTATTAACTTGAATTTTTTTTAGTATTTATAAAAACTTCTAAACTTCGTTTTCCAAATGAAAATCTGCTTTTTCATGAAGTGACTTTATAAAACATTGCTTTTTTTATACGATCGCCTCATAGAATTTTCTATAAAATCTTTATCATATGACGGCATCTTTATGAAGTAGACTTTATAAGTATGTAGCCTTTTGTAAATAATTTATAACAATTTTTCAAAATCACTTGAATTTTAATTGAAAAACTGAAGTTTCACAAGAATTATTATAAAAAGTTTATAAAAACCCAAGTTCGAATGGTTCTAAATAATTTTCCTATTTTCTGAAACATAAATTTATCCATATAGTTTACGCAAAAATTTCTTATGAATTTTGGTCGAATTTGATCGTCTTCAGTAGGAAGACCAGGAATTTTCTTAAACACTCGCCTTGCCCTATATTCTATCTCGCGTTGTCCTTACATTGTCCTCAGGAAGTTTGTCTTCGGGGCGCATATTTATTACCGGAATGCGCAGCCGAGGGCCGTGCTCGTATTTTCACGTCGTCCCGAGCAAAAATCACGGACGCTCGCTTGATTAAATACCGAGGTGCAAGTGTTCGCGTGCAAAGTGGTCGCCGCCATACGTCAAAGTTTATCCCGCGTACGTACGTATAGAGGAAAGTAATTTACTCGGGTATGAAACGAGCGACGCTGATCGAACCCGTGATTGACGGGGTAAAAATACTAAGCGACAATGGTTGAATGGAAGTAATACAGGAGGGGAAGTAATGAAACTGCTAGATTTTGTTTTATGGCGGAATTAATTGGTGAAAAGGGTTGTTGAGTGTCGAAGGTCGACCTTTGGTGCAAGTGTTTTGGAATGAGTGTATGGATGGTATGAAAGGGTGATTTATTGATTTATGGGGTCAATGTTGGGTGGATATTGCGAATTATCAACCATTTCGAACTGTAACCAAATATTTTGTATTAATTGAATTTAAAATATGCGTTATACGAAATCCAAGATTCTTAAAATACCCTACCGAATTGATTTATGTTAATAGGTGTTTCGTTTAATAATGTCGATTATGCTAAGAGATGGTGTTACTCGTACATTTTTTGCCATAGACTAGTGACATTTTTAGTGTTTTTGAGTGTTAGCATATGCCATTTAAATTGTCATTGTTCAAAACAAGTAGTTTTTCAACACTTCGAAAATGTCGAATTTCGTACCAGGAAAAGACGTTTTGCGAGGAAGTTTAACAAACTTCTTCCATTTCAAAAAAACGGCTGCTGAAAGTTATCGATTGTTAGTTGAAGCTTATGGCGAACATGCTCTAACCCAAATAACTTGTGAACGATGATATTGATATAAAAGACAAGAAGCACTCTGGTCAACCTAAAAAATTTTAGGATCCAGATTTGCTAGCATCATTAGATGAAGACTCAACTCGAACTTTTATTACAATTAGTGGAAGCATCGAATGTTGCTCAATCGACTATTTCTGAACGTCTACACGCATTGGAAAAGATCCAGAAGGAAGGAAAATGGGTGCCGTGTGAATTAAAGGAGAGAGACATTGAAAGGCGTAAAAACACTTGTGAAATTTTGCTTGCTAGACAAAAAAGGAAAGGTTTTTTGCATCGAGTTGTGACAGGTGATGAAAAGTGGATTTATTTTGAAAACCCAAAGCGCAGAAAATCATGGACAGACCCAGGTCAACCTTCAACATCCCAATCAGTGCGCAACATACATGGAAAGAAGGCTTTGCTGTGTGTTTGGTGGGATAGTAGGGGAGCTGTATATTATGAACTGTTGAAACCTGGTGAAACGATTACTGGCGAAAGATACCGAAAACAACTAATGAAATTGAACCAAGCATTGAAGGAAAAACGACCAGAACATGCCCAAAGACACGATAAAGTCATTTTTCAACGTGACAATGCTCGGCCCCATGTTGCGAAATGTGTTAAAAACTACCTGGAAAACATTAAATGGGACGTCTTACCCCACTCGCCATATTCACCGGACTTGGCCCCTTCGGACTACCACTTATTCCGATCAATGCAGCACGGACTTTCAGAACGAAAATTTCATTCTTACGAAGAAGTGAAAATTTGGCTTGATGAATGGTTGGCCTCAAAAAACGGACAGTTCTTTTGGCACGGAATCCATTCTTTGACAGGAAGATGGGAAAAGGTCATATCTAACGATGTACAATACTTTGATTACTTAGGTATTGAATTTTGATATGAAAATGAATGCTTCAATTTGCCGGAAAAGTCGACATTATAACCAAAACACCTATTAATATAATATTTTCCTCCTCCAATATTCTTTCACTGAAACTGCAATCTTCCACGAATCAACGACTCATAAATAAAGACAAAACATTCCCATTCCTGCAATAATAATCGATGAAAAACAATCCAGTCTTTGTCCTCGACATTTGCCCGGTGCACTTTACCTTAATCCTAGAAACTAAGTGCTTCGTTTACTAACTCACCCCCTTCCCCGACCAACCTCCTTCCCTCACCCTCCACCCGTTTTTGCCTGCATTGTCGCGTGCTTTGGGAGGAACGGATTTTCTTGGCCGGGATTCTCGTCCTTTATTTTTCGTTTTTTTTTTTGCGGGTCTTTTTTTTATCAAAGCAGTTTACGAGGCAATTTCAGGGGCTCTGACGCTCGTAATTTGCGAGGGCGCGTTAACGCAACGTCGCGCGAAGCCCGTCATTTGGTGATGCATCGCAGCTGCAGTGTAGCGCGCGCGCGCGAACGCTCGTGTGATGACACAGCGTCGAATTCAACGTTTCGAGGCCTGAAAAGCGTTCATTGAAAAATTGCGAAGCAGCAAATTTCGGTCTTTTGAACGTTTTATGGGCGGCGGTTGGCTTTTGAACCTCGGCGTTTTTTGTTTTTTTTTCATGGAGAGGTAGCTTTTTTCCAGGATTCGGGGTCTCGTGTAGATGAACGTGGAATTTCATTAGTTTAGAAAGGGTTGTCTATGTTTTGTTGGTTTGAGTTTTGATGGAAGTCATATTCGTTGAATTTTTCAAGTTTTTTTTAGGAGTAGGCATTTGGGAGTGAAATTGCGATTGTTACTGGAGTCACAAATGTTTGAATTATAAATAATTATCGTCATTTAAGAAGAATTTTCTCACATTATATGTATGTATATTTTTATCTTGTTGTTTCAAATTCCAAAAGATTTATTTTTATAATCTTCAAATTTTGAATTTTTTTTTTTTACTTATATGTTATGCTTCTACCCCCTCCCTCTCGTTGTGTTCGCCCCTGTAGGTTGATCCCTGGATCGAGGCGCTCAATTTTCAGGATTAGAGCATAGTACAGCGGACAAATGTCGAGGACGAAATCCGAATAGTTTTCCATCGATCATTGGGTGACCCTTCAATGGTCAGGAGTGATCATTCGGTCGATTGATCACGATTTATGGGGGGCGAATTTCGACACGGCCGAAGGGCGCAAAAAGTCTCGGCGTGACCGAGTTTTTTTGTATCGGGTAACCCAATCTGACTGACCTTCCCCCTCCCCAATTCAGGGTAAGCGTGGCCCGCGAACCGGAAGCGCGCTAATGACGGGGTGATTCAGTCACGCGACTCGTAAACACGAAATCGTTTTTTCTTCGACTTTTCATATTTTTTTTTTTTTTTTTTCAGAGCGGAAATTAAAGGGTGGATTTCAGTGCGAAGTGGTTTTGGGTCGTTTCGACTTCATTGGAATAGATTGGGGAAGATTTGTCGTGATTAGAGCTCTGGAGTTTGAAGTTATGTGATAAGGTTTTTTATTTTTAGGTTAATGTCGCTTTTAGTTTTATTTTGCTGATTTAACCAACGTAAATTCATTAATAAAATACGTCATCCACATATATCGGCGTAGAAAAATATCCAGTATAAAAACAATTAATTTGATATTAATTTCTTCTGAATTCTTTTCGTATACGTGTCCATGAAATTTCAAATTGTGAAAAAATCTATGGAAGAGGTTTAAATTTTCGAATGTTTTTTTAGACAAGTGTACGGTAAAAATACCGCTCGTACATGAAATCAGCGACACGTTAATTCGCGCGCCGGCGGATACGGCCGGATACGCACGTGAGAGCGCTCGATCAGCGCCATTCAAAAGAAGGAATAGCGCGCTCGGTGTTGCGTGAAATCGTGGCTTTTCTGTGTTGCGGCGGCGGTGGGCGCTCGCGTTTGACGTCACGTCAGAATCCACATGATTAATGTCCCCGAGGTCCCGCGCGGATCCCGACTTGAACCCCTTGTCACCGATATCCCTTTTCCTCGTCGGCGCCGCCCTCCATTTCCTGGCTCGCATTTTAATCACCCCAAGGACGCCAAGACTCCGGATGAGGACTGTCGGCTTATTTCGCGGCTTATTTAGCGAACGCTCGATCTCTCAGGACCTTACGAGTTTTTCGCAAAATTTGGAATTTTTTGTACTCACGCCGCACAGTGTGAGGGAAATGTACTCCATTGACTTCTTGTTGCTTCAGACCCATTAATCACAAACTTGCGAAACCTTCCTGTCAAAAAATGAAGGGTGGATATTCAAAGTCGTATGACTGCTAATTTTTCAAAATTTGTTGAATTTTCTGTTGTTGTTGAAGCTTTAAGCTGATGCCGCCATTTTTGTGATACATGCAAGTCAAAATTCGCAATAGTTTTTTAAGGGAATTTTTTAAACATTGCATTTTGATAACTGGCGACCTATCGGCAATTCAAAGTCGCATAACAACCAATGGAAACGTGTTTTCTTCAATTTTAATCGAAATCATTTCAAAGCTGAATAAGTGACGGATTACTTTATAATGAAGAAACAATCGTAAGTTTTTCAACAAAATTTTTAAATACGAGCGTTTTTCCGCTCTACTGTAAAAAATTGGAAACGGCGCTTATACGACTTTGAATATCCACCCTTCAAATAAAAACTACTTTCTCTGACTGCCTTGCATTTGTTGATTCCACCTTCAGCTGTAGAATCATTGAGCGAAATTTTAGGTGAAACAAGTGATGAGAGTGTAAGTGATGATTTTCGCAACAGTGAATGAATAGTACAATATTTAATGAACTGTACAATAGTTCATAAAAAAAAAGGAATGCAATAATCGATTACAATGTATGTTTGATAAATATCCACAAAAGTATATAAATTTGTAAAAAAGAAGAATAATTATTATACATGATAATGATAAAATAATTAATAAAAAGTTTTTGCATGTGCTTTACTGTTTCAGTGAAATATCCTTCCACTAAATACTCATTGCTTTTACTTAACAGAACTTTGAAATCCCAGAATAATGTTCAAATAACAGTTTTCTATGGAATTTTTTAGTAACCGTCAAAAACTGCATTCACAAATGCAGGTTTTAAGAAAATTCGATTCAGCATCGTCGAAATTAAGTTGAAAAACACTGTAGAGTTGACATTTACACATAATCTAAAAAATTTGAAAGTGATATCCCATTTTAAATCCACAAGTTTTGCTTTTTGGCAATACATATCAATTTTTGATACTGAAAACTGTAAAAAACGTTTAGACGGCGAAAAATTTTAAAAACTGTGAAGGCCACAAAACATATGTATTGTGGTCTTTCGACATAAGATTTAAAATCAGAGAGCATTTTGTTTTAAAGAGTTTCAATATGTTGCTAGTATTTGGTGATTCTAAGAACATCAGTAGCTCTTCTTTAAAGAAGGACATTTTTCATAGAAGTATGTAAATAGGTTAATTACTCAAGTTGTAGCAAAATTTACTAATGAAATATGCCATGGGTGTTTCAATAAAACTTTTTTTTTTCCTTCATCGGAGTTTTCATTTTCATCGAGTCACTATACTTGGTACCAAGTTGCGATTTCCACGACAGATCCCCTTTCCTCCTGAAAGGAGCTGCGCTGCATTTCCTTTCGGATTGACTTCCGAGTCAACAGTCATAAAGCGTCGACTTTTCTAATTTCGAAACTGCGGAATCAGTTTATGAGCTCTCGGCCCTTTTTCGAGCCGATCGAGTGGGGCAATATCCAGTTACGTATCGGAGAAAAGAAAGGGCATAAAACACAAGTAGGTCGCCTTTGCTCTTAAGAATGGTGTTGGAAAGGGTTTTTGGTGGGAAGGGGGGTTGAAGAAGCTCCAAGAGAGCGAAGCTACGTTATCAGAGAAGAGCTCGATATTGGCAGACCGTTTCTCGCCGAATAATTGGAAATGCAAACGGAACGCGCGCCCTCTGATAGTTTGATAATTGAGTCTCTTATCGGTATTTGTACGCTCGGCTCCTCTCGGTCACAGATTTTCCCGACTCCCTCGCTACCCCTGAAGCTTCCGTTTCTCATATCTTCCTACGCCAATTACGTTTTTCTTATTGATAGCCTCGGTAATTGCGTAATTGGGATTTATTTCTGATTTCTTATTCATGGGTTATTCTCGGTTGAAAATGGCTGAAGGGGTTGGAGTACTCTTTCTTTTCATGATAAAAAATTTAGTTTAGTGTCACGCAGTGTAAATTCAATGGCATTTAATATTGTTTATAATCAAATAGAGATCGAGATGGGGAGCATTCAAGTATGAAAAGTAAAACACTCGTGAAATCTCTCTTCATTTTTCCTCAAACATCACGTATACCTATCCACCCAAAATCGCCACAAGTTCGGAAAGCAAAAACACAAATGAACAAGCTTGTCCGAAAAAAAGAAATAAAAAAACTCGTTCACGTTCGCCCCAACTGTTTGCTCGTCGCGATTTTTCGCGCTCGAATTTGAAAAGCGCGACGCTTTGCTTTAGCAGCGTGAAAACACGTCAAACCCGAGTTCGGCGGCGCGTGATTTGCGAAACGTTTCCATCGAGACCCCCGGGGCTTTTGGCGAACAGATAAACGCCATTTTTCCGACTCGCTTTTATTTTTGCGGATGAGTTTTTTTTTCCCTCTTTTGCAGTTGCTTTTTTTGTTTGAGGGGCGAGGGGGGGGGGGGTGGTTAAAGGAAGCCGCGAGACGCTTCATAAGCGCTTTCGGCGTTTCTTCTTTTCGCGAAGTGCGTTAAAATGCAAATTCACGAGCTCGGGGAAATTCAGCAGCCGGAATTAAAATATTATACATGCGCCGCGGGTACGGGGTAAAGAGTTTCGCGGGCGCTTATGGAAATTAAAATTTCCCTGGACCGTCAAATATCTGCCTTCTCGTGGCAACTTCGAACTTGAATTCGGAATTTTATTGAAGTCGTACATTCGTTGGCGTCGATGTGTGTATTTTTCTCACGTTTCGAAGGAATTTTGATCATGGACATGTACGTTCTTTGATTTAGTAAATATCTTATTTTCTCGCTGCTAGGAAAATAATAGTTGTTTCGGTTAATAATGTCGATTATGCTAAGAGATGGTGTTACTCATACATTTTTTGCCATAGACTAGTGACATTTGTAGTGCTTTTGAGTGTGAACATATGCCATTCAACGCTAGTTTGTTTTGAATTGTCATTGTCCAAAACAAGTAGTTTTCCATCGCTTCGAAAATGTCGAATTTCGTACCAGAAAAAGACGTTTTGCGAAGAAGTTTAATAACCTTCTTTTATTTAAAAAAACGGCTGCTGAAAGTTATCGATTGTTAGTTGAAGCTTATGGCGAACATGCCCTAACCCTAAAAACTTGTGAACGATGGTTTCAACGCTTTAAAAGTGGCGATTTTGATAAAATAAAGACAAGAAGCACCCTGGTCAACCTAAAAAATTTTAAGATCCAGATTTGCTAGCATCATTAGATGAAGACTCAACTCGAACTTTAAAACAATTAGCGGAAGCATTGAATGTTGCCCAAACGACTATTTCTGAACGTCTACGCGCACTGGGAAAGATCCAGAAGGAAGGAAAATGGGTGCCATATGAATTAAAGGAGAGAGACATTGAAAGGCGTAAAACCACTTGTGAAATTTTGCTTGCCAGACAAAAAAGGAAAGGTTTTTTGCATCGAGTTGTGACAGGTGATGAAAAGTGGATTTATTTTGAAAACCCAAAGCGCAGAAAATCATGGACAGACCCAGGTCAACCTTCAACATCCCAATCAGTGCGCAACATACATGGAAAGAAGGCTTTGCTGTGTATTTGGTGGGATAGTAGGGGAGCTGTGTATTATGAACTGTTGAAACCTGGTGAAACGATTACTGGCGAAAGATACCGAAAACAATGAATAAAATTGAACCAAGCATTGAAGGAAAAACGACCAGAATATGTCCAAAGACACGATAAAGTCATTTTTCAACATGACAATGCTCGGCCCCATGTTGAGAAATGTCTTATTCCGATCAATGCAGTACGGACTTTCAGAAGGAAAATTTTCATTTTTACGAAGAAGTGAAAATTTGGCTTGATGAATGGTTGGCCTCAAAAAACGAACAGTTCTTTCGGCACGGAATCCATTCTTCGACAGAAAGATGGGAAAAGTTCATACCTAACGATGGACAATACTTTGATTACTAAGGTATTTTATTTTGATATGACAATAAATGCTTCAATTTGCCGGAAAAAGTCGACATTATTAACCGAAACACCTATTGTTTGAAATTTATGTGTATACAACCGAGTCACGTTTTGTCTCCCGTGGCGAAAATCTCAAATCGAGATGCAGCATCAATTTTCAACGGCCCTGACCAGTGCGGAATCAACGCCCTTACAAGGCCGCGCCTTCCCCTTTGTTGATCGCTTCGTTTCGCCCGGCGATAATGCGAGATATCGCCTCTGCCTACGCGTTATTGTTGCAGCGTCGTTCCCGCTCGCCACGGGAACGTCAATTATAGAATTGACAGGAAATTACACGGCATTATGTAGGACGGAAACGCGCCGGAACTTTCCTAGGGAAGAAAAAAAGAGACCGGAACGCGCCACACGCGCCCATGGAAATAAAATATGTGATCTGGTAGAATCAATGTTTCGCGATCAAGTCATTTTTGTATGTGAAGATTCAGTGTATAGTCATTTTTGTAAGAGCAGGAAGAAGATTTTCGACTTTTTCTGAATCAAGGCAAAACCAAGTATGTTCCCACAAACTTAAGCTCTCATTTTGTATAGCAAATAATGTGCACTCCACAAAACATCAAATTGTTCTAAAATTACGTTTCAAACGTTCCCAATGACGTTTTAAAATCATCACGGGACGAGCCACGCTCTCGCATTAGTGCACGTGCATGCGTGCATATTTCAAGACTCCCGGCTCTCGAATAATAAATTGTTTGAACGGCTCGCGCGACAAAGCGGATCAAATTGAATGATGCTCAGTTAACAGCGTCATTAATGTCAAAATAATCGATACTCGCGTGCCGCGTTGTCGCGATCGAATTAAGCGCGTTCACGCACGAGACGCCAGAACTACTCGACGTTTCCCAATTTATACTTGTCATCAGGCAAACGTAAGGAAGAGGAAATTTCGACAATCGGAACTGCAATGAAGACAAGAGAGGATATTCATTTACACCAGACAATATTACATCAAGCAATCAATGTTTCGCGTTAAAATATGAGTTACAAAATTGGATTAGTTGGATAAATCGTTATTGCACATTACATAATCTGAAGTATTCTTCAAGAATTGAAAAAAAGTTGTCACGTCAACACTTAACATGTATTTAACATTTTTTTATCTGAGTAAGCAGTATAGAAAGAAAAAAAAAAAAAAAAAAAAAAAAAACGTTGCAAAATAATTACGTCAACGATCATTCCTCACGCCCCAATTCGAAAAATGGCACGGAATAATCACCGATTGCCGGGGAATTAAATGCGGCAATAATTTCCGCATGGTCGTGGCTTAAGGTGTCCGCCGGAGCGTAGATCCGTGGGCACAGCAGTCGCTCGGCCCACGCGAGCCATAAATAAATATACCCGCGAGCACGGCGAGCGGACCCCGTAACCAACGAGAGTTTCTCGTAACAAAAACATTGTAAAATACACAGAAACATACGTAGAAAGTGTAGCAAAAAAATTACATTTGCATTCTTGAAAATGCAGTACATTTTCCGTGTTGTAGGGTAAGGGGAGGTAATATGAGACACTTTTGTTGAAATTGTTTTTAGTTTCGCCCGTAATCGGAAAAAATTCATTGAACTTTCTAAATGTTTGGATAAAGCCTGCTTTCTCAGATTAAATTAGTCAAATTCAACTATTTTATGGTAATTTTTTACTATTTGAATTAGTAGGAATCCGGTTACAAAGAAACAGTTAAATATTATTGATTCAAATAGTGAAACTATTTGAAATAGTAAGAAATGACAAATGAATTAGTAGTTTTCCACCTGAATCATTAGTCAAATATAACTTATTCTTTAGTAAATGTTGTACGTGTAAGAGACAAAAATTACTAATCCAGTAGTCAATTTTTATCAATGATTTAGTCATTGTATGACTGTTATAATATTTGAAAATGACCATCAAATGAGTGATCGGATTAAGATGGGTTTTTACGTAATCGATTACCAACAAATTTTTTTTTTTATTTTATTTTTTCAAAACGGATTACATATCAAGTTCATAACTTCAAAATCCGATTATCATACATCCTAAATCCTACATTCAGGATCTTTTATTTGAACTTTTTTTTCGATTTGTACTAGCCGTATCTATTCTACCCTACAAGTAAGTGATGAAGGAATATTAACCAGTTGCTGTTGCTGCTGCCTCCTCGTCGACATTAATTAATTTGTCCTTTTTGAGGAAATTAGCTAGTTCTGTTGCACCGAGTCCGTCACTGTCCATCCACCAAACCGTGTCCATGACAAAAATTATGTGACCTGTTCAAAAAACATGTGCAATAAAACACCATTTTTTGATTAAAAATTATGACTCAGCTTATCAGTAAACTGAATATAGCAGTTTTTTTATGACTTTGAGGTTTTAGATTTTTTGATTGTTTTGCAAAACTTAGGTAAGAAACAAAATTTATAGGAAGGATATTATCAAACACTTTATAAAGAAGCTTGATAAAACTTCAATATTTTTGAAGTGAACAGTAAAATAAATATCTTTAAAAACTTTTAACAATAATTTTTAATTAATGAATTTCATTTAATTTAACTTTAATGCATGAAAAAGAATTTTTTTTTTATTCAATTAAATATATTTGAATAAATGTTTTTCAAATAAAATATAAAAAATAAAATAAATTTTATTTAAATTTAATTTCATAATTACATTTCGATTAATTTTATTTAAATCAAATGTAATATTTGAATTTGAAATGAATTTTATTTGAATTGAATTTATTAATTTTATTTTGATGATTTTTATTTAAATCGAGTTAAATAATTAAATTTCAATGAATTTTATTCAAATTGAATTTGAATAAATTTTATTTCCATTGAATTTATCAAATTTTCATGATTAAAATTTGAATTGAATTATTTTTATTATTAATAAATTCAACGTTAAATAATAATGGCATTTATCATAAAATTAAATTAATTTATTTAAATTTACTTTCATAAATTAAAATAAATTTATTTCAATCAAATTTCGTAAATTTGTATGAATCTTATTTGAATTGACTTTAATAAATTAAAATGAGTCTTATTTAAATTTACTTAAATAAATGTTAATGAATTCATTTAAATTGAAAAAATACACATGAATCTCATTTTATTTTATTCAATGAATATCAATGAATTTCATTTAAATTTAATAGAAAAAATATTTAATGAATTTTATTTCAATTGAATTTAATAATTTTAAATGGATCTTACTTCAAAAACCCTTTTAACAGTTTTTTTGTAGAATCATCATCTTCCTTGAAACGATTTATTTTGTAGTTTATAATAAAAAATGTGAGATATTAATGTCTGGATGAAAATGGGAAAGGTCACACAACATTTAAAACAAATGTAAGTCACGATTCGGAAACAAATTAATTCATTTGGTATGTATAGTAATTTTAGCCAATTTGTTTATTTTCATTTATTCATCAAATGAATCTAATAATCAAATTCAAAATCACGATTTTGGCAATTCCATAACCGAAGTACTTCAATAAATTTTAACATTCTGTTTATCATTGTCCTTATTTAAGATTTAAAATAAACAATTAATAATTACATGTGTTTCCTATTTTTATTCGTTGTTTTTATTGTTTACAACATTGTTAATAACATTGCTTCTTGTATCAAAATGTTTGTCCATGTATGTAATATTATTATAAAACGCACGGTTTGACATTTTTCAACATTAAATTACTTTTTTTTTTATAACATAAGTTTCCATTGGTTGTTATACGACTTTCAATTGCCGATAGGTCACCAGTTACCTTGAAATTGAAAAATTCTCACAATAAAAATATTGATAATTTTGACTTGTTTTTATCGCAGAAATAACGGCATCAGTTTGAAGTCTCGAAAAAAAAAAAAAAAAAAAAAAAATTTTTTTTTTTATTTTACTTGTGCTAGTCCACAAGTAATGTGAATATTTTTTTTATAATATACTTGCAACAAGATCCATGATATTATGGTAAATTTATTAAGTAGAATTAAATGCATAAAGAAAAATTCGCATTTCAATTACCTAAACAAAGTTAAGTATATTATTCATATTTTTACCATTTACAGTTATTAACGAGAAATGGCAAAAAAGATTCTTTGACAATCAGAACTTGTTTTTCGTAATTTAAGACGACTGATGAGTAAGTATCATAGATATGAATAACTGTTCAAACATTTGCAAGATGTAATTGAATCTTTCATAATCGATTGCGTCACGTGACGCTAAGTGTCGGTTTCTTTATATGCCGTAACACGTCATTTCGCCGAGTGATCAACTCCTAATGACGACGGCGTACGCGCTAGAAAATCGAATTGTTCCGCGTCGTGGGTGCATCGAGCGAATCGGCCTCGTGTTTTTCAGCGGGCTCATTAGGCCGATCATAAAATACAACGCGCAATTTCGTGATTCATCGCGCGGCCTTTGCGGAAAACAACGTGAGCTGCAATTACGCATGTAAATCAGAATTGCTGGGAGCGCGTTTTTTTTATCGCTATTCGGGACGATTTTCGATGCGCTCGTAGGAGGAAGGAATTTGCGAGTTGTGGATTGTCGTTGATAAGAATCTGGTTTTTCGAGAATTTACGATCGGAGCAGGAAGTAAATGGTTGTTTTATGTTTGGATTTTGATGATTGGATAACAAGCTTTTTTTGTTCCATTCGTAAATAGTGGGAAAGCTTGAGAAGAATTTCATTAAGTTTTGATGAGTGTAGAAATTTTGAATTTTGATTATACGAAAGAAATAATTGGTAATTAGCATACTGCTTTTTTCGTACTGAATCAGTAGTTGATGTCTGAAAATCAGTAAAAAAAACCTGAATTAGTAATACAGTTTTCTTTGTTTCTATTATTGATTAGACACTTTGAAACCAGTGACATTAAACTGATATTTAAGGGACTTTTTACAAATTGTAGCGTTCCGATATTCATTTATTATTAATCGACTAAACGTCAACTATATTCATAAAAAAATAATACCTAAAATGCAGGAATTTCAGTTGTTGATAAAGGCAATAAATAAACATCCCATTCTTTATTATATGAATATTCACCAAATTTATAATGAATCATTAATTGTAAACATTTTTC
The DNA here is from genome assembly GCA_028476575.1 of Platygaster robiniae. Lineage (NCBI taxonomy): Eukaryota > Metazoa > Arthropoda > Insecta > Hymenoptera > Platygastridae > Platygaster > Platygaster robiniae. The sequence goes on from CM052022.1 coordinate 39,650,391, forward strand.
TAATTGCGCAATATTCAATATACATCAATAAATCATTATTTCATAATCATTTTATAAACATAATAATTCTAGCATAAATATCAATCATCGTTCACAAAATTCAAATCCACTTCCATATTATATCACGTCATCAATTCATTATTGATCAGACCCCAAAAAAAAAATCCAAAATCAAATATTTCTTTCCCAAAATTCAGCCTTTTCACATAACCCCAAATATAATAATCATAAATCATTTCATCATTATTAAAAAAAAAAACCATCTTAGAATACAATATCGAAAATCAATTGTCAGAGAATATAAACTCGAAAAATCAAAAGCAAAAAAAATCATCACAATATCTCATCAAAAAAAAAAAAAAAAACAAGTTAATTCACAGCAAAATCTCTCTCAAAAAAAATATTACATTTTCATGACAAATTTTCAAAAAGTCTTTCCTGATTTTTCCTTTTTGTGGCCAAGAGAAAAATTCGATCGTCCCCATTAGCGTTTTCCAAAGCACATCATTAGAGAAAATTCAAATTTACAGTCGAAAATTAAGCCGAACCATGGAAAAAAGAAAGTCCAAGTGCCAACAATGACGAGAATCCGAAATTTCTTGAAAAATTCGGTTTCCGTAATTTTCAGTAGGAAAACCGCGGCCAAATGTCCTTGGTGGAAAGTAGAAAAGACCCCAATCCTAAAGCTTTGAGATATCGACACAAGAAGCTAAATAAAGAAAAAAAATCAATTCACGTTCGTTACAGAATTAATGTCCCGAAATCACCTAAAAACCACACAATCCTTAGAACATGAGAACGCCGAACACTCGAAATAAACAAATACACTGACCACCTCAAATTTTGAGCGTGCTCCAAAAATATTCCACAAAATAATCAAAAATTTCACTGGAGTAGATTTTGTACGTCAGAACTCTCAGTGCCAATATGGACGCCAGAGACGCGTTCGTTCCGAATTCGATGAAGAAAGGCACCGCGCATGCGTGTCTATCATGGGGGAACTATCGATCGATCTCAATCGATCCCTCGAAGAAACAATTTAAATCGCAGCATGGCTACAAAATAATTTGTAATTTTTCATTAATTGCCATAGTTGTTTGTTTACTCATTATTTTATTCAGAAAATCATTGAGAATTAGATACAAATTTTTTGTAATTAGTAAAAAATGACTACTTATTCGTGAAAAATCAGTAAATAATGAAAAAGACAGGGTGCTACTGAAAATTAATCATTTTCGATCAATTCAAAGATAAAGAATGTTCCGAGGAATGAATTGAAAATTTAAAATTCTCGTAGTAGATAAATACAAATTTGTAATTTTCCAGTAGCGTTATATTAGAACTTCGAGAATTCATAAGTTGAGTTCAGATTTTAAAAATTTGTTCATTTATAACTTAGGAATATATTTTCTTTTGCATTTATAATCATTGGAGATGAATATAAAATTTCATTTCATTGCAAAAATTTTTTTTACACAAAAATTAATATCATGGAAAAATGGAAAAAACTTGGAGTATAGTGAATTTTTCAATTTTTTCAATTTTGAAATTGTAATAGCGAAAATTAAAAATTTTAATGATTAATATTTGAGATAGTTTTTCATCAAATTTTATAATTTACTAACATTGAGAATGTTATTGGAGTTATAATATTTTAAAATTAATTGGTTTGTTCGGAAATAGAAAAAAAATTTTTCCTACTTTTGATGATCAACATACGAATCTTTATTTTTATCGCTTTCACAAATCTTGAAAAATGACTATGAAAAATCGTATTTGAATTTAAAATACTCAAATCAGAAATGTCGATACTACATAAGAAATACTTGAAAATTTCGTGAATGTGTAAATATGTTTGAATTTCGGTCAAAAGATGAAATAAAAATCAAAAAAATTCGAAAGTCTTGTTTTTATTGAATAAAAATCTCGAAATTTGACAAGTTGCATGATATTTGTAGAATCAGAATTCAGAGTTTGAGTGCGAGTATGTTCTAATCAGAAGAATCATTGAATGTAAAGAACATTTATCTGTAAAATTTATAAGTGATCGAGGATCTGCATCGTAATTTTTTTAATTTCAAAGATTGTGAATATTGTGAATTTTATTTTTGCTAGTAAAATACTGAGAGATTGGATGAAAACTTGAAATTTTAAAGTTAGGATTGGGAATTTAGAACCTTTGTAGTGAATCTATACAAATTTCGAAACATTACGATTTTCATGATTTGTTGACGTTGAGCATTCATAATCAAAATTCAGATATTTTAAAAATTTGATACTCAAAACTTGAAAATTAATTTTCTGAAAAATTTAGGTTATCGACGTACAAGACCGTTTGATTTCCATTAAATAATTATCGTATATGACTGAATAGAATTTAATTTGAATTTGAGGACATCTCAAACATAAAAATCATAAACAAAAGAATAAGAAAATACTGGCAATGAAAAATTACATGAAATTTGTGTTTATGTTTTGCTCTCACTAATCGATCGATTATATTGAAAATTTGGAAATTAAGACTAATTGTTATGAATTAATTTAAATCTCTAAATGCAGAAGTTTCGCCATTTCCGAATTTTTGAATGACAAACATTACGGTAAAATCGTTTAACTGATTCGAATTATTTGAACGGAAAAGGATTTTTTATTTTAATTATTCCCATTGTGAACTAAAATGACTATAGAATTAAATTTTATTTTCAACATTTTCGAATTTGAAAAATTCAAATTTTTAATATAAGATCCTTGAAGATAGGGAGAGTATAGTTAAAATTTTACTGACTTAAGGATGAAACTTCAAATTTATAGTTTTTAAAATATTATAGTAAATAAATACGTTTTTTAAAATTTCATGATTTGCATAAGCGTTTTACTCTGAATATTGCTTGTTTTTACTACAATATTTTTGTATTTGTGAATTAAAAACTCGGGAAGAAAAATTGTTTTATTTATAAAAGAACAAGTAAAATAAAGATCCTTATCTCGCGGAAATGCAATTAACCATCTTAACGTACAAAGACCAAACTTACACCAAAATCCAACAACGCACAAAGAAAAAAAAATTTCGTTATGAAACATCGGCGTCTCCCAATCAACACGGCCATGAATCACGCGCGCTTTTAATCGCGCGATGATAAAAGAACAAAACTGAGAGAAGCACATTCCTACGACACGAATAGCACGAGCGTTTTGCTCGTAAGTCATGTCGCGAGTTTTTTGCAAAAAATGGAAATTAGAGATGAGCGATGTATCGACGTATCGAAATAATGATATATTTGGCATTCGATAAAATATTTTTGTGATTGAATCAATTTTGATTTGACTAAAATATCCGTATTTCAATCTAGAAATTATTTTTAACTGTTTTTTGCTGGGATGGTTGAATAAATTTAGATGATTAAAATATCCGTGGAATTTTACGAAGTCGAAGTCGACGCATTTCTAAAAGTAGAAATAAACTGGTGTTATTATCTGGAGGTAATTAAGATGGAGAGTACAATTCATTAACTCTTTCCTAAATTCAGAATTTTTTTGCATAGATTATAAATAGATTCCGTTTCAAAAAGAAGAAGGAATGAGAACGTCAAAAAAGAAATTCTTTTGAATATCTCATTGCAGTATCTAAGTTCTTTCATTTTGACAAACCGACCATTTCAAAATGAAAGGTTAGCATTTCATTGCAAAAGGATATAGCTTTGAAATTCTTTCCGTTTCAAACTTAAACGGAAAATCTGAGTATAGTGATACACAAGTATGCTTAATTTAATTTACCTTTTCAAGAAGATCCCAAAAGGTTCATTTGATTATTTCAAAAACACTTTTACAGAAATAACAATCAAGACTGTCTATAATATGAACACAAAAATTTCTAACATTCTAGTATCATCACCTGCTGCTATCCCATAAAACTTGTAACTCAAACAACCACGAAACTAGAAAAAGTTCATTATCTTCACAAGGTGGCATTTTTCGCAGAGTCCATCGTCCTCCCACCCTTATCCCCAATCACCAAAATAAACGAATAACCCACCACGATGCCCCGTTTATTTATTTATCCAGCCATTTCCGAACCCTCCGAGTTTTTCCAACCCCTTTCCCACCATCGCCAACCACCCTCCCCCTCCCCCTCGACCGACTATATCGCGACCCCAGCCAGCGCTTTATATTTTATTCATCCCCTATTGAATTTGAAGCTCAATCTCGCGAGAGTGTCTCTCCAGCAGCGGCAGTCGCCTCCTGACTTTTCCAACCCCCCCCCCCCCCTCCCCCAAAACGCTCCCTTAACTTGCATCCGGGTTTTCTTGTCCTGTGACACCCCCCCCCACTCCCCTGAAACCCCCATTCAATTCGTTCCTCTCCTCTTTTAGTCTGTATTCCAATCTCACCTTGTAGTGCCCGCCGTCGTGATACCGAAACGTCGCGATTACATCGCCCCCTTTATTTTTCCGCGTTTCTTCTTCTTTCGAAACCCCCCCCCCCCCCCTCTTGCCTAGAAACTTACCCAGAGCGATATTCTACATCGGCAAATTACGCGCGAGACCGGGATTTTCCGACCACTGCCGCCGTTGCCTTACCCCCCTCGCCCCTTCCTTCCCCTATCAGCCTCTTTTTGCCTGGGAAATAAATACTGGCTCTGCCTTGTCGGAGATAATGGTTACATTGTTGACTTGGGCTCTTTTTCCGGGCGCTTTATTGATCAGCTTCGATCATCGTTTGCCAAAGGATTCACTCGTGGGCGAGAGGGGCAGGGAGGAGGGGATTTGGGCTGGGAAGGGGGTATCAAGTTACGGGGTTGTTTTTCCACGATGGGCAGGGATTGGAGTAATTAATGATGAAGGTGGTTTTGAGAGATTCAGGGAGAGGGTTTGAAAGAGTAAAGTCGTTTGTGATGTAATTAGTCAATGGTGTGTTTTTCTGTGAGTTGAGAGGATTTGGGTGGCAAAGTAAGACAAATATTGGCTATCCTGGGAAATCAATTAAGGAGATTTTGGAATATATATATATTTGTTCTTTATAATAGTGTTGATTAGGGTTGTTTTTTTATGGTAAATTTGATATGCATCTAAGTTTGGTGAATGCACGGTTTTAATACTACAGTAGGTTCCGTGTCATCTTAAATTGGATCTTCAGTATGATTTTCTAGTGTTTGAACAGTAAACAAAATTTTTTCTTTACAAAGTATTTTGTTGATATGATTAATATAAACTTCGTTTATGTATACTAATTTTTCTACAATGGCCTATTTTTCAGAATGCCTTGTTTTTTAGAAAATATCTTTTCATAGTAATTATAATTTCATTTGATGATTTTTCTAGCATTGAAATTCAAAATTTTGTCGAAGAATCGATTCAATGAAATACATTAATGTTACTGATCCAAGGATAAGAAATTACGAAAAAAAAAATTTTAAATTAATATGCTTAAGGGGCTGTCCATATATTGCGTAACGTGCCTAGGAGAGTGTGACGTAACAAATTTTAAATGTATTCATATAATCTTGATCGATATGAAAAATTTTCAAATTGTTTCCCGCTTTTTAACACTTTCGTACATAAAAAATCATCATCATCGACATTGGAGCAAATCACTACGAAAGTTTGCAGAACACTAAACTGCATCATCATTCGATCATGAACACAAATTGACACCAATGAACACCTTCACATTTGTTTACTTGTTTACAACGTTAAAAAACTACATGAATCGCTCGATCGCAATATATATATTTGCAGAAAATAAAAGATTATTATCTATAAACTCGTAATTTTACGATTCCTAATTCCTAAATTTTGAAAAAGTGTATACGGCACTCATCGCCAACAAATGGTATTTTTTTGAAGTTTATAAAAGATTATTATGAATAAATTTTCATTGTAACAAAATTTAATTGTTTGACGTTTCGCATCTATGTTAAGTATACTTATGTTTTTCCATGCAAATAATTCCCCAATTTTAACAAATTTTTCGAAGACATTAACCTCAATATCATAAAAATCTTTGTATGTTTTGTATTTTGTACGCTATTAAAATGTAAAAAACAATGCTACAAGTATTTCTATTTTGCTTTTGAAGACTCCGTTACGTTACACCTTGGAGAGTGGGGGTCAAAAAATACCGACAAATGCGTTACGTAATATAGAGACGGCCCCTAAGATCAAGTGAAATTTACAATAAGTTATTTGTATAAATTATGAATATTATGTTGAAATCGAAATATTGAACAATTGTAGTGGATATAATTTTCTATACATAGGTATTTCATTTTCTGACTGTATTCATCTTGTCACTATCAACGAGGAAAAAAAGAACATTTTTATTCTTTTTGGAGCTTAATCACAGTTGATCAAAACATGTTAAATAATTTTCATGGATGGATATATCATACATTATGTATCTGAAATTCGTACGGAGCCGGCATTGTAACACAAATGTCACATACGACCGAATTAACATTTAATATTCACAATAGCACGTGGATTCGTAAAAGTTTTTCTCTGCTGAATAAATAATGGAACTGATGAAAAGCAGGAAACATGGGTGCCTGTAAATAATACAGTACTTGTAAGTACATTAACAAAAATTAAGCTGATAAAATGTTCCATCCTTTGTTTAATAAATAATGATATTGTTTGGAAATATAACAACAGGGAGTAACGTACGTAGTTCTAATATTAGTAAAATTCTCAGTATCATGGAAAAACTTAACCTCAAAATTATTTTCTTCTATAGTATCGAACGATCGTAATTTTTCAGAAAATTTATGAAAAAATTCACCTGTTTTGTACAATTAGTTTTTATTTTTGTAAATGAAAATATCTTTCATTCAGATACTTCATTTCATCTGGAATATATTTTATTAAAAATATGTATTGGTGGGAAAAATGTGTTTCATAACGAAGTTTAAAAATGAAAAATGTTTTGGATGAAATTGATTCGTGAGACGGCTTTTTGACTTAAGTGGTTTTATTTTGATATGAAATTTGATTTTTGGGGACTATATTTTGTATATTTTGGCAATTACTCGATTTTGTAACAGATTACCTCCGAAGAGAACGTAGAAAAAAGTCGGTCGAAAGCTTGGGATTTATGATAAAAAAAAGATATCAAAAGAAATATGGTGAATAATTATGAAACTTTTTGAAAAAATTAGCTCCGAGGATCATTAAATGAATTACTCATTGAATATATTTTATTTAAAAAAACTATTGGTAAATAGGAAACGTAGTTCCCAGGGTTCAACAAGTATTATAAAAATACCAACTCAATAATCTTTGAGGATAAACATAATAAAAAAGATGTTACGATGGTGAAACTTGAGCAGGAAACACAAATCCGAATGAATAAATGACACAAATCGACAGAATTAGGTGAAATGGGGAAAGCACTCTTTTACATAAAAAATGTAGTTGCTAAAAGGTATAAAACATGGGAAGTTTCTTTTAATTTTTTATACGAGTTTATTAACGAGTGTTTCTAACTGGTGAACTGTATTTAATCTCCCACAAATCTGCTTACAGACTTTGCATTATAAATAAGGTATCGAGCATATTTCTCCAGGGACAATATTTTTACATGGATATGGTATGCTTTTCCGTATTCGAATCAGGATGTTAGTAATTTTTATTTCAAATTTGATTTTACGATTTAAATATAATATTCAGGATTTACAAACATTCTGAAAAAATAACCTTCACAAAAAACAGCACACAGAAGTGTGCCGTTACGTAGAACTACGTCTTTATGTCACACGCCAATGTAAAATATTGAATAATTACATTTGATTTCAGGAAGTTGAACACACTTTGGTAACAAATTTTCATTCTGAAAGATATATAACATACTTCTCGAACCATCGCCCAATAATAGCAATCAACGAATTATAACTTTCAAATTTTATCTATCTTGAAATACCGAATTCAAATGAGAATAAGATAGTCGAAAAGTAAATTTCCAATATTTTTTATATTTCAAAAACTTTTTTGTTGTAGCCTCTTGCCAATATTCAAGTTCAAGATTGAGGACCTAAACGTCAATGACGTCTCAAAAAATCCCAAGCAAAACTTGCAAATATCTGTTTGCCTGTTTCTAAATCGCCTCGCATTCGCAAACGATTTTTTCGACACCCAAAACTTGGGTAAAATCCTCGTCTTTTTTTCTTTTTCTTCTCTTCAAATTTTTATTCTACACAGCCCATAACATTTATTCCATTCCCAGGAACGAAATCCGAAGCCCGAGGTTTATGCACTCTCGCGCCTCCAGCTCTCGTACTCCTCGAAGCCGCTTAACTCGCGGATCCCGGAAGCTTAAGCCAGAAGACGACAGAGACGTCGCTCCGGTCCTAAACTATTTTCCGTATACGCGCGGGCACGAACAGATAGAGAAAGAGTGGATGAGCGCAAGCGGGAGTTCCGTTTTGCAATTTCAGAACTGTCGAGACAGCACTTCGCCTCGCTCTCGCAGACTCTATTAAATATTGAGAAACACGACCTTTTGGAACCCTCGTCTCGGGGACACCGAGAGAGCGTTAATGCCCAATGGGGGCGAAAATGGAATTAAAACAGGATACCCGCGTTTATCTTATTCCTTTTGCCCTTTTTTCGACCCTGTCACAGGCACCTTGACCTAAGATCAGGCGTAAAGGCGGAAGGGTGTTCTGGGGGTTGAAGCTACCCTTCTGATATTTTGACAAAATCAATTATTAGTTAATGAAAAAATGAGAATAAAATAATCAACGAAAAATGAGAGTGCGAGTTAGAAAAAATTATGTATGAAAACGTTAGTAACATTTGTAACAAAGTAAAAAATATCAAAACGTGGAATCACGTAGAAAAAAGAAATGAGAAAAATTGTTTCAATTAGGTAAATAATGAAGAGAAATTAGAATCTACGGGGATGCTAAAAATCTAAAAATGTTTAATCTAAGACCAATAAATTCGAGAAATTTATATAAAATCCTTGTAAAATAAATAGCAAATATTTCGAATCATTCAAACCCTGATGGAATATTTAACGTAATCAAATTCTGTAAAGAAACAAATTTCTGAAAAATCTCAACTTATCCCTACGATCTGTAAAATTTCGTATTCTAGAGTGTCTAATACTAGAAATTGTATATAGCAATCCGTATACATACTTAGTTATACTTACTATGAATCTATTAAAATTCTAGTGAACGCTACAAAATCTTTAAAATACTCAAAGAATATGAAAAAAGGAAAATCTAATAATATATAAAAAAATCCATACAAATGTAATTCTCTTATAAATCTATAAAATGCATAACCTTAAAATAACCTCTATTCTCATTTTAGAGCATCGAATTTTTGAAATCTATAAAGCCATCTACAGAAATATCAGAAACACTTTAAAAAATACTGAGAAATCCTAGGATGTTTCGTTCATACTAGAAAATAAAAACTGGAAATATTTAAACGCATAAACACTATATAGATATCATTTTCTTGAAAATGTCCTAGATAAAATATAAGAATATAGTTCTATTCATAATTATATAATTATGGATTATTTTAAAAATGTTATTCAAAATTCATATAAAAAACAAAAAAAAATACATCGGATTCAATTTATACAATTTATGCAACAAATTATACTTTTGAATAAGTATGTACCTACTGAAAAAATATGAAATAAAAGTAGTAAAAGTCTATACAAAAGATACTGTTTTATAAACAATTATTTTAAGTAGGTACTCAAAATCGTTGAAAGTCTCGATACTATATCAATAAATTCCAGAAATCTTTTGAGCGATACATAGAAATACGAGAAATGTATGAAAATACCAAAATAGAAAAAAAATTTGATGAATACATACCATACAACAATTCCAGATATTTATAAAGTACTTCAAATTTGTGACGTTATATTTTCTTCAAAAATCTATTAAATTTAAAATCTTTGAAACTTTTATTCCTACAGCATCGAATTCTCGGAAGCTATATGTATATTAATTTATAATAATAGTACAAAATTCTTCGAGTTGTAAATATACAAAAAGTATAAGTAAGAAAATTTCAACCTCAGTTACTTGTTCAAAATGACAAAAGTCGAATTTCATTATATACGAACATGAAAAATGTGCTACAGAAGACTCCAAAATTTATTTTACCTTCAAATTCAAAATCGTGAAAAATTGAAAAATCATTCTCTCATAACCATATTTTCGAAGATTGAAAATTTACAAATCGCAAATAAAATATTTTTTCATAAAAACTCCTCTCAAAAATTATTGTAGCCAACGACTCTGCCTTAGATTTTTGATCTTCAAATAAATTAAGAAGATTTTATATCTATGTCAGTTGTTTCGGTGATTTCTTGTAGATTTTGAAGATTTAGAAATGAAACTGCAAAAAAAAAGAACAGTACACAAAGTTTTAGAATTTAAAAACAGTCTTTAAAGAACTCTTGATCTAAACCATAAAAAGTTTGTACCTGCAAGATCTTTAAGTTTCAAGGTTTCCAAAAAGTGTTTTTATAAATTGACGAATTTATTGTATCGTATACACAAACTTTCAGAAAGAACAGCTTCTATTTCTTTTGCCGTTTTTACAGTATTTGTATCCTTAAATTGTAACTGAAGTTTATGGCAAAATAACAAAAAATCTGCAATATGGTCTCTACTGGAAATTTACAAAATAAAATATCGCCAACGAGTAATTCGAGAAATTTCGGAAATATGTACTAATTTTTGATCAAACCTTGAATTAGAGATTTCTGAGATTTATAAAATAGAACCAAAATTCTATAATTTTTCGAAACTGAATAATTTAGACGAATCTAATCGAAAAATTGAACCTTAATTTTCAAAAATTATCGAGTATTAATGAAAATTAATACTCCATCATTTAGTCTTTGATTATTATGAAAATGATGATAAAAATTGTAATTAAAAAAATTATTATTGTTCGACAGAGAAAATCGAAATGCAATGTCCTTTGACATTTTCTTTCTGGAAAAATTTTTTTAATAATATCTTCCTTGACATCAAAGTCATGGTAAGTGCAGAGATATTTCTTATCAAATATTATAACCAGTGGAATTGATGCATAAATAGTTCAAAAATCAGCAAAATTTCAATTAAATTACTTTTATTTTGTACATTAGAGTTCCGAAACTTTTTTGCTTGAAATTGCAACTCATTTTTCATAGTTTTTCAAAAATATAAATCTATTAACAAAATAAATAATTTTTCAGTTAAGAATATCCGACATTTTCGATACATTTATCAATATCAAGAACAATGTTGACAAGGTTTAAAAAAATATGAAAAAAATAAAAGTTTCATACAAATTCTTGCTTTTCTTAATATTTTTTTCAAGAAACTTAATCAACAAATATATGTTTCGAAAATTACTCAATAAACATAAATATTTATTGATAGTCCGAAGAATATATATGACTTTGAATTTCGAATTTTGTAATTAATATATGTGATTCCACGTGACGAAGCCCGAAGTATATTCAATTATTCTTGATATAGAGTACAGAATTCTTCTATTAAGCAATATTTGAAATAAATGGTATTTTTTACAGAGCGATAAAAAAAATGTAACTTATAATTCCCAGCTTCGATCTGTTGATACCATGAAGTAGAGAAAGTCGGAATCGTACAAACGCCCGCGGACTTTCGCGCGAGAGTAATTTCCGTTGATGTACGGCGAAAAGCGAAGCGCTGAAATGATTAAAATTGTCGAGTCGTGTTTTAGAGTTGGTGTTGGAAGGAGGGGGAGAAGGTACGTGAGCGCGCATAGTAATAATCGCATTTCGACTCGCGGCCGCTTGACAATAAATTAATGGGTAAATGATGGATTCATGAATAATCATGAGTGGTGCCGATACTTGGTAGGAAGAAGCGCGGTCGGGGGTTGTTTCAGCGAATGGTCTCCGCGGCCCGTTTTTCCGCTCGATCGAGCCCAAGCTGTTTTTGCTTCGTTCAATTAAAACCGAGGATGATGATGAGGGCTTTATTTTTTACTTCCGTTTTGCTTGTTTCAAGTAAGCGATTCTCGTTGGTTTCGAAAGGACTTTCGAGGGTTGGAGTTGGGCGAGTGTTTGCAAGGGGTCGCGAAAGTTGGTAATGGGAAATGGTGACAGTGGAGGTTGCACGAGTTTGGGAATTCATCGCGTGTGATGATAAAAGTGGAATTTCGAGATGAATTAATTATTAGGCATGCGTAATTTCTCACATTTTGGAATTTAGAAATGGAAAAACTTTCAGTCTAGAGTCGCGCATTTTTCATGTTCGTATACATATAATGGAATTCAATTTTTGTGATTTTCAATAAGTATCTGAAGTAAACATTTATTTAACTTTTACTTTTGGTATTTATACAACTTGAAGGATTTTTTTATGGATTTCTGGAATTTGAACAATCAAATAGATTTTTGAAGAAATTATTACCACATGAATTTCAAGTATTTCATAGATTTCTAGAATTTTTGTGGAGCATGTGATTTATCAAATTTTGCAATTTTTTCTGGTGTATTATAGATTTTTAGTTTTCCTAAGGATCGCTCAAAAGATTTCTAGAAATTCTTGCTTTAGTATTGGAACTTTTGACGATTTTGAAAATCAAAATTGATTTTTCAGAAAACTGTATCTTGGATAGAAAATTAAAATAATATAATTCTATATTTTTTGTGTGTTTGTAAAATTTGTATGTTCAATTGTATAAATTAAATAGAATTCACTTTTATTGTTTTCTGTATGAATTTCTAAAATAATTTGAATAATCATACATAAAAAAATAATTATAAACTCTAGGATCCAAATTTTTACATATATGTAAAAAAAAAAACATCTACATAGTTCGAATACATTGAAAAAGTTCTAATATTTTTTGCATTTTTCCAGTGTATCCAAAACCTTGGGGTGTTTCTTTGTATTTTTATAGATAACTTTGTAGATTAATTCACTTCGATAATCTAAAGTGTGAATTTTTAATAATCCTAAGTAATTTCATAGATGTATTAAGAATCATATTTTTACATATTTTATAACTTATATTAGGTTTTTTTTTTTTATATTTTTCAATTTTTTTAAAGATTTTGTCGCGTTTTCTACGGTTTTTATTGAATTATAGTATAACTTTGTGTTGCTATATACGCTTTTTAGAATTTGATGATCTAGCATTCAAAATTTTACTATCCTAGGCATTGGTAGAGATTTTTTAGAAACAATTTTTTAAAGAATTCAATTACTTATAATATTCCTTTATAGGTCGTATGTTTTGAAAAATTTTCAAATACTTTTATATTTTAGATTCTATCTAGATTTTTAGAATGTAAGGAAATAATTTTTAAAGTTTGTTAGATTAATAGCAATTTCGTAGATTTTAAATTTTCTGTGTTATTCACTGGGTTCAAAGTATTTCGAAATTTATATGTTGTTTGGTATTTTACGTTACAATAATTTTTCTTTTTATCGAATATATTATTAACGTTTTCATTTAAAATAATATCAACTCTCCATTTTAAAACAAAAATGTCCAGTCCTATTCGGAAGACATGTCACTCATATTATAAGTAAGAAGACTATCCCTGACAATATTTTCTATGTTTAGGAGCAATTTATTATTTCAAAATAAAAAAGAGCAGGAAATTTTTTCTCAAAGTGCTTTTTTGCTTTATGATTACACAGGTCATAATTTATAGTGAGAAAATTAATAAAGTGGGAAGATTGCACACTATACAAAGATTTTATTGATAAATATTAATATTATTTTGATTTTATTGAATTATATACATTATTTATCTGAAATTTGCTTCACTGAAAATGAATCAGTATCAAATAATGGGTATTAATCAACAAATTTTGCTTTAGTGTTTTATTTTCCGGAAAATTCACTCTTAATTTTTCGTTCCATAATATATTTTGTTATTAAAAAAAAATTTGTCATATTTTGTTCTCAGCATGGCAACCATCATTTGTCCTTATGATTATTTTAAACGATATCGTTTTCGTTAGTACTCTTAATGTGATTTTAAAGTTATTAAATTGTTCGATAATTTTTTGAAGTGACAATTATTCTATATGTTTGGACAACATTTTTAAATTATGAATCTAATTTTTTTCCCCACGAATCCCAAATTTGCAATTAATTGAATTATGAATAATATGTTTTGAATTCTGTTAAATAATATGTTTTCGATAAGGTTTTGTCAATTAAAAATCCCAATTTTGGTATTTCAAGTTTTTTCAAGTTTTGAGTTTCAATGTTTTTGATATAATTATTTCAAATGAATTTCAGAATTTTCAAATCGACTTTCACACCCAATAATAAAAATATTTCATCTTTAAAACATATTGTTATTTTTTTTTTCTACTTTATGGTTCAAAAGTCAAACAGCAAAAATTTTGCAACCCTTTTTCTCTATTCAGCATACACGTCTCGCTATGCAAATATATTAGGACCCAAGGTGTTCTCTGTAGACTTTAGAATTTCAACAAACATTCGTCTCGAGAAATATTCAAAGCGAAATTAGAAGTAAAAAAAATCCCCTTGAAATTCGCATATTTTCCGTCGTCTTTGTCGCGTCAACGGCGAGCGAACGTGACGAGCGGAGCCGCCTCGTCGAGATGAATTCGGCTGATTTACATATATTCGGACGGAGGAACATTTTCGGCGAGAGCTGGCCGGGTCGGTTCATTATACTTTTCGCATGGGACCTCGCTCGGGCAACGAAACAAAAGGGGCAAAATCTCGAAAAGGTGGCTGACAAGTCGAAACGCCGCGCGCGAACGCGAGTCATTGTCAGAGCGATATCGCTCGGACGAAACCCGGCGTATAATTAGAGGACGAGGTTAAAGAAAATTCCCGGGATTTTGGAGCTCTTTCGGTTGTGAATTAAATTGGAGGTCCTTATGGAGCGGCATTGTTAGATGAGTTCTTTGGGTTCATCAGAGTCAATTTCACTAGCCTTTGAAGAATTCAGTTGTTAATAGATGTAGTTAGGATTTTGAGAAAAAAAGGTTTTATGAAAGATGGTGGATTTTTCAAACAAATGAGTTTGAATATAATTTAATTTTTTGTACATAATAATTCGTTCCATTTTTTGTTTATTTTTAATTCAGAGTATAATTTCAATAAATCTTCCATTAATAATTCCTTCCCACAATACTCACATCAGTAATTACAGTTTCCATTGACTCGGTATCTACGTGGTAATGTGTACGTGTAGATGTGGAAATTAGTGAGAACGGGCTATGATAGATGTTTGCAAATGGAGGAAAACTAGGTGCGATACGTTTATAAATGAAAGGGTGAAATGCCCTCTGGCGTCCTAGTAACAGCTCGACTAATTTGACAGTGGATACGTCATGTCATTGTTAAACTTGCTTCTGTTTTCCCTCTCGTGTTTTCCTTGTCGTGGGACTAATTAGACTTTGGAGTGGGAATCTTACACTTTTCCCTCGGTGATGAATTGTCATTAAGTCGTCACCACTAACATTTATTGATATGAAAAATTAAGAAATAAAACGTATCAATTACTATTTCAGGGACTAGTTTGTATCTTAAAGTATTTGAAATCGAATAGAAATTCTTATAAATGTTAAACTCAAGTTACATAATTTAATAAGTGTCCAAATTTGGCTAAAATTTACTTCCGTTCAGAAAATGTAGGACATTGATGGAACTCGGCATCTACTGGAATGTATCTTTTCTCAAATATCGTTACGTACAGTGATGAATGAGCCTCGATCCCCTGTGAAAAAAACTGCTTCGATATCATACTTTTATCCTTCCTCGTCATTTTTTCCACGACAATAAAGGTCCAAGCCCACTCGTCTAGGTAATTCTCCATTGACAGTAAATTATGAAATAAGTGATCACTTCGATTAACTCCATGACAAGTAATTACTCTCGGTACCGAGAGACGTTCATTTAGGGGATGAAGGGTTTGGAGAGCGGGGTTTGGGAGTTGGGGGTGGAAATAGTGGAAATCGATGATGACCGGCAAGCGTCGCGCAGTATCGGTGAATCATTAATATTCCCAATAGGGATGACTTCGATTATAATATACGGCACGAGCTCGGGCGCCGCGATATCTCGTGTTCGCAGCGCCGTAAAGCCGCAACTGTGACCACCTTGTTAGGAAGGAGCTTCAATTTTCCTCGTCTAATGTTCACGAACACGAGGAATTATATGACTTTGGGAAAAATTTGGAAGATTTATGAAGTACATTGTGTTGTTAGACTGCTAAAATATATTCATTATTCAGAATAATTAAATTTTATTACATGGGTGATGGAAAAGCAATCTAAGTAGGTTTCAAAAGTAATGATTGTTAATTGGAATTCATTCCCCAATAATCTTGAATAATACTTTCGTCAAATTGACAGAAATTTATTTCAAATACGCACCTGTTATATATTGGGAATTTCTGCAATATATGTATATTTATTAAGAATCGCTGTAAATTAAGAATATTGTTATATATCCGAAAATAAGGGCTATTTTCAGATCTATAGTCTAATAAAATTTAACACAAAATTAACACACTCCGCCAACGCATCATAAGAATGCGCGAAGGAAGTTTAGACTACGCACGCATAAGCTAATTTATCTATGTCGCTTTTCGAAGCGGTTCACACAATTTATCTTTGCCGCTTTTCGAAGCGATTTACAGAATTTAACTTTGTCGCTTTTCGAAGCGGTTTTTACAATTTCAATTGTCGCTTTTCGAAGCATTTTACAGAATTCAACTTTGTAGCTTTTCGAAGCAGTTCCCAGAATTTAATCTTGTCGCTTCTCGAAGCGGATTCCAGAAATTATCTTTGTCGCTTTTCAAAGCGTTTTCGAGAGTTTAACCTTGTTGCTTTTCGAAGCCGTCTCCAGAATCTAACCTTGTCGCTTTTCGAAGCGGTTTCCAGAATTTGTCTTTGTCGCTTTTCGAAACGGTGTCCAGAATTTATCTTTGTCGCTTTTTGAAACGGTTTCCAGAATTTATCTTTGTCGCTTTTCGAAGCCGTTTCCAGAATCTAACCTTGTCGCTGATCGAAACGGTTTCCAGAATTTATCTTTGTCGCTTTTAAAAGCAGTTACCAGAATTTAACCTTGTCGCTTCTCGAAGCGGATTCCAGAAATTATCTTTGTCGCTTTTCAAAGCGGTTTCGAGAGTTTAACCTTGTTGCTTTTCGAAGCCGTCTCCAGAATCTAACCTTGTCGCTTTTCGAAGCGTTGTCCAGAATTTGTCTTTGTCGCTTTTCGAAACGGTGTCCAGAATTTATCTTTGTCGCTTTTTGAAACGGTTTCCAGAATTTATCTTTGTCGCTTTTCGAAGCCGTTTCCAGAATCTAACCTTGTCGCTTTTCGAAGCGGTTTCCAGAATTTGTCTTTGTCGCTTTTCGAAACGGTGTCCAGAATTTATCTTTGTCGCTTTTTGAAACGGTTTCCAGAATTTATCTTTGTCGCTTTTCGAAGCCGTTTCCAGAATCTAACCTTGTCGCTGATCGAAACGGTTTCCAGAATTTATCTTTGTCGCTTTTAAAAGCAGTTACCAGAATTTAACCTTGTCGCTTCTCGAAGCGGATTCCAGAAATTATCTTTGTCGCTTTTCAAAGCGGTTTCGAGAGTTTAACCTTGTTGCTTTTCGAAGCCGTCTCCAGAATCTAACCTTGTCGCTTTTCGAAGCGTTGTCCAGAATTTGTCTTTGTCGCTTTTCGAAACGGTGTCCAGAATTTATCTTTGTCGCTTTTTGAAACGGTTTCCAGAATTTATCTTTGTCGCTTTTCGAAGCCGTTTCCAGAATCTAACCTTGTCGCTTTTCGAAGCGGTTTCCAGAATTTGTCTTTGTCGCTTTTCGAAACGGTGTCCAGAATTTATCTTTGTCGCTTTTTGAAACGGTTTCCAGAATTTATCTTTGTCGCTTTTCGAAGCCGTTTCCAGAATCTAACCTTGTCGCTGATCGAAACGGTTTCCAGAATTTATCTTTGTCGCTTTTAAAAGCAGTTATCAGAATTTAACCTTGCCGCTTCTCGAAGCGGATTCCAGAAATTATCTTTGTCGCTTTCCGAAGCGGTTTCCAGAATCCAACCTTGTCGCTTTTCTAAGCGATTTCCAGAGTTTAACCTTGTTGATTTTCGAAGCGGTTTCCCGAATTTAACCTTGTCGCTTTTCGAAGTGGTTTCCAGAATTTATCTTTGTCGCTTTCCGATGCAGATTCCAGAATTGATCTTTGTCGCTTCTCAAAGTAGTTTCCAAAATTTAACTTTGTCGCTTTTCAAAGTGGTTTTCACCATTTAACTTGTCGTTTTCGAACTGTTTATTTTGCGAATGTAACTGCAGTGACGAAAAAACGTCGACTTCAGTTTGTTTGTATCAGTAAGTCATCAAGTTTGTATAAAAAAAACGAATATCTTCCGTTAAGCCAAGAGTGAGTTATTTTCATTTGCAATTAAATGTCATGGACTCGCAGTTAGTTACGTATTTTTTTTTTTTTTTTTTTTCATATCAGTCGATAAATGTTCTCTTTCTTTTTGTTTTCGAATCCCTCATTGACAGCGCCCTCACATCCCTTTGTGAGTATTGATTCTCATCAAGACGTATGTTTGTGTGTTGCATTACATAGCACCTAAGTACTAAATTTTATTCATTTTTGATAAATTATTTTTGTTTTTAGTATACAAAATTTTTTTTGTATGAGAGAATTTTTTTCTTAGCTTACATTTCTCTACTCCTTTTACTTCCCAGGCCAGAAAACTTTACCTCTTTCGATACGCTTTTCTCGAGCTTGGAAAAGCTTCCCGCGGTAGCGACACCTAAATCAAAACTTGGAAAATTCGCGAACGGCGCGGAACACCTTTAAGACCTCGTAAAAGGTAAACTCGAGTTCGGCGCCCGTAATAAGATGTCCCCGCGTGAAA
The DNA here is from genome assembly GCA_028476575.1 of Platygaster robiniae. NCBI lineage: Eukaryota > Metazoa > Arthropoda > Insecta > Hymenoptera > Platygastridae > Platygaster > Platygaster robiniae. The sequence continues at coordinate 39,669,277 of CM052022.1, forward strand.
TTTCATAACCAAAGTTAACGCGCAAAAAAGTGCCGCGATGCTCGTAAAACGCGCCGACGAACCGAATTCGCGGGGGCCGAGTTTTTGTTTTTCCTGGACGCCTCCCCCTCCCTCCTCTTAACCTCCAATCTCTGCGCTGTGACGACTTTATTAATGTTTACGAGATATGCGACAAATCCCGTTAAAATGAAATAACCCTTGATTCTGGGGATCGTGAGTAACGAGGGGTTTAAGGGCGTTTACCGCGACTTTGATGTGTGACGAGTTGGAAATCAGGAAATAACGGAGGCTTCGGGGGGCAATTTATAGGTGATTTTATTAGTGATTGACTGGGCGAATCTGGAAATTTTATCGGGCTGTCTTTCTTGTAGAATGTACGGGAATTGATTATGGTTAAAACTTTACTTATCAAGAAAACATCAACTATTTAGTACTTCAGATTGTATGATTGCTATATGAGGATGTTTTAAAATTGAATTGAATTCAATATGAAATGAATCGTAAATTTTTATGGACACTACAAATTTACAAGATTTTTGAAAAGCTCAGAATTTTAGGATAACACCCTTATGCCTATGCGCCTGTGATGAGATTTTAGAAGTAACACTAAATGAATTCAAACGTCAGATGACGAATTTGAATAAATCGACAAGGAAAGTTCTGAAGAAAGAGCCTTCAAAGTGAGGAGTCAGAGCAAATGTGACACGGTAGTCAGGGGTGTTACCCCGGCTTCATTTCATCTTTTATGCCTTCGAAGAAGAAGTGGGCCGTGGCAGAATGGAGGGTCGGCAATGCGGCGTCATGGCACTGAATTATACCGAGATACCGCAGAATGTGCCCTCGAAATTAGATGGGCGTAAGTCGTCGTTCTCGCGTGCCCCGTGCAGCTCGTGACATTAGTACTCGACTGTTTAATCAACCTTATTTGTATTTCCACGCCGGCTCCAGAGTCCCGGCGCTAATTGTCGCGCGAATTCGTAGCTTCGATTTTCCAATTCACGCGATAGAAATTCTCTAGCTTCTACAGAAAAGACATTAGATTGAATAATTCATTGTAGAATATTGTATCTATGTGCGTTTTGCTATTAGGAACTTATTTTAGGGACATGTTCGATCAGTTCGTTCAGAAGGGAAATGATGAGTATATTTTTGCATTATTCAACACCACGTCGCAGCCCTAGACGTCGTCGACATTACGAAAAATCCTCGATCCCAAAAACCATCCCTTGAAACTCTTCATCCGCGAAAAACCGAGCAGGAAATCTTTTTCCACGTTCCCCAAAACCTCGATGCACATGCAAAACACGTACGTCCAGTGAACGCGTTTCCCTCGCGCCAAACGCGCACAAAGAGCCTCCTATGGTTGTTTCTGTCGTACCCTTGTTCCTTCTTGAATCCAACGAATTGACCGGAATCGCGAAATTCGATAGTGACCCTGTCGAGATTAAGTTCGCCTTTGCACTTTTCTATATTAAGAAATTGAACTTTTTTTTCTTTCAAACCTGATTTCATAAATGTGGAGGAAGAATTTAGAGAGATAAGAAGTTATTTTTTTTTGTTCGTGTGTGTTGTTTTTAAAGATCGTTTCGGAATACACTCGTTGCTAAATCGAAGAAACAAGTCAAGCGAATGAGCGTGTAAGTTTTGAGGGAACAAGTACCCCTTACTCCCACCCATGGCCTGTGACGATGAGGCGAAAACTCCTTTCTCCCTCCTCCCGCGCGTCCCGCGACCCAAAAGCTATGGTTTTCTTATATTCCGACGCGTTCGACGGTCTGACTCCGACTGACGCTCGCGCATCTTGCTTTGCGCAGTCTGTTCGAGAGTGGGAGCTCTCCGCGCACCTCAACGCAACAAAGGCCACGGTCCCGAGCTGCTTGTTTGATTTAGAAACAAGTGTTATATCTAAAATTACATATTCGTATAAACTGAGTTACTGGTACAAACTGGGACATTTACCTTAATTGAACTTAAACTTCTCCAAAAAATTTCCTCGAATTCATGAATCATATCGTGAATAAGAGTAGCTGAAATTACGAATGTTCGTAGGACTTTTTTTTCATTACAAATGAGCGAAAAATGAGGAAGGAGTGAAATTGAAGGGGTAGAAAAAAATGCACCGGCAACGTTCGACGGGGTTGTTAATTATGCGCGCACACCCTTGGTGACGTCAGTGGGGTCAATAATGGCCCGACCGAGTGTCTCCGCGCGTAGCCCCGGGCCTCATGAATATTCTCGCCGCGGATTGTTGCTTTATGAATAATCGCCGCGAATATTATTCTTTTGAAGCGCCACTGACGAAAAACAAGGCGAGGGCCGACGCGTCTCGATTTCGTCGGCCCCAATAAAACGCCTGGACTACCGCGCTGTGCAAAGTGTCGGCTCTGCTAATGAAGCTTTTATTGTTTTTTTTTTTTGTTTTTGTTGTAGCAAGGGATGAAAGTAAGATAGGAAAAAAAAAAACAGCAGGAAAAATGAAATGCGAGTAATATTTTTGTAGCTCTCTGTAACGATGTCTTCACTAGTTACGTTGTTGTTGGATGTCTTTTCGGTTTCGTAATTTTTTCTAATTTAGAGCATATTTATTCAGTGTGAATTAATATGCGCGAGTCAAAATATTAAAATCTGATAGTATTCCTTGAAAACGACTATCTAAAGAAGTATATTTTCTACTTATTCAAATTGAGAGAATGCCATTACAAAACTAAATTCATTTTTTCTGTACTGTCTTTTTGGGACCAACCCTTGGGAAAACGAAAAATGAAAACGAGTCCGTATTTATTCTCGTCAACGTCAAACGACCACCGGAACCATCGATCGTCCCTCGAAAAAATGCGAAATCGCCGTTTGTCGGACGAATAAAAAAATTGGCGAACAATTTGCGGTTTGTGGAAAAAAAAGGGGGAAAAAATGAGAGAGAAAAGTCAGCCGAGGACAAACAAAATATCAAGGGATTCCCGAATGGGGAAAACTCGAGCGGCTGGCCGAGCAAACAATGACGTCGTGGTGGTATTGTTCTGCGAGTAATTGAATCCGTGCGTCCCGTCTTCCACTCTTTTTTCAACGGACGGTGCCTCGTCCTTCGAGGTCTTTTCGGGGCTCTAGGATATAAGTCGGGATTGACCAATCACGTTGATGCGAAATTGCGGGGCGTGCTTCGTGCATTTTTCGAGGGATGGGGTTGTCCCGATTCGTGGTTTACGGTGGGTCTTGAGGGAAGAAAACCTTATCAAGTAAGAAGGGAATCGCGATATTCAAAATGAATTTTTGTTGTTTTCAGCTCAAATCAGGTATTTTATTCCCTTAGGAAAAAACTATCTTGAATTATTACTCTCACAATCAAAAATTTGGTTAGTCACTTTCTCAGATCGAATTAGTCAAAATTTACTAATTACTAGTCATTATTGACTATTCCAGTTAAGAGGAATCCGGTTGCTAATAAAGAGTGATAAATTGCTAATTCAAATAGTCACATCTGAAAAAATTTAATGAAATCACATGTAAAGAAATCCTTAGAAAAACTGAACAATTCGTAAAATTTCACGAGAACTAAAACAATTCGAAAAAAGCTAGCAATTTTTGAAATCGATGAAATACTCACAATCTGTGAAGAAACTGTTTGATAAAAAATCTACTCTATTAATAAAAATATTCCTGAATAATCGAACTTTAAAAATTTATGCATCAATTCATGAAAATACAGAAAATGTATAAGTACTAGAAAAATTTACAAAACTTTTTAACTATTGCAAAATATGTACAAAAAAAAGCTCAAACCACGAGCAGTGAAAAAAATACCTAAAATGAATCTGTGGAAACATACTTTTTTATCAAAAATCTAATGAACTATTCGAAATATGTAAAAGTTTCGATTACAAAGCATCGAACTCTCGAAATTTGTGTAGCAATTTATAAAGTTACAGGAAATCTGTGTGAGTACTAGAAAATGTAACAAAACTTGATAATTATTGGAAAATATGGTCGAACAAAAGGTGTAATAACGAGTAGTTCAAAAAAATTGTGAATAAGAATCAAAATAACGAATTTCAAAAAATACAAGAACAAGTATCACTTATGCAGTACTTGATATGAATAGAGGTACTGTTTGCTGAAAAATCTATAAAGATCCAAAAACATAATAAACTTTCAATTTGATAGCATTATTTCTTGAAATATATTGTAACGGATATATGTGTGTATGTCCTGATGGTGGTCTTCCATGGAATTATGTACAGTCGATATGATAGGGAATTTTAGTATCGAGTGGAGAATGTCGGATCGATATAGGTCAGGTCGATGAGTATCGATTCTTGTTCCCCTTCTTTTTCTTCTTCATCTCTGAAAATTAGGCGTCTCCGACCGCCACTATTGCATTTGTTCACTTTGCCATGATTGTACGTCATAAAAGTGCCACAATAAAAAATCTCTATATTATCGCTGTTGAGTGTGGAAATCTTATTTAAAAAGGTGAGAATTTTCTTTTAATTCATTTTTTGTCGTGGATTAGTGAATTTTTTGGTAATAAATTTGTGTCGTTTCATCCAGAAAAGAATTTCCGCGATTTGTAATAAGGGATAAAGACGAGTCAAGGAAGGCGAGATTTCGGGAGGTTGTGCGAGGATTTTGCTTGATGCTGCTTTATGAGTGATGGGCATTTCCATTTTCGACCATGTTTTGGACCTATTCCTAGGAGTATTTAGATTTTTTCTTGGGTGGTCGAGAGGAAGTCGTGCTTCTGGTATAACTCCGGACAAAGGATCCTCATCATAAACCCTGATAAGCTAAGAAATTCATTTATTTTGAAATTTATCAGTAAAGGGGAAATGAAATAATGTTCATGATTGGTCGACAATGTTTATGACTGGTTTACAATGTTTATGATTTATTTTTGTAAGTTAAAATTGGCTATGATAAAAAGTCAATCAAGTAAAGAAGAGCTCATTTAAATCGATAATCTAAAAAAGTATAAAAAAAACAAAGAGGAGATAAAAAGTGTAATCGTCATATTTCTGCGAATCGTTACAAATAATCAAAATGAAAGTGAAAAAAATGTTATTATACAATATGAAAATATCTAAATCTACATGAATTACAACTTGACCTTCATAATTAAGTAAATATTGAATAATCGAAAATGATAAAAATTCTAGCTGTATTTTAAGCATTGATAATCTACTTTAATGTAATATTTTAAGGAATCACTGTAAAAATACAAAAAAATCGATAAAACTTTGAATTGTCAAACATCGAATTTCCGGTATCTATATAAAAATTCGTAAGAATACTAAAAAATTCTTCATTATGAATATATAAATATTAATGAATTTCAAAAAATACCACAGCACTAGAAATCTGTGATTTTTGATGTTGATGAATAATATTTTTCCGCGAAATTTACTAAATACTGGGAATCAACTGAAATTTGAATGAACAGTATCAAAGTTTTTTGAGCATTAGAGTTATCGATAAAAATACTTGATAACTTGAATAAATAGTCAATTTTCGATAAAAATTATTTCTTTAATCGTCAATCCTTGATCATACGTTAGTTGAGTATAAAATATTTTAATTAACTGAATTTGAACTACTAAAATGATCAGTAGCTACTGCTTTTTGGCAGATTGAAACAGCTAACCAAAATTTGCTTTTTCACTATGATAATGAAAATCTACTTTATTTTAAATAGTGCATTTTCATGAAATTGATGAGTCAAAATGACTGCTACAAATTATCAACCTTATTCGGTAAGATGGACCTTTCGAAATAATTAAGTTTTAATCACTAAAATTATATGTAGAATTAAACTCATTCCAAAATTTTCCACTATAATAAATACTTTTTTTGGACTATTCAACTCTTCATCTTTTTTTTGCTAGGTGAATTAATCAAATTTTTTCAAATAAATAATCTTTTTCAAATAAAGAGAGAGATTCTCCATAAAAAAAATTGAATTACACCAGTCAGAAGCGTTCGAAAATGCATGACAACCTCTGTAAATTAAACGAATAGTCAGAGACCCTGTAAAATGTCGACGGTTCCGAAATCAAGCTCTTCCGCCAGCTTTGAAATTTTCAAAACCATCATCCCCAGTACCCTCGCAATTACCTATGATTTCGCGACGAGTTCAAAGCTCTCGCTGACGGAGTAATTCTTCATTCTCTCAAACGAGAAGCGAGCGCAATAAATCGCGAAGCCCCTAAAAGAAGCGCTATTGGGAGGTCGATTTATCGGGGTTCGTTCATCATCGAAGCGCGGTATACTTAGTCGAGTATCACGGGCGTTTTTCCTCGAGTCTCTTTGAAATATTAAAAGATTTCAGTGGCTGTGCGGGAGGGACAATGCGGTGGCTGCGAACTAATTGGCGGATTCTCCGTCGCCCGCTGGACCACGAGATTAATTGCGACGCGGTCATTCTACCCCCCCCCCCTTTCCCCTTAACCCCCGACCCCATTGCACGAAAGGATACGAGTAAACACCGAAGCGAAATCCTCTTTCTAAGCTCGAGGATTCTTCTAATGCCGAGGAGCTTTCGCCTTCTGCGGTTTTAATCACCTTAAGGGTCCTTTTAATTGCATTAAGTCGTTGGGAACCGGCGTTTATCAAACAGATTAAGTAGTCCATCGAAACTTTTGAAATCAAGTGGATTTTGAGAATTAACTTTGGGTTTGAGGATTTTTATATTCAAGATAGTGATGGCGGAGTGTAAGAACATTTATAAATATTTCATCGTTTTTTGAACGATAAAAGTCAAAAAGTTTTAACATTGAAGCATGTCGGCTTCTTTGGAATTCGTTGATAACATTTCGGATAAATCGCACATTCGAGTATATATTAGTATTTGTGGATATATTATATCGACAAATAATTTTATAATAATTTATCGAAAATGTATGAAATACTAGAAATTTGTAGAGCAACTGTTATATTTACGGTTGATACACATAAATAATAAGAATTCATAAAACATTAGATTGTAGAGCATGAAATACTAGAGATTTATTGGAATCCATGAAAATCTTCAAATCCGCTAGAAAATACCGTGAAATTCAGCAAATATACAAAAATTAAATACTAAATATTATATGAATTTCTATGACTCTCAATTTGGTTATTGCAAAAATCCATAAAAGTTCTAAAAATAAACAAACCCTGTATTCTTCAAGCATTAAAATTTTATTATTTTATATAAAAATCAGTGAGTAAACTAAAATCTCTAGAGTTTTTGAAAAATCTTAAGAAAAATCATTGAATACCAAAAAATTAGGGAAAATGCATACTAAAAAAAATGAAATTTTTATTAGTAACTTGTGAATGATGATGAACTTTTTCAGTGTAACCGAAGTTTCAAATATTAAAGTATAAAGTAAAAATTGTTCCTGATAGCTTTTAATTGAATAAATATAAAAAGTTATTGAAATTTAATGAAAATTTATTCAACCCTACAACTCATTTCTTACTCTAATATTGAGTGTAATTTAAAAAACGATTTTGTATCGTTTTTGTTTATTTCCGGAAAATTTAGAATTTCGGGCATATATATTTCAAAAATCTATACAGAATTTGAGGATAAATAAAATTTGGTTTCTTAGAGCATAGAATTGGAAAAAACTATATTTTTCAACCCTTAAAAGTTCAATAAAATCCTGTTGGTTGTATGAATTCTTACTAAATATGCAAAATATTAAAAATGCTCAGAATTTATCGTTTGCTCATGTATTTATTAAAAGAATCAAAATACTTATAACTTTGAATTCAAGAAAATCGTATCTTATAAATCTAGAAAGGTGACTTAAGGGGTTATATACACTTAGGCTCGAGAAAGAAAGGGTATTTTTTCGTTTTTTTTTTTTTAAGAAAAACGAAAGAATTTTTTGTCACAAATTAAGAACCTATGAATGTATTCATGTCAAGGTATTTTATGAATTTTTTCAGAAAACAATTTTCGTATTTAAGGTTGTAGCTACCATTGTGCTAAAACAAATTTTTCTGACACTGCGCGCTGTGAGCATGATAAATAAAAAACTGTTTATCTGTAATACAAAAAACAAAAAAAAACCTCTAATTTATACCTTTACGCTTTGCGTGAAGGAAGTATTTTACTAAATTATTATTTTTACGAAAAAAGTGGTCATTTTCCTAAAATGTTGGATTTTTTAATGTCTAGGCTTTCGGTTTTTGCAGCAAGAAAAAAAGTTTTGCTCAAAATAAAAAATTCTTTGTCCACGCAGAGGCTATTATAGTTATAAAAACGCCTCAAAAAATTCAGACTGTTCAGATAAATGGTTTTCAAGAAACCGTGCTCACTGCAAAAAAACATCGGATTTTTTCACGATTTCTGTAGTGCGCCCAATCACAAAGATTTCATTCTGAAAAAATTTCTAAAATATATTGTGACATGGATAAATAAATAGGGAATAAGTTTTTAGAAAAATGTTGTGTTCTTTTTTTTAAAAAAAATTGTAAAAACGCATTTTTCCCTCGAGAACAAGTGTATATAAGGAATTAAAAAATCCTACAATATTAACAAAAAGGTGGAAAATACGAAAAAATAAATAATGCTAGAAATATATTAAATACTCATAATTTATAAAAATGAACTTATTCGAGCTTCGTAATCGAAAAATTGCTACAGCATTTTATAACAATTTTGACAAAAATTTCCAAATTGTATAATAAGTGAAGAAATACGAAATATATTTAAAGAATGATAAATTTAGAAAGATACTGTTTGCTGAAAATCTACAAAAAATTTAAATTTTGGCGGTCTGGAAAAATACAAACAATCTATGAAAATATTTTAAAATCTTAAACATTTTATAAGTACAAAAAAAAACACGAAAGATATAAAAAAATTTTAAGAATGCATATGTATGATTATTTCAAAAATCTTCAAAATTTTGAATACTAAGGGAACAAATTCTAAATACCCATGTATGAAAATCCATAGAAAGAGTAGAAAACCCTTCAAATCGTATATGTAGTGAAAAATTTTTTAAATACGCAAAGTACTATAAATGTATAAACTGTTTTATATAAAATTCATCAAAATCTACGTGTTCTGTAAGCATATCGATATTTTTCCTGATACAAAAATATAATTTTAATATAGGATGAACCGATATCGATATTTTTCGTTTCGCTTCCCATCCCTAATATCCACCACTGCACACAAAAGCTACGAATTTTCTTCTCCCGTTTCAAATTCTCTCCAAGCTCTGAAAATTCCCGTACGACTGCAAATTCCCAGCAACGCCAAATAGTAAATTCGCCCAAAAGCACGTTCGGTACTCGTTCACCGCGAAAAGTACTGAGTTACGCTACGGTCATTCCTGCCGGAGTTCTGTAAAAAAAGAAAAAACATACATATACATCCTCTTCTTATTCGCTCACTCTCTCTCTTTCTCGCTCATTCTTTTTCCCTCATACTATTTTCGCTCTCACTTCGAACGACCAGGAAGCGTTCGAAAATACCGCGGCACAGATATTTTCGTTCGAGGCGTCCAAAACTCCTTCGGCAGTGCGAGCACGTAAATTAATGAATAGCGACTGGTTTTTCTTTTACCCCCTCTCTCGACTCCCATTTTTACCCCGGCCACACTCAATTTTTCCCGACGTTTTTTACAACTGCTCGTGACAAAAAAGCACGGCCAGCTTTCAATTTTCCATTTCGCTTTATCAAGGGTCACGGAACGTAACGATATCTCACCTTTATGGCGCCTTAAAGTTCCAATTAAGGTCCCCTGCGAAGGTGTTCCTCGTTAAGTGCGAACGTTACTTTTTATGTTCTTGTGCGTTTCCGCTCGATCCGCGTGGAGAGTGATATAAGATGGGGCTACAATAAAAAAAACTGCGCCAAGGCTGGTGCCATCGACATGGAAAAACAGTTTTCCTTTTTTTTTTGTTCATGGGAATTTTTTTGGAAATTAAGGATGATGGAAAAAAGAAATGCAAAGCTAGGAATCACTGAAAAAAATAAAAATTTTTTGAAACTAGAATAACTGAAGAGTGGATATTCAAAGTCGTATGACCGCCAATTTTTCAAATTTGGTTTTATTATAATTATTTTTGTTTTTCGAAACTCTAAGCTAATGCTGACATTTCTGCGATAAAAGCAAGTCGAAATTATCAATAGTATTACCTTATAATAAACAAACAATCGTGAGTTTTTCAAAATATTTAAAAAAGTAAGAGCGTTTTTCCGCTCTCCTGTGAAAAATTTGAAATGGCACTTATTCGACTTGAAATATTTACCCTCAAACTGATGTCAGTGTGAGTTAAGTTTAAAAATTAATCTTACCTAAAGTTTTCAGCAAAGAAATATGATCTTATATTTTTTTTTTTTTACCTTGGAGGACAAAACTTGAATAAGTTATGTAATAGAATTATTTTACATACGACAACTAGCAGTAGATGACAATATCATAACCATCAACAAAGTCTTGATGTTTACACTAATCAGATTCCTAATACATATCGGAGATATTTCCGTCTAAGTTTGAAACGGATAGAATTTCAAAATGAAACGCTAACCTTTCGTATTGAAACAGTCGGTTTTTCAAAGTAAAGGGACTTAACTTTTCTTTTTGAAACGCTACTGCAAAGGCCAAGTCCTTTCACTTTGAAAAACCTACCATTTCAAAATGGTTAGCGTTTCATCTTGAAAGGAGATAGCTTTGAAATTCTTTCCGTTTCAAACTTCAACAGAAATTTCTCTGAGTGTAGATGCAATTTAAATATATGCCATTTACGACAAATAAAATGAATTTCTGCAAAGAAAAATGAAAGTTTTTTACCAATTCTGCCATTCAGTATATGAAGCAATGAATAAATTATCACAGAGTCTTGAAATATATAGTCAAAACTTTATTGTTTTAAATATATTTAAATATTTTTTGAACTCTTTGTTAATAATGTAACAGAGAATCAAAAGGTTATTTTCATATCTTATTTTCATATTAAATGTTGAAAAAACCTAGCATTTTTCAAAGTTCATACAAAGAGTATTTTTTCTCTGATCCATAATCTAAATCAATAAAAAAAAGTAACACGAAATTACAAATCTAAACAACGTCTTTATCAGGATGTAAAAAAAATATTGCTATTATTTTCGATCAATTGATAATAATGCATTAAATAGATGAATTTATATACTCAAAAAACTCCCGCGTTCAGTTCAAAGGGATTGCGTTTCAAAACTTTCTGTTTTAGTGAAAGGGATTCCCTGCTAAATATCGACCGTTTAAAAATGAATGGGTAAACGTTTAATTTTAAGAGAAGACGGCTATAACATTCTTTCCGTTTCATACCTAAACGGAATTTTCTCTGATTGTACATAACTGAGGTTACAAAGCGCATTTTATAATGTAATTATTGCAATCACTTCTGATGGAAATTTATGGATATATTGAATAAAAGACTAATAGTGATTGTGAGAATATGGAAATGATGATAATGAAAACATTTTTTTTTGTTACAGGTACGTGAAAACATATATTGTGGAACTAAAGATACCATTGCGATGCGATAGTAAGTAGAAATAATAAGATTTGTATAATATTTAACAAACTTAAAAAATCGCATATTAAGATATAACCACGAGTAGAAGTACGAGAAATAAATTTCTCGTTGTTCTCAAGGTCCAAGGGTAAAAAAATGGGACCGAAATGTCGGCAGTAGACATTAAAGAAACTCCATTGGAAATAACACCTAATTATTGATAGCTGATGCTATCTCAAATTTACCGTAATGTCATTAAATATTTTCATTGTTTGTGTAAAATTTTTCTCAGGATTATACAACTTCAATCAGAACAATTGAAAAATTTCATACATTCATGTTTGATCTCTCCCCACTTCTTTTTTGTTTCCATCTTTCTACTTTGGCATGCTCGATGGGTAACAAAAATCCAAACGAAATCTCTGATGGCAAGAAAATTGACACAACATTATTGTATCCCATTCACTTTTTCTAGCCACCCCTCGAAAATCGGGGATGAAAACGCAATCGAGCGCGACGCGACGTGACCCGAAAACGTCGAAAGCGTTAATTAGTCCACGTCTCCTCTCGCCGCGTTTTCCCGGTTTCTCTCGATTCGCGTTAAAAAAAAGTCCCAGGCTTTTTTCTCCTTTTTTTTTTCGTTTCCCATCCACGTCGCGAAACGACGCGGCGACTGACCGTTATTGAATCAATATCGCGGCGGAATCGATACACACTTGCGGAGGGCAAAAAGATAGACGCTTCGAGACGTTTTAGGTGAGGCGGAGGTGTCTCTTACCCGTCCATATAATCGATCCCCGAGTAAATCTCGGGAATCCACGACGACGGGAAACGTATTCGGGATGAGTGGGATTGTTCGGATGCGGCATTATCGGGACAAACGCTCGTAACGTTGGCTACAAAAATAACCAAGTGCAGAAACCCATTTTACAGTTTGTGACGTTTTTTGGTGAAAATTCCCTATTGGTATTACAATTGGATTTCCCATTAAAAAATGAACTGTGAAAGAAGCTATTTTTTAATTTGTTTTTTAATCAGTTTGTTCCCTGTAGCACACGCGGTGTTATCGATTTTTTATCGACTACTATCGACTTTGATTGCAACTCGATAGCTAGTCGATATGCAGCAGAATGTCATCTCTTTTTTCTGCATATTTAAGATTATACAATTTTATTATTATTTCAGAAATTATCATAACAAAACGCATTTGACTTGTGGCATGACAAGTCGCATTTGAATAAAAATAGTGATATCGCGAAAATCCTACGGCGTACTCTAGATAATTAGTAAACAAAAAAGGAGACAAATATATACAAGCTTCATGTTACAGATTTTCCGAGAAAAGCTTCCAGTAGTAGGACCCCTCCACAATAAACATCAAATGGAAAAATGCTGCTCCGTCGTGATTTTTGAAAACATATTTTTATAAAAATTACTTTTTCATTTGTTAATAATAGATAAACGAAGGAAAAAAATCCTAACTATTGTAACTTACTTGGCCTGTCTAAAATAAGCATTGAAAGTCGAGCTTCATTTTCCTACAGTTACTGTAGTGTTCCCCCTTAAGTTGTGAATCAAAATGGCTACCTCCATAGATCAAGATGGCTACCCTCCATGAAGTCATCTCTTTTTTCTCTTCAAGATATACGCTTTTGTTTCTCGTCTGTTCCTTGAGGTTTCGGACATTTTGGAAATCAGTGTTAATTTCAGAACTCTGAATTCTAGATTATTAAACTCGACCATACGGAATTCTTATTTTATTAATCATAGAAATAGATGAAAAATTTCGCAATTGCAATTTATAAACTAATTTTGATGCTTGTTCTTATTCCAAAGTAAATCTAATCTCTCTCCTCTTTTACTTTCGTCCGATTCAGAAAAACTTTTCCGATTCCGCAGAAACTCGAAATCACCTTTTCGCGTTACTTTTTTTCCGGCCATTTTCCCAATTACACTCAATCCATTTGGAAAAAATACCCACGAGACAGCTATTCCCAAAAACCCCGACTTTCGTATTCCGAGCGTTTTCCAGGGCAAAAATTCGCCGTCGTCACGTCCTTGGGGGTTCGCGCGATCGATTCAACAAATTAAGCGGTTAAGGAGAACAAACATCGCTCGCGTACGTTACGGTAATTTGGAGGTGCAATTACTCGCGCGCGCCTAAGTCCCTGCGATCGATCGCCCATGAATGGACTTCGATAATGTAAATAAAAAAAGGGAACCGCTTTGAAAAAAAGCCATTCGATAAAGGGAGAACGAAGAATTTTCACGGAACACGAAAAAGCGCTTGAAAGTTAGCCAATACCAGAATCGAATAAAGTTTGGAGGGAAACGTTGCGTTTAATTGCATCTAGATGTTTAAGATTTCAATGATTTCTTTGATTTTGATGTAGGAGGTTGATGATTTTTTTGGAATCGGTTGAGAAAAAAAAATTATGAAATTTATATTGTCGCCTCATGTATCATTCAATAAAAAAAATAGTTTTTCTTTTATAATTGATTATTTGGTGAATTCTCGAACAATAGCGATCATGAAAGTTTTCCTGCAAGGTATATGTTCTAAAGAGAAAAAGGAGATGGCTTCATGGAGGGTAGTCATTGACGTTATGGAAGGTAGCCATCTTGACCTATGAAGGCAGCTATTTTGATTCACAACTTATGTATTCCTAAAGAGAAAAAGGAGATGGCTTCATGGACGGTGCCATTGACGTTATAAAGAGAAGCCATCTTGATCTATGGAGGCAGCCATTTTGATTCACAATCCTAAAGAGAAAAAGGAGATTGTTTCATGGAGGGTAGCCATTGAAGTTATGGATAGTAGCCATCTTGATCTATGAAGGCAGCTATTTTGATTCACAACTTAAGTATTCCTAAAGAGAAAAAGGACATGGCTTCATGGACGGTGCCATTGACGTTATAAAGGGAAGCCATCTTGATCTATGGAGGCAGCCATTTTGATTCACAATCCTAAAGAGAAAAAGGAGATTGTTTCATGGAGGGTAGCCATTGAAGTTATGGATAGTAGCCATCTTGATCTATGAAGGCAGCTATTTTGATTCACAACTTAAGTATTCCTAAAGAGAAAAAGGAGATGGCTTCATGGACGGTGCCATTGACGTTATGGAGGGAAGCCATCTTGATCTATGAAGGCAGCCATTTTGATTCACAATCCTCAAGAGAAAAAGGAGATGGCTTCATGGAGGGTAGCCATTGACGTTATGGATGATAGCCATCTGGATCTATGGAGACAGCCATTTTGATTCACAACTTAAGTATTGAGTATTGAGTAGGCTGTGAATTTGGCGCGAGGCGTTTGAATTTTTAATTAGCAATATTCTTTGTTCTCTTTAGCATTGACACAAAGAAAATTGATGCCGTATGTAAATAGTAACCCGTATGGGAAGAATTCAGCTAGCGAAATCTCTTTAGCATTGACATCAAGAAAAATTGATCCTGTACATTATCAACTCTCAACAGTAAAATCAATAGTTATCTGTATGGTAAGAAATTTTGATGAGGTGGTTAGTAGCGCGGGAAATTCAAATTAGAATATACAACCTAATTTTCTTCGGTTGTTTATAATTAATGCGACTGAAGCAAAATATATATCAATATCGCATTTGTTTGTCTAATCATGCACGTATTTTATTATAATTATTGCTGAAATTATAATAAAATTGTATAATCGTAAGTAGAAAAAGGAGATGACATCATGGTGACGGCCATCTCGTGTAACTCTCTGAAGTTAGCTGCGAGTTCAGAATTGTTCCGTGATTCACAATTGTTTTTGTGATGAACAATTGTTTTTGTGATTTACAATTGTTTTTAGCGTAATGGTACATATAATATCGTCATAAAAGATACGAGTCCGAGAATGAGGGACTTATCAGCAAACAAATAACTCTCCTCATTAGATTCTTCTCACGATTAGGAAACTTGCGACGGTTCAATTTTCCCGGAGCCATTTGTCCCGCGGAAGTTTGGGTTAATGCGCAAGAGCAAATAGGAAACTTGGAAGCGATTCGCGAACGTGCCGTCAGTGCCTAATATGTTTCGTACGTCCCTCGCGTTAACCCGGCCCCGCGTACTTTTTTTTGCTCCTCTTTTTTTCCCGGGCGAAGAAAAGTATGGGAAACTGCTGCCACTCAACCAATCCCACTTTCATAAGTTTCCCGAGTTTCCGCGGCGCAGCCAGTGTCATATTATGGCTTTTCCCACTCCATTTTTCACCTCTTGCTTCGTATTGGGAAGTTTTTCTTTTGCATTCGGAAAATAGGGATTTTCTTTATGTGATGCGGAATTTCCAGGAATTTAAAATGTCTTTGATGTTAAAGTTTTATGATCGTTATTTTGACTAAAGGATTTTTCCTGATTTAAGGATTATAATTATTTCATGAAATTTTGCGTTGAATTGTTTATAACTTTACAGTTTTTAAGGAAATATTTTTATTTTTATTGTTTTCAAAATATTGCCAATTAGAAATGATATGTGCTTATAAAAATTAAATTGTATTGAGATGAAATATTGTCAAATGAGTTAAAAAATCCAACGTTTTATCAAGCATGATTATTTAAAGTTCAACTCTTGAGATCTGGAAATTTTTCCCATTGTTTTGTAAAAAAGCATTATCATGACTGAAAAAGCCATCGCGGTGAATTTCGTTAAAAAAGAACATTAATCCCATCGCGGTTCTAAATTAAAAAAAGCCCTTGGATCGGTCGTCGAGAGCTTTTAATTGGGCTTCACTTGCCTTCCGCTATTTTCCCCCTCGTTCAAAGCTCTTTGTGGCCATTGGCGCCGACTTGCTTTTCCTCCGAGGCAAAGTCCGCTTTATTTTTCCCGCGGATTTTTTTTCCCCCTACGCGAAATAAAACCATCCCGCGGTTACGGACGAGCAGAATTTTCGTGCGGTTAATTAGGCTCGTAATCTCGTTTGCGCAATCGTTTTAGCCCTTTTTGTTGCTAGAAAGAGAAGGCTTCGTTGTAAAGGAACTTCGTTCATTTGCATTTACTTTCAAGTTGTTGAAAAACCCGGGGTATGCATTGTCCATTAGATCAGAAAAGTGAATTGGCAATCAAGAATTGGAAATAAAGATTTTTTCTAAAGAGAATAAAGAGAAGAAACGTTTTTTTTTTTTTTTCATTTTTTACATTCGCAGAAACTTTCGTTTAGGAATGAAAGTCCTTTTTTTTTTGAAGAAGAAGGGAATCTTTTTCACTTCAAAACGAAATTTTTTTTTTAACTGTAAGAAATTATAATAGACTTGCAAATGTGTGACTTAAAAGTTCGATTCAATAGTTCGACGATATTGATAAAAAAAAGTATAAAAGATATTTTAAAAAGTGTTTGTTCTATGTTTGGAGTAAGATTAGATAATTTTTTTAGAATATAAATAACACAAATTTTTCTTTCTTCCTAGGTTTTTTTTTTTCGAGCGTTCTTCTTCATCAAGGGTTATTAAAAAAAGTGCCAAACTTTTTTTCGATGTTTTTTTTTTTTTTCAAATATTCATAATTTCTTACAATTTATTATAGAAAAGAATAATTAGGAACTTAAAAAAATAATCTGTTCTGATGCATTCTATTTTTTTTATTATATTAAAAGATCATTAAAAAAATTGCCTACATATTTGTCTTTTTTTAAATGTATTTAATTTTTTACGGATTCTTATAAAAAAGATATATTAAGAATCATCAAAAAAATTATGAAGAAAGGTAAAGAATAAATTTCGAAAAAGGAATGTTAAGAAATAGTTCATGAAATTCGAATTGATAAAAATATAAGCGAAACAAAAAGAAAATTGAAAACAAGTATAAAAGGGCATGAAAATTCTATTACACATGAATTATATTAGAATAAATTACAAATTACGTACATTTCATATTATAATATGTACATAAATTAGAAATTAAATATTTTTATACAAAATAACTAATTGATGAAATTCTATAAATTATTGAATGTAAATTAAAAGTTCCATTTAAAGTGAAGTATAATAAAATAATATTAGACATTAAATCATACAATAAATAAAAATTATGACTTTTTATTGAATCGTGTGAGAATTTTCAATAAATAAAGTAATAAATTTTAGAACCATAACAGAATACATTACTATGAAAAATAAGAATGCAAAGAATAAACAAATAGGCGTGAAAAAGTTGAATTCAAATCGTGATAAATTGTGAAGAACCTCATTTTTAACGTTTGACATTTCTACGACTTGGATCTAAGTGTTTCAGAAAAAAAAATTTTATCTTATCGTGATTTGGTGACAATAAAAAATTTTGATATCTTGCTTCGTTCACGAAATGATTGACATTTCTTAATTCGCGCGTTTACTATCGATCACAATATCGATATATTCGATATCAGCTGATTAACACCAATCAGCACTAATTCGCGTGCGCGCGTGCGTAACTTTTTCATGTTCAGTGCCGCAGCAATAGTGGGCCCCTTGAGGCCCCCAACTTGGTCATTTTTATATGCTTTTTACTTAAAAGCAATGGTAGGTTAGATTGAAATCTTGCATACATGGGAGTCGTCTGAGTGTAGGACAGAAAATATTTGACAGAAATTTTCCATAAAATTTCTAAAAATTGCTTTTCTTTTTGCGAATACAGGTCTGAATATTTTCAGGTATACTTTTCATTTGAAATTTCAAGAAATTGAGACGTTTGTTTCATAGCGGTGTCATATAAAATAATACCGTAATATTTTCATGCCGCTCGTAAAAAACACGTACACGAGATAATTCAAATAAAGGTATTCACTCGCGACGCAATTTTTCTCGACTCGCAGCATGAGAATCCTGGAAATTCCATTGTTTTTCACGGGCCGATGGCCGCGTCCCTCCTTTTCCCGGTCAGCATCTTTCGCGGATTGCATGGGTTTTCACGTACACGAGAGGGAGGCCTCGGGGCGCTGGAATCTGAAATCATACGTCTCTCTCGAAGTGAAATAAAATGGCAAACGTAGCGGGAAACGAGCGCCCGTATTACGGCACGCTCCGGGTGCGACGGAAGCGTCTTCCCTGAAATACATTTGCCGTATTGTTTCTCCGTCTCCCTCTTTTGCTCTCGTTTCATTCTCCCCACCCCCGAAGCGCAAGCGAAATGGAAGGGAGTTACGTTGGTTGAGAAATCGTTTTATCCATCTTGTGCTCGAAAAAAAGGCCATGTGTTGGGTAGAAAGATTATTTTGGATTGTTTTTAGATTATGGGAACTTGACGTACAAAGGATTTCGGCTGGAAAATCGGATCATTTTTTTATTTTTCAAGTATTATTTTAATGAGTCAAATTTTATATGCGTGCACTGAGAAAACGGTAAATGTGCAGAGTCCGCACTTTAGTTAAAAATGCCTTAAAATGAGAAATTTGTTTCTAAAATCATAGCTTGCACTATAATATCACTTTATCTGCCTGCGGAAAACTGATTTTTTTTTCATAACAATGAAATCGAAACGCGGGAAATACGCAAAATAATTATCAATTTGTTTATTTGTTCATTTGCGATTTTACTCAAGTAGAGACTGTTGTGATGAATGTGATCAGTTGTGATTGACTGTGATATAATGTGAATTGAGTGATTCATGAAATTCAAGATGGCGGCAATTTGTACTTTAACTGAAAGTATGAGAATTATGTACATACTTGAAATATCAGCGTGTATGTAAGATTGCTGACATAAGTACTTCGAAAACCACTCTATCGCAGTTACGACAGTGTGTCGCGACTACTAACCGACAACAAAAGCGAAGCAATTCAGTAGCAGCTTGACAGTTCGACAGTCATACAGTTTCATTCGGAAAGAGGTCTTTACGTAAGAATCGGAGGAAAATATTTTGAAAAATATTCATATTCGTTCTTAATCTTTATGCATCGACTACCAAAATATGGATCGTCGATCTCAACAGGAAAACATTCGACCAAGACCACCTATTGTCGAAATCGGTGACAACCCTACGTTAGATTCCCATGAGGAGATTGGCTTGACCAGGAAATACTCAGGTGACTCTGATCTAACAATAATTGAAGTCGATTTGACTCGAGAGAGATCAATTTCACCATTAAACGAATCGACACGAGTTAGAAGTGTTCAAGAAGAATTTTCATCTGATGAGGATTCGGACAGCAACTGTCGATCAAGGTCAAATTATGTAGAAGAAATAGATTTGACCTGCGAAGGGTCTGGATCACAGGGACAACAACCGGAGGTTATTGAAGTCACTGACATTGCGGAAGAGATGCCAACGGCAAGTAAAAAAAAGAAGTCAAAAAGGCCAAGACAGGCATGGCCACCTGGCCCCCTTCCCTGCCCAATATGGTAAAACTGTCACCTAGCTATAGGAATGAACTGAAACCTCTTCCTACACCTGAACAGCTAATGAAATATATAGTAAAGAATTAATTATAAGGGTTACTTTATTGCTAAAAATTTTGCTTAAATATAAACAAATTCATTTTCTGCTCAATTATATGAATTTTGTTTATTAATACAACAAAGCATTTTTAATTGGCTATGTAAAACATACTTTATTGATATTGATTGTCATAAATTACTGTTATCTGTTACTTGATATGAAAATATAACTTTTTTTTAATTATATTGGTGATTTTTGTTATGGTGCTTCCTTATATTTTGATTTTTCGTAAAAAGTTGAAGGGGAAATCATTGTTACAAATTTTGTCGACTTCACAATCTTTCGGAGCCAGGTTATATTTGAGGATAATAATAATACGATAATTTTTTCGTAAGTATATCATACTTTTATTATTTCTCGAGCTCTACACAAGTATTTGATGGTGTTGTTTAGGAATCCAAAAAATAACACATGATATTAAATAAGAACGAATTTTTTTCTATCACAAAATGTAATATGATTCAACGTACCAGTTATTTACAAGTATAATAATTGTTTTTTTATCCATTCAATTTATGTCTTAAATCGTGAAGGATATTTACATCAAATAAAAAATAAAAACTCTGATTAGACTGAAAAACATTTCTCGAAATTTGAAGACTTGAGATTTTCAAAAGCTCAAAACAATGTTTTGAATTCCATTTGTCTGTGTCAATAAGGGAATCCAAAATTAACTGCGTCAAAATCAAAAGAATTTCGAAATTCTTTGATAATGTACATTAATGAGACGAACTTGAAAAATCGAATAGGTACTGATTTCCTAAATGTAGGTCATATCTTAATTGACATAATTTTAAAATCTGAGAATGTGTGTTTTCTACTAGCCATTTTCTAGGTTTTTATTGTTGAAAAACTTTACATGCTCACAAATATTAGTATGATATACTATATTAAATAATATATTCTACATTTTCTGGAAAATTGACATAAAATAAATTTTCCTGTTTTATAGAATTCTGAAAATGCAAAAAATGAATTTTCTCTCTAAATTCGGTTATTCCAACCGTCCAAAAAACATGATTCTTTTTAAATATAGAAATTATATAGAAAATGTACTTATCTCAAACTGCTACTAAGGAAAAAACAGAAAATTTGTATAATTTTCTAAATTTAAATATAATATTCATGAAATCTGCAAAATTCTTTGATTTATACTTTCAAGCAGACACTATCTGATTGTGAGTTTTTTTCAAAATTGAAACACATAAATAATCCAAATGCATACTTCATATTGTAACAATTAAACAATCAATTTACAAATTTTTGAAAAATTTGTGATTTTCAAAATACTATTAATTTGAGACTTGAAATTTACTTTCTCGACTTGGATATTTTATCATCAACATATTTCTGAAATTTTCAATTCCTCGTGATTCAAAATTGAATGTTCATTGCGAAATTCGATTTTTTTTGTATTTTATATATCATGCTTTTTGAAATCACAAATTCTTGAGATGAAAAATTCTTTGATTTTTATTATTAGAATTAATACAATCTTGGAATTGATAACATGTCGAACATGCAATAATTCGCGTTCGAGTTGAAAACTAAAAATTTTTTGAAGTAAAAATTTTTCATATCTAGATACAAATTTCTCATCGTGAAATTTACATGATATTACAATGGAAACATTTGTAAAAAAAATTTTTTCTAATTTTCCAACCATTTTCAAAGCGACATGATTTGAAAACATGAAAATAATAGGAAATTTACAATTTTCTACTATAAATAAACTATGTTAGATATTCAGAATTTTGGATATAAACAGTTATCAATTATTCCTAATTATGTAAAAAAAATTACCAGTTTGGAATTTGGCAAATACATATACAAGGTACGGGGTCAGTTTTTCTGAAGAAAAATTTCTAAGGGTATAATTTCTGTAAATTTTCTTTTCTAAAGGACAGTTTCCTAATTTTTTTCTACTGGAAAACCTCTTCTAATTGTTTAGTAATGATTTTTTTTAATTTACGGAAATATTATTCCAATAGTCAAAGAATTTTTAATTCAAATTAGAAATCTTAAAAACTAATCATTTAAAATTAGTTAAAAATAATTAAATTATATTTTTTTCTAATAATACAAAATATAAAAAATAATACGTATAAATATATAATAATTGAATTATTAAAAAATTATTCAATTTAAAATAAATTAAAAATAAATCAATTAAAAAGATAATTTAACATTAATTCATATTATTGATTTTTATTGAAAATCAAAATACATATAAGTCATTCATTTATTTATTAAGAAAAACTGTACCCCAATCTACTTCAAATTTTGAACAAAGTTCCAGTGTGAAAAAAACAAAAACTTTGTGTTTTAAATAATTTCAAAACCTGTTATAAATATTATTATTTTACCATTTTTAATTGTATAGTAAAAATAACAATATCGATAATTTTTGTACTCTAAACTCTGATACGTATTCTGGAAGTCACACTTTAGAAGTGTTTTAAATTTCAAAAATATTTATTGATTCCAAATTTTTCAAATTTCATTAAGAGTAAAAATAAGAAAATAAAACAATTATTTTTGGTCACCAATATGATAAAATTGGGAAATAAAGTTTGATATTTCATGTTTCGGGTAAACATTATATAGATTTCTACAAATTTTGAATTTAAACACAAAATTCGACATAAATCACAAATACTGCATACGTTTATCCCCCTGTTTACCCGGTAATTCATTCAAAGCCAATTGTTCTTGAAATGCATATTTTACTAATTTAATGAGTTCACTGGCTTTACGGGATCTCGCTTGTTATTACTCCTTTTTCATCGACCCTTTCTGCGCCTTGCTCCTGTTACGCTGTTTTTCGCCCCCGCACTTATCATTTCAAGTCGCAATTACGAAGCTCCCGGTAATTAGGCGCGTTATTCGATGCCTCTTTTTTCACGTTTTTCTGGTAATTTGTTCGTTTGTTTGTTTGTTTGTTCGCAAAGGTACTCCGCTCTCTCCAGTGTGTACCTTGTTTAAAAAGGAAACATGGAAAATTGAACGCGCATCAAATAACGAAAATGCGCATCTGGAAAGTTTGATAGTGTAATTATCGCTCGTTGTGTATTAGGAGTTTTTTTTTGGTTTGTAATTAGGTTGAATAGGTGGAAGTTTTAAGGGAAAGTTGGAAATATGAGATTTTGTGATATGATTCTGGATTAACTGCTTTTTCAATAGAATTTCATAATGCACACATCGTAATTTTACAAAAATTTCAAAATCATGGTAATTAAGTTTAGCGGAATATATATATCTAGACGTTTTTTGCGATTTCTATAAAAAAAATAAGAAATTATCAGTGATTTTGAATTACTGGTGCAAACACAAAATTTGTGAGAGAAGGGCAGAAAAGTTTTGTGTGATCGTGTGTAACATTCATTGAAAAAAGGTTGCAGTGTACGAGATAAAAGAGCGTTTTCGTCCAAATTTATTTAAAAGAAATTTTTTTGTAATTGGTAGTTCAAAAAAGGTACACTCGTTTCTAAATCGAACAAGCAGCTCAGTACCGTGACCTTCGTTGTGCTGAGGAGCGCGAAGGGCTCCTACTCTCGAACAGACTGCGCGAAGCAAGATGCGCGAGGGTCAGTCGAAGCTAGACAGTCGAACGCATCGGAATATAAGAAAGCCATAGGTTTTGGGTCCCGGGGCGCGTGGGAGGAGGGAGAAATGAGTTTTCGCCTGTTCTCGCCCCATCGCCACAGGCCAGGGGTGGGAGTAAGGGGTAGTCGTTTCTCTCAAAATTTACACGCTCATTCGCTTGTCTTGCTTGTACAATGCATGCTTGTTCGATTCAGCAACGAGTGTAATACGTATGTATTCCAAATATAATATCTTCTGAAAAAATGCAATACAACATCAAAATAACTCGTGCAATGAGCTCACTCGCCCCGCTCGGTCGCAAAATCTTGCACTTATTAAAACACCCTTTTCTTACCCTTTATACGAAAAATACTATTTCTTACGCCTCTATTCTCATTCTGAAATGAAATACGGTCGCAATTTAAGATTCCGATTCTCATTTGAAAATTTGTTGTTTAATTATTTCGGGTCAATTGAAGACGCCTTATCTAAAACGTTTCTACTTTCTTTCTCTCAGTCTAATCCCTCTTTTATTTACCTTTATAGCGCAAGTTGCGCTTTAAATACCGTTTCCCGGGATCGTAAACAAACGATTTATTTCCGCCCCTGAGATTCAGCGCTTTCCTCGCTTTAAGTTCGCTCATTCGACGGTCGCGTTAATTTCGCGTTCAGCAACAATGGCAAATTCCCGAGGGAGAGGACATTTTTTTTCTTTTTTTACCTCTTGCGAGTTTTCGTAATCGAATAGTCAGTGTCTGATTGAAAATGCCGTTTTCGTGCAGCCGAGTTCGTTGATTCCGTGGACCGTTGTTTGACTTCTCGTTTATCCCTCTTTCTCCTCACTTCATCCTGTGTGTTTTTCTTCTTCATTCCATTTGCCATGCCTTCGTAAAGCTTTCCTTCGCGCAAATATCTTGCTGCGAATCAAATATTTGACGCTAGTAGTAAGGGAACTTTATTTTTTCGAAATTTTCCAACCGTTTTGAGATAGACAGAGAGGAGTGTGATATTCTTGAATTGGGTAAAGTTTAGTTCACCTTTTGAGGGATGAGACAATTTTCGTCCGTATGAGGGGTGTTGGAACGAAATTTCAAATGGAGGGGAGAACTTGAATGTCAGAAGGGTCTATATATATTTATTTTGATGTAGTAATACATATTTCTTTTACCATTGTAATATGTAACTTAGAATAGGATTTGTGAACTGAAGCTTTTACTTTTTAAATATCACTTAAAATATTGTATATGATTGTGAATTTATGTAATGAAAAATATGAATCAACACATCAGATGAATTACTGGTTTTGATATGTTGGATTAGACATTTCGGAAATGTTACAGTCAGTAACGTAAGAAAGTGGTTGGCTTAACTCGCAGGCGGTAAGGTGTATCGACTAAATTTTCGTGTCGAAATGTTGAGGAGGGCTCACTCTTTCATGCTTTTGTACCAAACATCCAGTTGGCTCCCAATTTCCATCCTGTTACCACGTTACAAAAAATGAGTTCTGCATACGCTTCAGGGCTGTGTTCCTCTGTTCCCACCCAAAAGGTCCATTAATATCTTACACTAAAGGAAAATGCTGATCGAGAATGGGACGAGGTAGTATTCACCGACGAGGCTTCTGTTTGGGGTTATGTGACGTCATCTAATGCCTAGACGAATTCAACCTCAAGATTCATGCAGTGAACTGTGAAAAATGCAGTGAAATTGCATCTCTGGGGTTGCTTCTCAAAACATGAGTTTGGAAAGTTGCACCTGTTCACCAAAAACCTGGTCGAGAGCATGCCTCGAAGGTGCCAGGCCATCATTGACTCTGGTGATGATTGAGACAAATATTGACAGAAGAGCATTTTCGTTATGGCGTACATCATTGCCTGTATGTACGCCGTAGAGTTAGTTTCTTCGATGACGCTTATATCGACGAATCAGAAAATGAATCTGACTGATGGAATTGAATACTGTTTGATGAGAAAATGAGGAGGGCTTCATAAAAGCCGAAAGCTCGAGAAATATGGGACGTTAAGTATTTTTATTCCCCATTATTAGAAAAGCATTTTGCTTGACACCTTGACGAATGTATCGCTTTACAAAATCAATCGATTGAATACATTTTTTCACCAAAAAAGTCAAAAGTCATATTAAAGTGCACAAAAGAATCCTGAAACTTTTCTCCGAAACACTCCGGAAAATTTTGACTCGGGGGTTATTTCCCCACGTCATTCCGCCGTTATCCCGTACTTTGCCGAAACCCTGAATTCCCGTGAACAACTTGGTATCGGGGAAAAATTGCGGCATAATACCCGGTTTTCCCGGTGACTTGGCACCCTGCAACATCGAGCGTCGGTTGCAGCCACCTAAGTGGTAAAGCAGTTAGGAATATTCGAGAGATTACGCGATTAGAGATACGCCGCCGCTTGTTATAAAGCTACCTCCTCTTGCAGGGAGTGCAAGCCGTGCAAACGGCAGGATGCCGAATTCAGCGGAAACTTAGTTGAATATTGTTTTGCCGGGGATTCGCGCTCGGTTGAGCGCGGTCAGCCTGTTGGCGCTCGCGCACTTCGCTTCAATGTACAGCGTTTATTACCGTCTGCATCGCATGTAATTTTCGTCACTGGAAAATGATAGTACAGGAAATTATGAGGAACGAAACGTCTTTGATGTTTCGCGAACGAGGAAAATTCCGTCAGCGTACACATTAGTTTTGAATCAGCCAACCCGACGGTTTCAAATTGACGTACAATAGTAGACTATTTCATGAGAACCAGGGATGTTGCGACTGAAGGGGTAAAGGGGACACCTACAATAGTGAAACGTATTTCTACTTATGCAATGAGTTAAAATTGGACGATGAAACAGTTACATTTTTAACTAATATCAAATAGCCATAGTTTTTTAATCATTCCAAGTCGTATTATTTTACTCTTGTTTTAATCATATTTTTTGAACTAATTCAGGAGTCGTTTTTGACTGATTTATTTGTTAGATGTTTGATTTACTAATGTGCATTGCGCATTGCGCAGTTCGTCGTGTGACCGTGTGTGTATTGCGAATCCTCTTACACGTGTGTGACAATTCGATTTTCTCTATACAAGTAAAGTCGTGCATTAACCATACCAATATTTTATTTCGTGCAATCAAATACGAAATGGGATCTCAATCACGAGAGTGTTTTTCCAAAATAAAAAAAATCACGTCTATGAATTTCAGCTATGAAAATACACTCTGACTCTGGATATTTTGACGCCCTATTTTTTTTTCAACTTGAGGTGTTTTTACTCTCAGTATTTTGACTTCAAAATACTGAAACGCCCGAAACTGCGAACCTTTCTGACCGTTACGAGAACTTAGTTTATTAAAACATTCAATAAGCTATTGAGAGCGACAAAATGTTTTATTTTACAGGTTATAAAAAAAAGCTAGTGTTTGTGTTTAAGATACGTCATTATAATACCTGATATAAAATTTTTGCCTTGATGAATAAAAACGATCAAGGAAGAAATTATATTTTGAATTTCTTTATATCCTACATTATTCAGTAATAATTACCCGTGACGCACATTTTTTACTATTTCTCTAGTCAAATCATAACTAAATAATAAGCTACACCCAACTTATCAATTAGTAAGAATTAACTTCTTAATTTGTAATAATTTACTATTTCATTAGTCAAATAATAATTTAAGAGTTAGTTATCCTTCACAATTTCAGTAACTTGAATCTACTAATTCATTTGTCATTTTTTTAATATTTAAAATCGTAAGCAGGTTTGACCATTTTAACATTCCTCGACTCGGGTCGGAAAAAGCTGAATTTCTCTACTGTTGATAAGAAATTATGTCTTTGTTATAGTTGTTATTTGGCAAAGTTCGTTTTGAACATCGATATTATTTATGACATGATTTATCGTGTATTTTTTGAGAAGATAAATGAAGAAAGGGAAAGATCATGTTATTTGCGTTACTGATTGTCAAGAAGAGTGTTCAGTTTTGAATTTCATAAAACTCATGAAAAGGATCGAGAAGAATGGCCGAAAGCTGGAGAAACAAGATTGGATAAATGGTTTGAAATGACAAAGAATTTTTGATCGGATTGATAAGTAATAATATAACTATAACTAACCGATCGTAACCCCAAAAAAGTAGGCTGTAACATAACAATTTATAAGTAGCTGCATCCCAACTAATTGAAATAGTCAAAAATAACTATAATGAGTAAAATTTGACTGATTTGATTTGAGAGAGCTCTTCAAACGAAAACACCCCCCTCAGGTAGAAAACTCAACGTCCTATTAATCACCTTAAATCCCAACCTTCAAAATCCACCGTCAATCTTTCACCCTAGGTCACATATTTTTTTATTTAACCCGTTCCCGATGCACCCCCTGTCGTTGTATTTATATGCGCAGTGCGGCAGTAACGTAATCCACTCAAGTCGGTGGGGGGATAAAGGGGTGCAGGAGATGCTTCGCAAGAAGCGCGAGGAACATTAGGATAAGAGTGTCGGAAACAAGAAGGAGCTGACTCGAGAGAGCGGGAATAAGAAGAATGATAGCGGGGCAAAGTTGGATGCGGGCAAAGCTGGTGCAACCCGAAGCGACCGTGGGAAAAGGAGATGGCGAAACGAGCAAGCGAATCCAAAACAGGGATTTGAGGGAAAATCCCTGGACGCCGAATATAACTACTTCCTCCCCCTTCCTTTTCCTATTTCTCCTTCACCCTTGAAACACAGCGTGTAACGTAGGCTCTAGAGTCCTGCATTGCGACAACTAATGAACCATCTTGGAACGGAACAGGACGAAACGTGGCCCGGGTCCCTTTAGGACGTGACGGCGCAATGCAGGTCTCGGAAACAACGTGGTGACTTTTTATTCCGAGCGGGCCTTCTTATTCCATCTCTCTCTTCCTCGGACGCGATCCTTCATTCCTCCTCCTCATCCCAACCAACCACCCCCCGAAGAAGAAAGGTGTGTTTTATTTTCAGACGTGTCTGCAGTTTCCAGACGTTCCGAGTCGATCGTTTTCTTGTTCGAATGGGCGTTTTACAAGGGTGTTGGAAAGGTTCT
This sequence comes from Platygaster robiniae, assembly GCA_028476575.1. Classification (NCBI taxonomy): domain Eukaryota; kingdom Metazoa; phylum Arthropoda; class Insecta; order Hymenoptera; family Platygastridae; genus Platygaster; species Platygaster robiniae. Next base: position 39,697,845 of record CM052022.1, read on the forward strand.
TGAAAAGGGGAATTCGGCATTCCGTTTGAATGTCTTCAGCTGGGTTTTTTTTTGGAGTACTCAAGTACTGAACAGCGGGTTCGAGAAGAGGCAGAATTTTCGTACAGTCTGTCAAGTTGAAGCGTGGTTGACTTTTTTGGTGAAAAAATGTATTCAATCGATTGATTTTGTAAAGCGATACATTCGTCAAGGTGTCAAGCAAAATGCTTTTCTAATAATGGGGAATAAAAATACTTAACGTCCCATATTTCTCGAGCTTTCGGCTTTTATGAAGCCCTCCTCATTTTCTCATCAAACAGTATTCAATTCCATCAGTCAGATTCATTTTCTGATTCGTCGATATAAGCGTCATCGAAGAAACTAACTCTACGGCGTACATACAGGCAATGATGTACGCCATAACGAAAATGCTCTTCTGTCAATATTTGGCTCAATCACCACCAGAGTCAATGACGGCCTGGCACCTTCGAGGCATGCTCTCGACCAGGTTTTTGGTGAACAGGTGCAACTTTCCAAACTCATGTTTTGAGAAGCAACCCCAGAGATGCAATTTCACTGCATTTTTCACAGTTCACTGCATGAATCTTGAGGTTGAATTCGTCTAGGCATTAGATGACGTCACATAACCCCAAACAGAAGCCTCGTCGGTGAATACTACCTCGTCCCATTCTCGATCAGCATTTTTCTTTAGTGTAAGATATTAATGGACCTTTTGGGTGGGAACAGAGGAACACAGCCCTGAAGCGTATGCAGAACTCATTTTTTGTAACGTGGTAACAGGATGGAAATTGGGAGCCAACTGGATGTTTGGTACAAAAGCATGAAAGAGTGAGCCCTCCTCAACATTTCGACACGAAAATTTAGTCGATACACCTTACCGCCTGCGAGTTAAGCCAACCAATCTCTTACTTTACTGACTGTAGGTTGGAGGTTACCTGTATCGAGTGCATATGTTTTTATATATCGGAATATCGATATTTCCTTTTGATACATCAGACACTTTTCTGAAAAATTGAGTATTCAGCTCTAATAAACATTGGAGTCTACATATTTTTACTTGATAATTATAATTTTACAAAATCTCAAAAGTAATAGGAGCAGCTAAACATGAGGTACGAAGAAAGCGATGAGGGCAAAATAATGGAATATACAAAGGGGTCGGGGTGTTTCGAGGGATGAAAGGGAATTTGTGAGGGAAAATGGGGGGCGGGGGGGGGGGTGTTCGGGATGCGTAAATGGCGCCGGCGGAATGAGGAAAGAAGAGGTGAAAGCGCTCCTCGTCGCCCTCTGGGAAACAAAGTGGATTCCGCGAATGGGATCGTACGCGTTTGCTTTGCTGGGAATTACCACTGTGGTTTTTCGTTTTGCCCCCGCGCATTCCGGTTGTCCGTATTAAAGTGGACGAGGGTTGCCGCAAAACCAGCCCCGTCTGCGTGAACGAGGGGAGATCCGCGCATTCCTTCGCCCCCCGAGAACGAGCGACGCCGCGAAAATGGGCCGCAAGTGAAAAAGTGATGGTTATGCCTTTGCCCCGACAGACTTCATGAATCGGCGAGCGAGAGGAAAATTGACTTCAACGCGTAAAGAAAAAAAAACAGTAGCTTTCCTCGGGACTCCTAAAAAGTTCCTCTGGTTCGTGACCTTGAACTTAACCTTGTAACTTTACCGTTGGAGAAAGGTTAATCGAAAGTTAAGAAGGTCAATTTGAGAAGTTCGATCGAAATAAGTTATATATGTGAGATATCGATAACTTATTTATCGAAAATCGAAGTTTGTTAGGAAATTGTCTGACGCCAGATCAAAATTCATATCTAATGTACTACATTGGTGAAAATTTTCAATTGGTGTCCCAATTGGTTTTCCAATTAATAAAGGAACTGTGTAAATTGCTATTTTTCAATTTGTTTTTCAATTACTTAGTTTCTGAACAAACGTGGTGGTATCGAGTTCTGTCGACTGCTATCGGCTTCGATAGCAAACCGATAGCAAGTCCATAGGTAGCAAGATGTCATCTCCTTTTTCTATATATTCAGGCAATTTTATTATAATTTCAGAAATTGTCATTATAAAATACGTGCATGATTCAACAGCGAAAAAATGCGATATTGATATTTATTTTGCTTCAGTTGTATCAATAATAAACAACTGAAGAAAACTGGGTTGTATATTCTAATTTTGATTTCCCGCGCTACTAACCACCTTATGAAAACCCTATATAGATTATTATTGATTTACGATTTACTATTGGTAATTTATAACATGCAGCATTAATTTTTTTTTTTTGTCAATGCTAAAGATACTAAAAATTATTGTGAACTAAAAATTCAAACGCCTCGCAGCCAGATTCACAGCCTAGTCAATACTCGCAATTAGTACCTTAGGTTGTGAATCAAAATGGCTACCTCCATAGATCAAGATGGCTACCCTCCATAACGTCATTACGTCAATGGCTGCCCTCTATGGAGTCATCTCCTTTTTCTCTTTAGTATTGATTATTATTATTTATACAGAATTTACTGCAATGCACTGCAGTTATAAAAAACTATAACAATGGTAATAAGAATCTTGAATTTTACTGTATCAGAATAAGAACCTCATCGCAAAATATGTGAATTTAAAATTTTTATTCAACAGTTTGAATATTTCACAATCACAATAGTAAATGTTTAATTTAGGAAATCATTACTTAAATTTTGAATTTTAGATACATATCACTTCTGTCGACTTATAAAATATCAATTTTAAAGATTGTAGGTCTTATTGATTTTTATATTTTTAATAGCACTCAGCTCAACCTTCGAAATATTGCTAAAAAAGCTATAATTAGTATATGTCATTCACTAGAGTTTTTAAAAAACTCTTGTACTCAAGTAAACTTGTGATCGTTCTTAGGATTTTCCAAAATTCAAAGACGTAGTAACTTGATCATTACATATACAATTATCAAATACATTGATCCCAAATTGGCAATAACAATTTTTTAACAAATACCAATAGTTATATTATATTTCCACTTTCTACTTAACAAATTCACTTTCAATTATTAAGAACTCAAGCCAGGGAAATACCTTTTTTACTCAGTATTACCAATAAAAAGAAATTGGAGAGTCGACAAAAACGAGAATTGATTTAAAATACATAAATGCATGAAGTTAAGAAACATTTCAAGTGTACAGTTTTCACGTCCGACCAAAGATTGACTTTACTACTTAAATTGGTTGTACACACAATGGGCTGACTATATTTATGACGTACTACGTGTAGTGTAAAAATCAGATTACAATTACGTTAAGTGAAGTTAGAGAACGTAAATTTCAAGAAATTATTGGAAATTAAAAACCAGTAACCAAAAGTTGAACTTTATTATTCAAATTAAAATGCAAAGAAAGGCTGACCATAGTTATGCTATACTACTTGGTTACACTTTGCGAGTTTTTTTTTCTATTTAAAAGGCAATAGCTGTCGTTTGACAACAAAGAACCTCCCCATTTCTAGAGTCATTTTATCATTTCTATTTCTATAAATATATTGATTGTCATAATATCTTTCAGGTTCTTACTGAAAAAGTATGTTTAAATCATTATGAATATAGTTTTCTAAACTTAACAGTATATTATTTTTTATATATCTAAGAATTGACTTGAAAGAGAAAAAAATTAGTAAAAATCGTATGGAATCCTTTTATAATGCATAGAAAACGTCGCCAAATTCTCTTTCCCTTACTTTTGATTCCTGCCCTCTCTCAAAAATAATCCACCCTTGTTTCCTCAAGAAACTGCACATGATAAAATCCTCAGGCGCATTGTTTGCACGACGTCAACACGGCGGAATGTATCAAAGTTGTTGACTCGCATGCACGCGAGCGTATCGAGTCGTAGAAGTGTCGCTTCGGCAAATTTCAGGGGTAGAAATATCCCCCCTGTCACCCTGCCGATGTCGGGGGCTGCGAACTCAATCGGAATTTCCGCCGAGTCGCGAGTTAATCAAAACTCGAGTCCTCGCCCCACGTCGCCTCCTCCACCCCCGCGCCTCAAGGCGGTATTCCCAACTTGGTGCCTTCTTGTCCTTTACTCGCAAAGGACTTGAAGGCGGCATCTGCTACGCGGCTTTGGCCCGGACAAAGTCAGCGTTATCCTCGTTACGGCAAAACGAATTTCGTCCGTTCTAAAACAGAGCGCGACCCTTCTTACCCGGAAGGTCCTCGGAACTTGGCCTCGCAATTCGTGAAAGGACGCGTGAAAGTTTTTCTTTTTTTTCCCAAGCCTCTCGTTTTTATCCCCTTAAAGATAGGGGGAAAATTTCCAGCTTTTTCGGTGATTCCTTTTGTCTCGCGCCCTCCGAGATTTCACCTTCTAGAGGGAAGAAAAATTGGGCTTTCGGCGCTGGTTCTTGATTTGCCTTTGCTTTCGGATGAAATTAAGTTGGTTTTTTTTTGGGAAATGAGGGAGTTAGGAAGAGTTTTGTTGAAATTGAAATAAATTTTAGTTCGTATTCACCACTGAATAAAATACTTCTGAAGATAAAATTTTTGTGCTTTTCGCGATATCGAAAAGTCGGTTCAATTCATCTTGTTTTCCTCCAATATCATCCGGCCGCGTTTATCTCGGCTCCGTTCCCTCGGCTTTCTTAATCTCTCGTGCCGTCTCGAGACAATCGACTCTCGCGATAATTTAATCCCGCTGGAATCGCGAAATGAAAAGTCCCCTGTCGCGTGCCTATGTATTTTCTTCGTGTTCTTCTTTTTTTTCACTTTTCCCTCGCTTTTTTCCAGCAATTTTCCCTGACAAATGCCTTTCCTCGCAGCGCGCCATCTGCGAAGTAACCCTTCCTGCTTCGAGAAACTCGAGGGGATTTTCAATCATAACGTAAATGCAGAGAAATTATGTTCTACGTCGGCAAAGTTTTTCATTTAGAATTATGGAAATTAGGAAATGAATTTCGAAGCTTGTTGGGTAATAAGTCGTTTCTTTTTACTTTTTTCTGGCGTTGTAATTTGTTGAGATGTAGAAATTGGTAGAAATTGAGTGCTATTTGTATGTTAGTTTTGTTACGCAATACGAGTGTAAAATAGTGAATATACAGAAATCAATCAATAAATAGGTAAATAAATCTAATAATTTAGTCATTAAAGCGTAATATTTATTTTTCCATAACTTGCGTAAAAATGAGAGTTTTTCCCTCTGTTTTCGGCGAAAAAATTGACCAATTATTGCTAATAACGAAGTGGTGAATGCGCACGTAAATGCGACTTTGCGTTAATGCGTTGTGTTCACTGTCATATTCATACAACTTTTGCGGACACGAAAAATCTGTATTGTGTATAAGAAACACTCTAAAAAATACTGCGATTGTATTAATTGTCGCAGTTTTGCGGTAGAGTGTAAAAATATTGCGTATTTTAACGTTCTTAACAAGTAGAATTACAAACAACGTATTGCTGTGGAGTCGCCGGAACCTTTAACACAGCGCTCTGTGCTGCCTCGTGCTGCTTCGTGTTGGCTCGTGCTACTTCGCGCTGCTCCGGACTGCTTCGGGCTGCTTCGTGTGCCTTCGTGTACTTTCGTGTGTCTTCGTGTTTGTTCGTGATTCACCAGCAACCAGCTTCATCCTAATTCATCCGAAAACAGGAAGACAAAAACTGTCATTTTTTTCGTGAATTATTGAAGGAGTACCGTGTACCACACGTTGAAAAAGCTACGTTTTAAAACTTGTACCACTATGTACTATTATACATTTTTGTGTTTAATTCATTTATTATACTAGTTTGAAAATACGTATTTAAATAGTAGAGAAAAAAGAAAATTGATTCAAAATGTCTATAATTATGTAAAAAACATGTTAATTATACAGCGATTTGGCGTCAGACAAAAGTTTGATTGTTCTCTTTTAATTGGTTATACACCAGGCCAGCTGACTAAATAAAAGTTTTTACTACTTACCACACTGATTTCGGAAATCTAATAATGACTTTCAGTGTAGAATCATAATTTGTATCTTTTTTACATATTCATCAATGATGAATCACATTTTTGTACTATCTTTAAATTTATTAACAAATAATAATAATTTTTATCACAAACTAATACTTTTTTTTATGATTATCTTAAAGAAAAATCTGAATATTTGTGGTTTTTATGTTTAAGGAGTCACGTATCAGTTGAAAAAGAAAAAGGAAAAAAATGTGAAAAAGTTCGTCTATGCGCCGATCTTTGGCACCTTTTGAGATTCGAGAACTTTTCGACCTTACTTCCGGTCGTTCCGAGGGCGCGCATGTTTCCTTCCCGCTTTTTCGCCCTTCGTCTTTTTCCCTCCCTTCCTCCCACGAATCCCGTGGCTCGCTATTACCGGCGAAGGATGTCTCCTCGGCATTCTAGCAAGACAATTATGCGCGAGTCTACCCGTCCCTCGCTGTAAAACGTGACCCGCTTCCACAAGAACTCACGTCTCTTTGATCCGCGCCGGGAAGGATCTCTTTAGCGGCGGCGCAATATCGCCCGAGTTACATTAGAAAATAATGAAAGTTAGCGGATGACATACGCCGCTTTTCTAGATAAACTCCCAGCGAGATGATTGCACGAAAATGGAGCTTAATGGATTTTCAGTTTCTGCGAAACGTTTTTAAGGTTTAACGGAGGTTGGATTGACTTGCTGGCGAAATTAGAAATGGGAATCTTGATTTTAAATTTAAAATAAAACTGTAAACTTCAGTTGCATCAATTGTCACTAACTTATGAATCTGAATCTCAATATTCTAAAACAGTATTCAACAAAACGCTAATTCTCAAAATTCCTATTCACGGTTTCGTCAGACACCGCGTTTCGTATTATTCGATAATTTCATCGACCCCGTTAAAATTAACCCACCCTCGCTATCACTTATCACCGCCATCTCATTATCCCGATAAAACCCCACCGCAAGAAAAACACTCCATTTCTCACTCCTCGAGATTAAACGATCACGCGGGAACAATAAAACAACTCAACGTCCCGTAACACGCCTGGCGCTTCCCTCCCCCCCCCCGTTTCCCCGCACCTTCCCTCCTCGCACAATTGAAGGATCAATCGCGCTTTGTCTCGTCGCTCACTTTAATCCGAGCAAATCGATGCCGTATTTTTGGGCATTAAAGTATATATTCCCTTGCCCCTCTTTTGGCGCCGCAGCTTCCTTTTCCCAGATAATCTTGGCGGCGTAATAATTTAATCCGTAAACTTGCCGGATGGAAACTTTCCCGAGAGTTGCTTAATTCTCCTCCCTGGCAATGGGAACACTCGTCCTCTGTCTCTCGCCAATTAATTCATTGTCGGATGATCTCGTTCATCTTTTTTTTTCTTCGCCCTTATCATCCACCTGTCTCTTTTTTTGTGTAATGTACTTCGTCGCCGTATGAAATAGATTTAGCTTCTTTTCTATCCGTTAAAGCTGTCCTTCTATATTTTTCATGTACGATTCATGAGTTACAGGCAGTCATTATTAATACACTTGAAATATACTCTTATCGTTATCCGAAATCGTTTTCGTATCCGACGATTTCGAAGCGATTACGTCATTCAAATACTTTGAAATTGTATCAAGAGCAGAAATTTCGACTCGATTTATAATGGCCCTAGCTAGGTTTGCCCCGATTACATCGTTGTTGTGCTGTTGTTTGTCGTTTTTGGGCAAAATAAAAAGCGGCAATTGAATATTGTTGGGCGCTGTATTGATCGTATTGATCACAAATCAAAATGGCGGCCATTGGGGAGTCGCTTACGAATCCGAATGTCATATCGATACTTTTTAAAGAATATCGCCCCGACGTCCAATCGTTCCAAACCTACGAACAATGTTTCAATTTTTCTGATAGAAAATCGTATAAGCGTTTATCCCTAAAAAAACGTTTTAAACAATTTAACATTTCCATCCTTTTTTTAGTCTTACTTCGTACTAGAAATGATTGAAATATTGTTATTTGTTGTGAAATTCAATTTGAAATAATGAGTGCCAAGATGAACACTCGATAAAATTTTCTATTTATTTTAAATATCGTAAAATCGAGAATGGTTCTGTCTAGATTATAAGTGGAAATCTCATTGATAGAATTTTCTATCTAGGCCACATTTAGTGAGAGCTAGCTTGAGATTGTCTAGATCATTCGTGACAGCGCTCCTACAAAAGTAATGCTATAGAGGGCTTTGATGATACCAAGAAAGATCTGACGAATCCTAGATTTTATCAACTAGCGCCCGTCTAGCCCTAATCCAGAGTTTCCTATATAGTGGTTGATCTGGCTTGGGACACGCTTATCTATGGATTTTCCCTGATAATTTTCTGCCTGGGATATTTCAGCAGTCATCAAAAACAGATTCATTTACAAAAGATTGCAAATTCAAAAACAGAACCATTTACAAAATGATAGCTAGTATTGATAGCCGCATTGTATAAAAACCAGAGAAATTGTACGACCCTCTCACTATTTCGATTGTAAGTAAACAGCGAATTTCAACTCGGAGTCATCTGTTTTTCTCTGACATAAATAAAACTATCAGAAAAGTCAAAAGGGAATAGATATTTTACTTTTTCTCTCTCATCTCTCTCACCCACGATAAACTTCCCCGCCAAACTTGCATTGCGTATCGGCTTTACTGCTCTTCATTTGCAATTTAGTGATGATTGGCGATTTATGAACTTAGAGATAAGATTTAAGGAATTGAGTTCCTAAACAAACCTAAAACGAAATCCAACAGTTTCCCAAACTACGGAATTTCCTCGCATGGAAAATCACGCAAAGAAACATCTCCAACAAATTACCATCGTAGCGAAGCACAAACTCGAGAAACATCCGTCGCATCACTCAATTACGGAAGTGACCAAACGTTGACACAACGAATTCGTCGCGAAACGTCCTGGATTGATCGTCCCGCGAGTAGTTGCGTTTGACTTGACTACTTCCGGACACGTCAATCAAGATCAGCGAGTTGCACTTTCTTTAATGAGAAAATCAAATACGACCCGGCCGGTGCGAAAGACCGAAGATGATCCGTGGCTTTTGACTTCTTGATCATGAGCTGAAGTAATTAACAGCTCTTCGCAGTTGGGCGATGGAGGGATGAGGTGTAGTACAGAGAGTGAAAGGGGAAAGAGGGGGGTATTAATCTCCGGGGGTCGCATCGTAAGATCAGCTTTAGGCAGCGCCAAGATAATTAATGAGCGACTGCGAGTCTCTAATCAAACGTAACGTCTGATTGGCGAAGCGACATCCGTGGTTTCTACAAACACTGCTTAATTCGGGCGCGTTAAGGGTCCCCGGATGCGACTTATGTGATTCGACTTGGTGATTACGGATCTCGCGTTGCCTTAATAACGATTTTCGGGCAATTACGTGAAAAAAGGTGGTGGTTTTCGGTTTGAATTTCGAGGTTTGATGGCGCACGTCCTGCATTTGTCCCTGCAACTTCCCTATAAACAAAATCAATAAATACATACTCTGGTCACACAACTACAGTGGGAACTGGATTGAACAAGTGCACATACACTGGGCTCAGTACGACTTGGAAGAATCAGGTGGGCTGAAGATTGGAGCGTGGGGGGGGGGGGGGGGCGAGTTTGAATAAATGACTGGATGTTTCTTCGCGCATTTATATTTAATGAGAATCCGGGAAGTGAAACTCGAGACATCTTGATTCCTGCATCAATAATTCCGCAGCGGCAGTCTGCTCACGATTCTCATCTCCGCGATAACAAACGAGAAGGACGATCACCAAACGTCGCTTGGCTTGTAAGGGGCGATGGAGGAGGGGGGGTTTCTTGGTTACAAATCGAGAAGCCGCAATCGATTTCTCGTTCATCTTGCGCGTCGCTCCTTCCGAGAATATTGTTTGCCCACTCGAACATCAATGAAGTCAAGCATTTTTTTTTTTTTATTTTTTTTTATTTTGTTTATTGTGAACTACCTCATTTTGACTCTATTCCTTTGGATTTATTTCGATTTTTCCACCTAAATTCTACAGTTTGGAAAAAGTTTTATAAAAAATAAAATTTTAATAATTTTTTACCATTGAGCATTTATGGAATATTATGTATAATCTCTGTTAAGGGGTTCTTACCCGTTGATTTATTGAAATAACATGAAATAAAATGATTCCCTACAGTCTGTTACATAAGAGCGTGGTCACGATTACTCGCGATCGGTGAAGTAAAATGGTGTGATATTTTTTTCTGACATAGAGGGCAGTATTGTCCTTTATGCTTCGTGAAAGTGAATCGGCTGACTATTGTTTTTAATTCGATCTCAGCATTTTTCTAAAATGAGTACCACGTACGCTTCGCGCTTCGAAGCAGTTTTTTTGTGCTCGCACCCTAAAGGTCCCAAAATGACTTAAGCAGCTGCTGCGACATACATGCAAAAGTCGAAACAGTTTGTGAGTAAGTGGTTGAATCGTTTCAAAGAGGTGAAAAATGTTGATGACTTCCCGAATCGAGGTTCTGTCGGTGTAGTGTCAGAAAAAGACGAAAAAGTGATTTGTGACCTGTTTTTGAAAAATCCGACATTAACTTTGCGTGAAGGTGCTTCGAAATTTTCCAAAAAAGGTTCGAACATATCGTACGGAACTGTTCGTAGACATTCGATCGCAAATAATTTGAAATTTCGAAGTACTTTGCAAAAACCGATGTTGAGTGAAAAACATGTCCAAAATAGTCTCGAATGGGCCAGAGATAATTTGAATCGTGACTGGGGCAATGTTATCTTCACCGATGAATCTTCTTTTTGGGCCTTTCCTATCATCAGGCATGCCTGGGCCACACCCACCAACAAATTGCTCCAAAGGACCGTAAGACATCCTGTGAAGGTCCACGTTTGTGGATGTTTCTCAGAAAAAATATTTGGGAAGTTGCACGTGTTCACGGACAACCTAAACTCTGTGAAAATGAACCTTGATTGTCACCAACTTATGAATCGCATTTACAAGAAAGCTTTGTTGCCGACTGCAAAAAATTGGTACAAGAAGAAAAATGACAATTGGATTCTCCAAGAGGACAACGACTTAAAACATCGAAGCAAGGCCTGTCGCTTGTGGAAGGAGCAAAATGGTGTTGTGACTTTGGATTGGCCGTCTCAGTAGCCCGATGCTAATCCAATTGAAAACGTTTGGGCTCAAATTAAGATGAAGCTTGGGAAGAACCGACCCTGCAATTTGGAGCAACTTGTTCGCCGAATTCACAAAATTTGGATGTCGTTTCCAGAAGAATACGCGAAAAATCTCGTCCGAAGTATGCCTCGAAGATACCAAGCCATTATTGACGCTGAAGGTGATTGGACCTGCTATTAATGTATTTGCACGAAAGTTTTTGATCAAATATAACAATATTTGAAAGAATTTTCGTACTGTCGTTTCATTTTCTCACAACAGTGACTATGCTCTTATGTAACAGACTGTACTTCTCAAACCTAATGTAATACCTGACAAGACAATAATCATAATTCATCTTCTAATACTGTTTTCATTTATAACGTCATCCCATTAACACGTAGACGAAAAAAAAAGGGAGAAGCCACTCGCGAAAATCCATCAGGGAGATGAAACAACAGTCGATATCAGAAGCATCGCTTGTGGCTTTTTGATTGCTATGTAAATCTTGGCGGGCTATGTACGGGGGTGGGATTCCCGCGCTCGTTTACACTGCGTCCGTCAAGTCTAGTCACGTTCGAGTCCGTCGAATTGGCGACGGCGCCGATGCCGTAATTTAAATGAGATTGCGATAATGCGTTCGCGCTGTGAATCCATCGAGTCTGATCACGTTCGATCCTATCAATGTCCGTCAACGCACGGGAAGAAAAGCGCGTAATCAAGACGGGTCCGAGGGAAAAAAAGGGAAGCCGAACAACCTCGGCGAATCGGGAGATGATAGAATTTCAAGCTTTATTTTATGACTGAAATACTGGTATAAGTGAAAGAATTCTTGATATTTATTGGTGGTAAACTTTTGCATGAATAATGCGAACACTTTGATACAACAAACTTACGTTATAATGTTTTTTTGTTGCAGGTAAGAACGATTGAACGTGACAAAAAGCAGATTATGAAACAGCGGCGGTGAGTTTTCAACCTCGCCAAAGCGAAAGAAGGCGTTTACCCCTTTTTTTTTGCAACGTGTTAAGGGCGCGAGGGAGGAAAAAAACAACGGGATAACTCGGTGGCAGAGTAATGCGCATTTCCATTTCTGTACGTTTTAATTAACCGAATTAATAACCGGCTCGCGTTACATATGGCTCTTGATTAAAATTGTAGCGCTCTTCCGCGTTGCTCGTTAAAGATGTTTCATTAAATGAGCAATGAAATTACCGTTATTCAGTCCGGGAATGTCATTTAATTTTCCGTGCGCCCGAGGAAACGCGCTCTCGACAGAGAAAAATGTCATTTTAATGCAACGAAGAAAATGGGGCTGAAAAAGCCGGTGCAAATGACGAAACGATTTCGTTAGAGAGTGGCTCGATAAATGTTTTAGGCGAGAATGTAGGAGAGTTAGGAAAGGAATTTTTCTCAAAATAATTTCTACTGAAACGTGGATGTTACATATTTCTGGGCATATATTTCAATTCGAGCCAAGCCTTGCATTTCACTTTAAAATTGAAAAACGGACTATCTGGGTCACGCGAAATTTCCCCAGCGATGAGAACCGCTTTTTTATGATCCAGTACGGCAAGGGCCAGACGTCGAAATTCAACTACGTTTTTCCACGGCGATAAAGAAAAGCTCGCCCGGGACCGCTTCCGCGATACAACGAAACTTGGAACGCGTTCAAAACGTTGATGGAGGGCGCCAGCTGAACTTTATGTACCACTTTCCTATGAAGCGTGTATATATCGGGCGAATAAAAGGAGCATCGCTCGTTACACGAATGTGAACACGTAAATGAGAACGAGTCCCCTGCAGGGGCGTATACAAAGAAAATTGGAGACAGGGGTTTTCCGGAAAATGCCTTTATGTCTCGAGTTATTTTGGCATTTTTAGGAAAGTATATTTATTTTGTTCTCAGAAAGTAGAAAGCCGCAGAAGTTTAAATAAGTGCTGAGAAATAATATGACAAATATATGAATCAATATACAAAATGTATGAAGATATAATAATTTTGTATATAATAATAATTTTTAATCCAAGAGCACCACGTTTTAGAAATTGTGAGGAAACACTTTATATAAAAAAAAATTATAAATCTTATATTTATAAAAGAATTTTCTTATGATCTGCAATTTCTAACTTTTTTTACCTATTTTATTTTTTTATAGGATTTGTTTTTCATAATTCGTATTACATAAATCAAATTATCATGGAAAATTTATATAACTAGTTATCAAACTTCAATGTACATTTTCTTTTGTTTCACTGTTGACATATAGACATAACTTATGACGCTTTCCCAGTTTTTAAATTTTAAAATTACATAATTGCCGTACAAATAGAGTCGATTAAATCAAGCAGTAGAAGTTACTTGCTTCATTTGGGTAGTTTCCTTTATTAAAAAAATAGTGGTACTATTAAAAAGAGAGCGTATTGGCTTTGTGAAAAATTCCTCGAATGTGATGGTGAATGAGATTATGATGAGGCAGCTGCAGTTAGGCCAAAAAATTAGAAAAGGTCAAGATTCTAAACGAAGAAGAAAGGAAGGCCGAATCTTCACCATAGTTTCGTAGTAGGACACGTACGTGGAGAATTAAGATGTCAAAACATACCTCAAGTTTTTAGACCACAACGTCATTTTATAAAAACCACAATATTTATACCTCCTCATACAAAAATGAACTATGAAATATAACAATCATAAAATATACGATTTATAAATTTTTTAATTCATAAAATAAATCTTAAAAAAAAAGAACAAAATGTATAAATTCATGAAAATAATGAAACATCAATCAAATTTCATAAATATCTATAAAAAATATTAAAAATACTGGAATAAAGAAAACTCTTTGTAACACTAGTAATCTACTCCAAAATGTGTTACGAAAAATCCTTTAAAATAATAAGAATCATTTAGGCTTTATAGTTCAGAGTGTCAAATTTTTTAAATTTAATATTGGTTCATAATACTATAACTAAAAAATTGAGAAAAATTCCGGAAAATACTGCAACATTTCATAAATGCTGGAAAATTTCAAATGAACCCAAAATCATAGAAATGTATTAAATTGTGAAATTCTATACGGATATGTAATAAATAAAGATCAAGAAAATAACAAAAATCCTTAAGACTTTTGAACCTATAGTATCCGATTCTGGAAATCTGCGATATAAGCATTCATCAATGTACTTTAAAATTCTAGAAAATTCATGAATATTCGAAAAATACAAAATGAACACAAATTTCTAAAAATCTGACTGACATATTTAGAATATGTGAAATGAAGATACTGCTTCATGAGAAATTTATCAAAATAATAGAAATTTCTAAAGCATCGAATTCTAGAACCCTATGTAATATTCCACAAAATAATTAGAACACCGTACAAAATTCAATGTTATAATTTTTTTATTTAATAATATGTAATTTTAAAGTATGAAATTTCGTCGTAACGCCCCTTGACGTTTTCTTGTTTTGTTCTCCTTATCATTATATTTGATTTTCTTTCCTCTTATTTTTTTTATTCCTTACCTCTCTTCAAAAACCTTTCCTTTGTTAGCCCCTGGCTCTTGAATCACGTTTTGTCCCCGCTACGAAGAGATTTTAGCGAAAATTTTGCCCCGATGGAATAAGTTGATTGCGAACATCGCACAGAGGAAGATTTCCTTGACGCGCCTGGAAAGCGCAATACGTTTACCCCGGTTTGCCCTCGTTTTTTCGTGTTTCGAGACTAGCGTTCTGACCCGGGTGTTGCGTGATTCCTGATTTAATTTCCTTTGTGCGAACCGTAATGACGTACAAAGCCTATTTTCGACTGTAGGTTTCTGTCCATTTCCACGGAGAAACATTGTGGAAGGGGAAACCTTGTTTTTCAGACCTTGCACATGATGAATTGTTTTGTTTTCCAGGATGTAAAAAGCAGTCTCAGAATTTAATTATGATTTTTATGATTTTCACCTTGAGTTTGTCGAGATGTTAGGAGATTTAATTTTCCTGAAAATTAGGAAGTCATTCCAAGGAAATATTTTTTTTCTATAATAAACGAAAAAATGACAGTTTTTTCCACTATTTTCGGTGGCAAAAGTGACCGATTATTGCTGATGATGAAGTGGTGTATGCGCACTTAAAAGTGAGTTTACACTAATGCTTTGTGTATTATGTCAGATTTATACAATATTTCCAGACGCGAAAAATATGTATTGTGTGCAAGAAGCACTCTAAAAAATAATACGATCTTAATAATTGTTGCATTTTTGCGGAAGAGTGTAAAAATATTGCGTATTCTAACGTTCTAAACAAGCGGAATTACTTCGTGCTGCTTCGTGCTGTTTCGGGCTGCTTCGAGTACCTTCGTGCTGCTTCGTGTGCCTTTGTGTTTGTTTGTAATTTACCCGCAACCAGCTTCATCCTGATTCTCGTCAATTGTCGTCAATCAAAACAAAGCAAAAAAATAAAGCAGTTCAGCAATGAATTATTTGAATTCAAAATAAATTCGCGCGTGAAACTTTATTGGTGCTAATACTACCCAGTTGCAATGTCTTTTTCTATACTGAATTGACATGTTGTTCGTCGTCCCCCGAACGTCATTGTGCACTGTGCGTCATCCAGAAAAATCGGCCCTTTCTTCCACCTAAAGGAGGTAGACAAAAATTATCATTTTTTTCGTGAATCATAGAAAAAGTATCGTGTGCCACACGTTAAAAAAGCTACTTTTTAACTTGTACCACAATGTACAATATATGATAATAATATAATATTTCAAAATGACGTGCGCTTCAAAAATTGAACCAAAGTACAACAAATTGCAAAGCGTCGCTTCCGTTTTATCGTTGGGGTGCGTTTTCGCAGAAAAGCGCATCGAGGGTTGTCGTTCCGTACACAACACGTATATTTATGCCTGGGAGGGAACTCGCTCCGAGGGTACTCCCACTTCTACGCGCTATCTGATTATTGCAAGTTCGCTAATTGGCAAATTGCAGCGTGAGTCATGCGCAAATGGCGGGGGTGAAAAAGAGACGGACGTAGTACATATATACGTGTATATAGGTACAGATCCAGGGCAGTGAGAGAGGGAAAAAGGCCCCTCATACCCCGCGCTGACTCACATCGCAACTTTTTGTTTACCCGCTTTTTTATGGGCCGTTGAGGAGGATTTTATGTGGGGCGAGTTTACCGGGAAAAGTACTCGCCGAGAATGGTAACGAAGAGCGCGCTAACTGAATTGAACCTCGGGCTTTTAGCGATTCGAAATGTTTGAGCTGAATAAACGGTGAGGAGGGGGAGAGAGAGAGAGAGAGAGAGAGAGAGAGAGAGAGAGAGAGAGAGAGAGAGAGAGAGAGAGAGAGAGAGAGAGAGAGAGAGAGAGAGAGAGAGAGAGAGAGAGAGAGAATACGGAAATTGTAGAGGAAGTGTCGTGTTTCTTTATTTGGCAAGTTTATGGTGCTAAGGGGTGAGGGATTTTCGATGGTAATTGGGTTGCTGGGTGTATGAAGTGTAGGGGAAGTTGCTTATGGGTTATTGGCGTGATTGTATTTTATGGGGTATCATGTTTTGGGTTGCGTTGCAAGTTAGATCTATGGTTTCGATGGGAGCGTGTTTATGGGTGTAGAATGGCTTGTTTAGGAAGTGTTTGGGATCTTGGGGATGGTGAATGGGGTAAGAGAATAAGGTTTTTTGTTTTCTTTTGGCAGGTTTTTGGAATTGCGGGCATTGTTGTTTAAAATATTTGTTTTTGTTCATTTGAGATAACAGAGGGGTTTTTAGATTTTATTTGAATGGGGTTGTCGTTATTTTACACTCAAAGACATTTTCGTTTAAGTTTGATATAGACAGAGTTTCAAAGTTTTTTGCTTTCAAAATAAAACGCTGGCCTTTCTTTCGAAATTGCTGGTGTTTTAAATTGAAAAAACTGAGCCTTTCTGTTAAAAAAGCTACTGCGATAGTATTTTGAGTGGGATTTCTTTTTCAATGTTCTCACTACTTCTTTGAGCCGCACTCTTTTTCTCTGGAAACTGGCTGGACATAGTTGTTAAATATGGCGAAAGGACTTAAAAGTGAAAATAGATCCTTTTCAAATGTATGCAGGACAGTGTGTCCAGATTGAATGCGCTCACTTTCAATACACTCAAGCCGGTCTCGTGCATGTGAGAGGAACATGGTATGACGTCACGTTCTCTCTTTGCACACGCATAAGACCGTTCGAGTGTATTGAAAGTGAGCGCATTCAATCTGGACACACTGATGCAAGAGTTTTCTGAGTGTAGGTGAATTCTTAGGTTTTTTGTGACACTTTTCAATGTGATGATTCCTCAATCTACGAGTTCCAATATCGCAGAATCCCCTCCAAATTACGTCTATAAGAATTTTTTGTTCTCGAGTTCCAAATCACTATTATACTCCTGTTTGTAAAATCGCTTCAACAACTCCAAAAACATTTCCCATCGGCATAAATATTCGCATATACATACGTAACGATCGCTTCGATGCGCTTTTCTGCGAAAGCTCACCCTCGTAACGTAACGGGAGCGCGCATATTATGCCGGCCGTAAACGAAAACGCGGTGCGGGAAAAATGAGGAAAGTAAGAACGACCGAGTTTCCGCGCCGGGGATCGATAACAATTTTGCGCGGGATTCAATAAGGAGGTCTCGTGGATCTGAACGGGTTTTACGGTAAAGAGGGGGGAGGGGGGGTGGAAGGGCCAGGTCGGAAAAAGGGGCGATAAGCTCTCGGGGTTTTCATTCCGCGTTTTTCCGTGGCGTTTGGCCTCTTCCACAACTCCATTTTATCGAGATGTAATTATTCCTAAAGCCACGAGAGCCGGAGCCGTCAATCGGGGGTTCTCCTTTCTCTTATTTCCGGAGTAATAATCTCGTCTATAAACTCGGCACGATAAGGACTGAAGGTGATAAACCTGATAATATTCGGTTTCTGAGGGATCGCGGGATTTGTTTAATTACTTTAATTGCGTCAAGGGCTTTTTTCTGTTGACTTTGTATACGTGGTGGATGCCTTTTTGAAGTATGATCTGGTGAAGTATTAGAGAAAAAAATTATCAGAGTACATTGAGAGAAAAGATTATTCCCAACAAATGAGTGAATTTATTTGTTTCAGTATATGCTGCGTTTAATAAACTCAAAAGAATATTTTAGCGTACACTGTAAAAAAACATATATGAGACATGTCTCCGTAGAAGACACGAAGACGCGAAATCCATGTCTTCGGTCATTAAGTGTCTCACTTTTATGTGTCAGAAAGATGTGTTTTCAAGACATCTTCAAACGTCTTAAAAATGGCGTCAAAAAGTGTCTCGTGGCAAGACACCATTTTTTGCGGCGTAGAATCTATTATTTATTTTGCTTCAAAAAGTATAGCTATCAGAGTATTTGTACGAATGAATCGATTTATTTGCAGTGATTTAGTTGTCTCAAAAAACGGCAGTTTTTACAGGTAGAAATCGATCCGATATTAAAATCATAATTTTAGAAACTTCACTCAAATTTAAGCTGATTAACTTGTAGCAAACTGTTTTTTCGTACAAATAAAATCATGTCAAGACAACAATAATATCATTTATTGCAAATAACATTACTCAGTCCTCTTTACAAGATCTTATTTTTCTCAACTTGACGTTTCTTAATAGTTAAGAAATGTTTTTCCTAAATCCGATATTTTACGACCGCGAACTGCTTTACCGGTGCGATCGTGTCATGTTTTTTTGGCACGTTTTTTCACACTGGCACGTTCGCAACTGTGAAATCCATTTCTACAAAAAAAAAAAAAAATTCTGAACAATTTTGACAATAATTCAATATGGACTTCAGCAACGAGCTGTAGGCTCGTGGACTTTTCAGAGACGTCCAAGAAACTTTAGACGCATTATTATCCTATTCCAAATCAACAAAAATGTCTGCATTAGTGATTACTTCTTTATTTCCAGTGACTAGAGCATCGCTGATTCAATAGGTAAAATTACTGCAATTTAGTGAATACTCTATGATTTTGGTGATAAGTGAATACTTATCACGAGAAATTAGAGAGTATTCACTGATTTGCAGTATTTTTCATATATTCAGATTGAGGGAGCAGAGTAAATATAAATATGACTCGAATAAATATTTCTCGCTGTGAACTTTATCATGATTTTTAACGAATACTGGAATATATTTGGCACAAAATTGTATGTGTAACTGTTACCTTGCGGCACATTTACATTCAAGTAAATGTTAGTTTCATCGAACTATATCATTATTTCACTGAAAACAATCAAACTATTGTATCTTACATTTCACACTTGGCTCAAAAAAATATTTTGTAATTTAGAATATCACGCATTGCATGTAAATAACTCATTTATTAATAGTTAACAAATATTGCTTTGCCTTAAAACAACGCTTCAAATATGCCGTTTGCTACTGACAACTAAATATTCATTTCGCCGTATCCAACTATGTGATTTGTTGGGTGCAAATAAATATCGTTTAAAAGAAACAAACCTTTCTCTCGGTGTAAGGACAAGGATTTTACTAATATCTTAATATGTTAAAACGTCCCAAGCGCTAGAAAACGCGGAGAAGTATTGTCCGCTCGGTGACGTCACGAGTTAAAGTCAAAAGTTCGAATTAGGAAAAACAAAAAATACTGCTCAATAGTATTCAAAAATGAATTTTACCTTCTGTTTAAACTTTTTTTGTAAATGTCGTAGTTTTTGGTTTAAAAAAATAAAAACCGATCGTAAAATCCATGTTTTTTTAAACCGACATCGCCGCTGAGCATTTATTTTCCAACGTATGAACGTAACTTTTATATAGTTTTGTTCCGAAAGGTCTAGTGATGCATTCAGTATTAAAATATACATCAAAAGTAAATAACAATTGACTGTCTTTTCAATGCGAACGGCAGAAAACATGGTTTTTCATTCGGATAAAAAAAGTCAATTGTTATCAACTTTTGATGAATATTTTAATACTGTATTCATTACTAGACCTTCTCGAACTAAAATATACAAAATAACGTAGATACGTAGAAAAATGAATGCTCAGCGGTGATGTAAGTTTTAAAAAACATGGATTTTTCGATAAAACAATAATCGGTTTTAATTTTTTTCAACAAAATCTATGATGTTTACAAAAAAAGTGTAAACGGAAGCTAACATTCATTTTTCAATAGCTGTTGAGCAGAATTTTCATTTTTCCGAATTCGGACTTTTTATTTTGACTCGTGACGTCAGCGAGTGGACAATACTTCTCCACTCAGGACCTTATAACATCCGCGGCCTCAATTCTGTTTATTTAACTATTCTACAACAACCTAAAGTAAAGAATTTACAAAGTTGTTTTTCCATGTCGACTGCTTTGATTTCACATTGGAAAAGCTCGTGAGCTTTTCGAGTATCTATCGATTCATGAAAAACATTCTAGGTTGGCGAGTTGAGTGGATTTGGAGAATAATTGATTGTCTCCTGTGATTAAGTGGGATTCGGGTAATTGATGTATTGCGGTGATGGATGGGGTTAGCGTTTTTATAAGCGGAGTTCGGGTTCATTTTTTATTGAAAAGATCTCTGAATGCACTTGCAGACTATTTGATGTGAATTATGCATGGAGGGTTTCGGAGCCGAGTTGTTATTATTTGAGTGGGGTCTGTGACTGGAATTTTCGACGATGTGTAATTCTCGTGTGGTGTTGGTGAATTAAAAACGACAGATTATAAAACAGTGCGATGGAAATAGAAACAATTGATTTATACTATGTAACAAAGAATGGTTTACGTGATAATGATGATATAAGGAACTTGAAATCTTCTAGAATGCAAAGTTCTTTATTTATTTATTATGTTGTTTTTTTTTCATGATAAGCATATTTCCGCTATAAATGTTTTTCTCGATTCCAAATATGATACTAACAGAAATGAAATCATGAAGAACGTTTTTTTGAGTTGATAATTAATCAAGAAAAGAGTCTTGGAAATTTCGTTTAGTTATATTGCAAGTACTGTTATTGAGAGTTTACTGTATTCAAATAATACTAATCAATAACTCATTGTACGTATTTGAAAGGAAGGTTTCATAAGTGGACTAAATTTAAAATACAATCACGAAATAGTGAAATATTCGCCTGAAACGCCCTTACTTTTGCCCTTTTTTTTTGTTGCCTACAAAAAGAATGAAAAAAAAAAAAAAGTAAAATCGTCGTGCACTCGAGGTCCAGCGAGTTCGAGTAGACATCGACTGCTGACGTCAGATTTTTCACGACTCCCCGAAGAGGGATGCTCCGCAACTCATCGGCAAAAAGTCAAAATTTCCCGGGAGCGCCCAATTTGATTTGTATCCGTACGACGCCGGAATGGGCAAAGAGGGACAAAAAGTGGCCTGGGGACTCGGCGATGAGCGAGATTTCGTCTTGAAAAACGCGAACGAGGCAAAGGTTAGCCGGAAAGTCCGCACGCATCCCGAAATCTCAAGTAGCCTTCGTCCCGTTTTCGATGGGGGAAAAAATTAGCTGGGGTTCCGGCAACGGAAAAAGCTCGCCAAATTGCGTTTCGTGAGATGAAAATAAGCAAAAATAAAGCACATAGGTTTTTTCCTAAGAAAATGGAACTTGAATTGAAGAAAGTATTATCATTTTAATTTTCTCAACTTCCTAAATGTTTAATTACGTAAGTGTTTTCAGTAATTTTTCATTTCTATTAGTTTGATAACATATTTATAATGGGCAACATCGATTTTCAAAGTTCATTGCAAAGTGTGCCTTCAACGAAAATGTTTCTCCAAGTTTCTGTAAAGTCATCTCATCAAGAAAAAGCTTACATTTATGGTTTCTTATAGAACTTGTTCTCAACTTGTAGACAAGTTCATAAAAATCTCACAAGGTTTCTACTGAGTTTTTAAACTACCAGGTTTTTAATCACGAAAGTAGAGTAAAGAGTCAACAATTCCTTGAAAAATATTTGTTTCTATGTACACGTTACAGTCATTCCATAATACTGAAACATTCATCGTAGTTTTGACGTTGTAAATAATTTGTTTTGTCTTTGCGAAAAGCGAAGTCGAATCAGTTCAACAACTTTGTGTTTTTGCATATTTGTTCGTACAAGCATGACGTGATTTCTGAGGTCTTTCGGGAGAAACACAAGACGTGAAGTTTTTCCCCGGTTGCCTTGTGTCAGAATGTAAACAATAACGTTCTGTAAAAACAGCGACGTTTTCTTTTCGGTTTACACGGGATCAGACGTAAGTGGGTCATTCCGAGACGTAAGATTGGTTTATCAAAAACGTGACCTGATCCAAGTACGCTTTATTTTCTTCTGGAGGTTTCAAGCAATTTTTTGTTTTACTACATTTAATAATGTTCTTGTGTTCTTTTGTTACTTGGTGAAGTTTATTATTATTTATTATATTTTTCGAAGAGAAAAAGGAGATGGCTTCATGGGGGGTAGCCATTGACGTTATGGATGGTAGCCATCTGGATCTATGGAGACAGCCATTTTGATTCACAACTTAAGTATTGAGTATTGAGTAGGCTGTGAATCTGGCTGCGAGGCGTTTGAATTTAATTAGCAATATTTTTTATTCTTTTTAGCCTTGACGTAAAGAAAAATGTAAGCTGTGTATTATTAATTATCAACATCAAATTAATATTAATCAGTATGGGAAGAAATTTTAATGAGGTGGTTAGTAGCGCGGAAAATTGAAATTAGAACATAAAACCCAGTTTTCTTCGATAGTTTACACAGGTCAGTGGTAGTTTATTATTAATGCGACTAAGCAAAATAAATATCAATATCGCATTCTTTTGCTGTCTAGTCATGCACGTCTTTAATTATGATTATTTCTGAAATTATGACTATAATCCTAAATAGGAAAAGGAGATGAAATTATGGTGGCGGCCATCTTGTTTAACTGTCTGAAGTTAGCTGCGAGTTCAGATTTGTTCCGTGATTCACAATTGTTTTTGAGATTCGCACTGTTCACAATTCAAATCTAATTTTTAATCGAAAGCCAATTGAAATGCCAATTGTAAATTTTTCGCAGCGTACTACATCCGAGTGAATAAACGCGCGAAGCGTCTGATGGTAAATCTAGTAAAAATTATTATATAGTTGTCGTATAATAATATACGCCTGTTATTATATTAAAGTATGTACCATTGTACATCACACCTAATAATTGTCAAAAATGTCCATCCTTTTCAACAAAAACCATCACCAATTCCACAATCAAACATACCAAAATTCTTTACCAACCCCCCAAAAAACCCCTTCCAACGAAATCCATTCTTCCACACCATTAGGACAAAAAGACACCAATCCGAAATCCAATACATTCCCAAACAGCAATAACCGAAGCTCCTTGAAAAGAGTTGGCGATACATTATTCAGTGAACGTCACCGTCCGTTTTAACGCGACTGATTAGACGATCGGAGAAGGAAGGCAAGGCAAAAAATCGCGGGGGACAGTGGAAATTCGAGACGAGAAAAAAGAAGGATGAAGGAGGACTGGGGGGGGGGGGATACGACGGGAAAAATCAAGACACCGGTAATCGTGGAATAGAGAGAAAAGTCCGGTCGCGTATACGGCCATCCCGCGGGATCTTTCCGCAGCATCGAAATTACGTGCGGAGGATCGAAAGACGCGATGGGAAATCTTAGGTACCACGAAGGTAATTAAGGCCGATACGTACGTGGCCTGGGTCCCACGTGTTATTTTCTCGGGCCAAATCCCCCTTTGACTGATAACCATGCGCTTTCCAGCGAAAAAACATTCGACAAATCGGTGGAAGAGAAAACGGAATCCGACAGATTTCTAAGCAGTAGTAATAATGTCGATGTGATTATTATTATCCTTGGGAAAAATTGATGCTATTAAAGGACATCATTTGATCATATTCAAAAGTTTATAAGTAAGCTCTATTCTGTTTCATTTTATTGTTTATTTCATGCATATTTTTTTCCATTCATTATGTAAGACGAGTTTCCAAATTTCTAGGTAGCGAGATGTTTTGCAATTGTAAAAATATAGCATATCAAGAATCACGAGACGTGCTCGGTAATATCTGGAACTCACTGAATTACAGGGAAGTAATAAATTTATTACCTTTACAAATCAATTTTACAATCTGTTACGTGCGCGAAAAAGGTTTCAGATAGCCATCTGTGGCGAGGCGCTCGAAGCTCGGCGCGTGCGGCGGGAAATTTCGTATAAAGTAAACATGCCTCGACGTATAACACTACGATACAAAAACCGCTACAAATCTTATGATTAGGAGAAAAAAAATGAAAAAGCATATAATACGTTTTGAATATATTTTAATGCATCATCAACGAGTATTTACAATTCAAATTCTACAGTGAGCTATTTGAAAGATAAACTTATTCGATCTCATAAATGACAAACTGCAATTCTACTTTTTATGAACTTGTATATGGTATAGCACTTTCAGAGAAAACTTTCTCTGCGCTTGCGCAGACGTGTCACGTGACAAGCTTCTTCCAAGATGTAACAATATGGCCGAAATCGAAATCGAAGCGTCAATTGTGTTGAGCAATGTCAAATAGTCAGCATTAGTTGCATGGAAAAAGACTTCTTCGTTTCTGTTTCCTACTTTAATAGTTGCCTGCTTCGTGGAGAAAATTTGTGAAGAATTTTTTCCACCAACTTTGATAAATAATATAATATTTGCAGTAGTTGCGGAGGAGTTGAATTTTTTGAGAAATTTTGATATTACCGTCACTTTTGGATGTGGTAAACAAAAAATTAGTTTTGCTTTGAGCTTAGTTATCGGTGATAATTTTTGATAATCGGTGATAAAGTATTCATCCTTACAGATGCCTAAGTAACACAATCTAAAATTCTTAGTTTATAATAATATGTGAATTATTTTTTTTTATGACAGTAGTGCTTGATATTTTAGTGGAGCTTATATTACTTTATATTACACTATACTATTCATCTCGTGTTCCTGGAGGAAGACTAGTATAGCACTTTTCAAGAAAAAATTTCGGGATTGACAAGAGTTCTTTTTTTTCAGTGTGTGATGACCAATAAATAAAATCAGCACAAAATCAATATCCTCTTTCGCATTCCATCTCTCTATTATTTTTTTCCTCTTTAATTTTTTTCAATTTCACTCCCTCCCGCCAAAAAAAAGTTACTGATTGGATAAAAAACAAACTCTGACTGCTCGTTTTTAACACCCCCCTCGACCCACCACTTAATGTTTCTCCTTTCATCGCAGCCCGACACTTCCATGAGTCATCGCGAACGTTCCAACATATCATGGCCAAATGGTTATTGCATAAGCAAAAACCCCCTCCCCCCGTAGCACCCCCCGTGCGCAATTCCATAAAAGAGAATAACTGCACAAGGAAGAAAGCCGAGAGATACGGGAGGGGCCCCACGGGGAAAATGCGCTCTCGGTTTTCGGCTTTGGGTTTCCTTGCTAATTTAGCGACGTCATCGCTCGAATGTTTTTCGGGGCGAGACGGATTTAGGGGTTAGGGCGAGCAAGCGCCGATGAAAATGAGCCCTAAATCAGAGCGCAACAAAAAGGGAGGCCTAAAAGCAATCGGGAGTGAAGAAAAAAAAGGACACTCAAAGATCAATTACTTGCTTTTGTATGCCTCTGGGGGAGGAAGAAGGAAGAGTAATTTCACCTTTTTGTGCGAAATTTTTTCTACCCTTCAGCAACAAAAATATCTATATAACTATGATGAATAAATGGCAAACTGTTGATAAATATATCTAAATGAAAGTCTGATATAGTAAAAAGAAATTTATCGATATTCTATGTATATATTTGTAGCTCCTATCCCTGCCTAAAATGAAAAAATCTTGATTTCATACGATCTT
Source organism: Platygaster robiniae (assembly GCA_028476575.1). NCBI lineage: Eukaryota > Metazoa > Arthropoda > Insecta > Hymenoptera > Platygastridae > Platygaster > Platygaster robiniae. The sequence continues at coordinate 39,723,792 of CM052022.1, forward strand.
AATCCGGAAAAATTACATGAAAATTGAATTTTATGTAGAAAACAGCTCTATCAATAAAGTCAGTGTTTAAATTTGAAAATCCATAGACGAACTTGGGAAAATTGAAAACGAAAAAGTGAACGGTCCCGGGAAGAAATCAACCCCCCTCTTTGCTTCAAAAGAAAAGTTGCAGGTAACTTTTGATTTGAAAAGTGCTGGCAGGTTATAGCCGCGGCCTCGGGGGCCGCTGGATGCATTTTTCATGTCCCGATCAAAATACAGACGTGCCGACGCCGGCGATTGCAGCGCGCTATCGCATTATATGTGTATACGAATGCCGCCCTTGCAAGTCCCGGACCGTTCGACCTTTTCCGCAAGCCAAACACGCGTTCGTATTCCCATTGTGCGGGAGGACTGTATATTCAAAGAGCGTCATTTCATCCGCGAGGCAACTCTTGAGGCTTTTGTCTCGCGATTTCTCTCGTCATTCTCGCGATTCGTCTCGGCTCGAAAATTTTTGCTGAAGAACTAGGGACTGCGTTTTTCAGGTGTTGGACATAGTTTGGTTTTTTCTGGCATTACCTATGAAAAATTATATCGAAAAGATGGGTTGTTCTTTAGGACATATTGTTTTTGTACAAGTGTTCCTTACAGGCAATAAATTTTTCCATTATAAATTGACTAGGTTTACCATTACGCACTCCGCGCGTTTATTTACTCGGACGTACTTCGCTGCTGAAAATTTCCAACGAGTATTCCAATTGGTTTTCCAATCAAAAATTGAACTTGAATTGTGGACATTGTGAATCTCAAAAACAATTATGAATCACGGAACAATTCTAAACTCGCAGCTAACTTCAGAGAGTTACACAAGATGGCTGCCACCATCATGTCATCTCCTTTTCCTATTTAGGATTATGCAATTGTGTTATAATTTCAGAAATAATCATAATGAAAGACGTGCATGACTAGACAGCAAAAAAATGCGATATTGATATCTATTTTGCTTCAGTCGCATTAATAATAAACTACCGCTGACCTGTGTGAACTATCGAAGAAAACTGGGTTGTATATTCTAATTTTAATTCCCCGTGCTACTAACCACCTCATCAAAATTTCTTTCCATACAGATTACTGTTGATTTTATTTGCCTGAAGTTCCAAACGTTTAAAATTAAACATATAAATTTTATAAGTTGATAAAGGAGAAAAAAAATGTCTAGCTACTTGTCACGCCCCGGTGACATTGAGAAATCAAATTATAATACTGCGCATGTATTTTTTTTAGAATAATCTCTTAAATTACACCTCGCTTTAGATTTCGATATTTTGAGCAGCGGATGTCCAAGCGGCTATCGTCGCTACTCGATTAAGATACATATAAGCTGGATTTTTTCCATTCGATTAGAAATAAGCTGACATATCATACTCGATTAGAAATAAGGAATTGTACCCGCTGATATCGGCAGCTATATAACCAGAGTTCAACGGAGCTCGGAGCTCTGTTCCTTTTCTGGCGGTCGTGTATTTAAACTTGTAATTTTTCCGATACATGTCAATAAAATTAACAGAATTTAACAGTAGTCTGTTTGTATTATTTTTCAAGCCGGGTCTCTGAAATTTCGTTCACGAACTCACGAGCCTTTTAAACTCGCTGGTTTGTAACACTGCTTTAAAAAATTTTTTGATAATAACAACAACCTTGATGATCCCCAAAAAAATATTCGTCACACTTCCCGTCATGATGAAAAATTAAAAAATTTATACATTTTTTATTTTCGTTTAATTTCAAACGTTTGGAACTTGAGGTGCATTTGATTTTACTGTTGATAATTGATAATACAAAGCTTCAATTTTTCTTTATGTCAATGCTAAAGAGATTTTGCAAGATAAATTCTTCCCGTACAGATTTCTATTTATTCACGGCATCAATTTTTCTTTACGTCAATGCTAAAAAGAATAAAAAATATTGCTAACTAAATTCAAACACCTCGCAGCCAGATTCATAGCCTACTCAATACCCAATACTTAAGTTGTGAATGAAAATGGCTGCCTCCATAGATCAAGATGGCTACCCTCCATAACGTCAATGGCTGCCCTCCATGAAGCAATCTCCTTTTTTCTCTTTAGGAATCTTTTACTTTACACAAATGTTCATTGTTGATTCATTTCAGATTGTTTATTGATGATTTAAATTGTCACGTTTTAAAATCTGAGTCTGAATCTGAAAATATCACACTTTTTACAACGAGTCTATTTTCGTGAATTTACTTTTTCTAAATTTGAGTTTGCCCTTATTAAAATCTCACAACGTCGCTTATTTTATAAAATTTTTATAAAGTTCACTATTATTTCAACAATCATCAGCAATTCAAAAAAACCACACTTAAAATCTGAATATACTTAAAATCCATGGATATGAAAAATCCTTACGTTACAAACTCATTTAGCAACAACACTCAGAGATTTTTCCCTGGCGAATATTCGTGCCAAGTGCTCAAAGTTATTACGGATTTCAATCATAGTACTCGGATTGGTCGATACCGAAAGTTGGAATGAAATTACGAACCGCGATGAGTGAAATATGCGAGGGGGTGGCGAGCTTTTGAAGTTAATAAATTCATCGGCCGGCTTTTTGCGCAACGTTCGAGGGTTGTTTTTTTTTTTGCGCGTGTCTTTCGGTCTAGCCCGCGTCTTTCCGCTTTTTATCGGTGAAAGGGGGATTTAAACTTAGTTCGAGCGGGCTAACGGGGACCGGATTTAATAATATCCCATACCGGCAATAAATCAAGTTTATATTTAGCGACCTCGTGCCTTCGGCCGGGTGGCAATAGATACTGGGTGCCCGTGGTTTTCGGTGGCGCTATTTATGGGGAGGGGGAGCTAGGATGTTAAGTTACCCACTTGTAATGGTTGTTCGAAAATTTGATTATGAGTTATTCGCATGAATCGTGAGTAGAGTACTTTTTTTGCAAAGAAAATAATTATTTTGTTTGAAACCATTTTTCGAAATCAGGGAAAACATTTCTTGTTTGTAATGTTAAAGGAAAATGATCAGTAAAAAATGTTATCATGAAATATTTGCAAAAATTCCGAATTGTTTTTTTTAGTTCTGCTTCCTAATTTATTATCGTAGTTGTTGACAAAAATTATACCTCATTTCCAAGTTTTAACTGTCAAACTTGAAAGCTGCATCACGTTCCACAGTCTGAAAAATTCATCCCCTCTTCTTTCCCCGCCTCCTAACAACCTCTTCCATCAAGAAAAGAAAAGGCAATGGAAACGCCAAAGGTCGAAGAAAGAAGAAAAAAAAATCGGATCCAGTACGCTTCACGGAGCCGCCGAATAGGACCGACCGAGGCGTGCCATGAATCTTTCATCGGCTCACGCCGAGCGCCCGGAGGAAGAATCATCCCCGAGCTATCTGTCCGAGAACTCGCGCCCGTCGTACACGGCATTAATACCCTCGATCTTGGCGATCTTTTCGACGTCATTCCGATGCGTCATTCGATCGACCTAGCCCCAGCTTTGTTCGCTCGCGCGAGCAAGACGATTTTTACCGAACCCTACTTTTTTGAAGCAGAATTTTAAGCCTTTGCTGTATTTCGTGGTTTTTTTTTTTTTTTTTTTTTTAAACTATAGAATACTAAATAGGATGAAGAGAATTTTCATATGTCTGTCGTGAATTTCTCAATTTTCCTGTACACAGTTTTGGAAAATTCCTAGCAACTAGGAATAATTCTGTAATTTTTTTTTCTATGTTAATGTAATTATTTAGATTAATTACTTGCTCAAGTTACAAACTGCATCAAATTATGCGATTATTTCAATCATATCTGATGTAGAAAATTTTGCTCTAAATAATAGATTTTTTAATTCACAATTTCGAAGATCCCTTTTCCGAAACATCAAAATCTCAAATATTGAGAAAAAATTGTATATTTCATTAATTAAGTCTATATTATTAACTGTTTTCTATTCATGTACTTATCAATTTTTTTTACTCTTTCACGTTTCGAGAAATTTTCTAAAAAAATTTTAATCAAAAATTTGTTAATTCAAGCACTGAATCATAATTGTAAAAAGCAATTTCATCATTAATTTACATAAATCTATTATATTACAATCAATTTAATTTTTAGATGCAAAATATTTACAATTTCAAAAATTTATAATCCAAAATATCGAAATCACGAATTTGCCTGAATTTCGAAATTTTAAATTTTCATTAATTGGATCCGTAATCATAACTATCAGCATTTCTTTTGCCTCATTTCGTGGGAAATGCAACCGGAAAAATCATCGCGGAAAATGAAATTACAGAATTTAAAAATCTAAAAAAAAAATAGCAAAAATTTATTTTCAAGTGGTCGATATCACTGATGATTTCGATTTTTTTTAAATTTCCAAGTAAAGTCACGATTTCATTCTCTAAATTTTTTAATGTTCAATTGTTAAATTATTTACTCAATGAAAAATTTTCTTTATTGCAAAGATATCTTTTAAAAAATGCGTTAAATTTCGTTTTTCGATACAAAGTTTCAATTCATTTCATATTGAAACGAATTTTACTATAAAAACCCCATAGAGTAATTATACCATCTAAAATTCTAAATATAATTTTTATTGATAAGTAACATTTCTACTAATTTTACGCATATAAAATTTTTACCAATTTTACCTAATGGGAAAATTTTCTTCATTTTTGAATACTTACCTATGAGAATTCAGTCAATTCAGTATTAAATGATGAAAATTTATAATTTTGAAAACTCTTTGTTTGAAATATCAATATCACAATTTTTTCTTATTTATGATTTTAATTCGTTAAAAATTAAAACCATAATCATAACTTTGCTTTATTTATTGCCTCTGTTTTTCAATATTATTTTGAAGTTAATCCGATGACTTCAATCGTCACAACAAATTTCCAAGATTTTCAAATCGAAATAGTTAATAAGTAAATAAATGGTACCGCTGAATTATTATTATTATTATTGTTATTTTTTTCGTAAAAGTCTATCATGATTTCATTGCCCAGGCTATAATTTTTATATTGTTTAATTATTCACTCAATGTCAATTTTTCAGCTAGTTCCTCAAGTTCCTTATGAAGTTTCTGAATTATAAATCGTAAAATTTTAAATTTGCTTTGTTGCAAATATAGCTTTTTCAAAATGCAGTAAATTTTGTTTTGTAATACAAATTCACCATTTGCTTTATACTGAAATGAATTTTTTTTTAAATATCTTTATACAGAGCCTATGTTATCTGACATACTAATATTCTTCACTTTCTATTAAATTTATTATTCGATTTCTATACAATTTTCACTAATTCTATTCTGTGCTGTATAAAAAGGCAATTTCCAAAACTGACAATACGATATTTTATCGACAGTTTGCTAATAATTCACTCTTAAATAAGCGATTTTGAATAAATCACAAAAAAAAATTCTGAAAATTAAAAATTCAAAGATTTATGTTTATTTCCAATCCCTTCACGCTTTGTCCACGAAAATCACTATAGAGTGAATTTTTATTTCCTACATCAATCCCTCTCCCTCTTCCATCTCACTAAATTTGCATTTCGCAAACATAAAGAAGTATCATAGTCGTTTCGAGAAAGATAATAATGGGTCCAATGGCATAGAAGAATCGGAACAGTTAGATGAGAAAGGGGAGGGGGGCATTCAGAAAAAGGGTGGGGGTGGAAATCCGATTCGGATTCAACGGGGATGGACGAGGTTGGATGAGTCGGATCGGCTCTCATCGTTCATTCATGGGGCATTTATTCCGCATCATACTCCCCCTCCCTTTTCTATCCCTACGCTCCTACACATAACCCTCGGGTTTCTTACGTCGTTTTCTTGTCCTACCCGCGAAATGGATCAGGATCAGCCGAGATATTATGCCCATCTTCGGGGATCGCGTAGATGACTTTGCGACATGGAGACGATGGAGAGGGGGAGGGGGAAGAAGGGGGCACGTAGACCAAGGGAAAAGTGCACATTAATTCAGTATGCGGAAAAATTTTCACGGCGCGAGAGTCATTTTTTCTCGAGTTTTTCCTGGAACTGGGTAATAATTTTCAGTGTGATTCACGGCCGAGGCCGTGGGGAGCATTCGTAATTTTTTTGTCGAGTGTGAGTGAGATGATCCTGCTGGAACTGAGAATTTGGAAACATTTTTTTTTCTTTAGTGAAGATTGGTTGAATTTTCAAAGTATCTTAGAATTTTGAACATCTTGAAATAAATTTGTGACGGGAAAGCTTTCGTGTTTAAAAATATTTTATTTTTATCATATTTAAATGTCTCATTTATGAAATTGTAAACACACAAAATTAACGTTAAATCTCTTTAAAAAATTAAAAATTTTTCTGACGAAAAAATTCTCACGCAACTTCATAAACCCTCCTTAACCAAAATTCTAGTATTTTTCCATCCTCCAACATAAGAAAAACATGGCTTATATATACCTTCCCTTATTTTTCTTCTTTCCTTTTATATTTTTTACAAGGGTCAAACTTCAACAGAACCGTAGAGAATAAAAACCTCTTTCACCCGCAAGAATTCGTACTACATGATAATGCCATTATTTTTGCCAAGAGCCCGAGAAAAAATTGCGCACATTTTTGCGAGTACACTTTTTGTAACGACGTTTATGAACCGAAATTCTCTCGGGAGCGCAATGTTTGGGGTAAAAAACTGGAGATGAAATCACCCTCGTTACGGGCACTTTTATTTCCGAGTGGAACAAAAATGCGGCGGGAAACTATCGCGTATTTAATCGAGATAATTTCGCGACATTTTAGCCGGGCGAAAGCTTGTTAAGGGAACGCGCGATTCCTCTCTTGGTTTTGTCGAAATCCTACTGCCCGCAGGGCTGGCTCGAATAACAAACTGCAACTATTCCCACACAAAAGGGCCATCGAGTGACCGGAAGAGCTTTGTTACCCGATTATTACCTCACGACGTCCACAAGGATTCGCTCTGCTACCAACTTTCCTTTGTCTTCGTTACTGTAATTATTTGGAGAAGCGAGTTTTTACTTGTGCTACGGTTTTGGTTTACTTAGTACGTGTAATTGACTCCAATATTTAAAGCTGGTTTAGATTGGATTGTTCTGCGTTTAATTATGTTGTTAATACCTCTTAGGTTTTGAGGTTAGTTTGTCAGTGGAATTAGTATTAACGTTGGCGAAAGTAGGGGAGACGTCAAGCACACGCATGAACCTATGTAACACTTTTCGAATCGGGAATTTAAAAGTTCTTCGTATAAATTTTCTGCTTCTAACATGTACATTCATCGAAATTGCCAACTGCGATACGCTCTAATTTTGTCAAAAACGAACATGAAAAGTTTTTTACCCGTCGTAAATACACGATAACGAAGCGATAAGCCATCCTTCCGTTCGCGTTTATCGTCGATGAAAAATAAACGACAGCGAAAGCATAAAAAAGTAATAACTGGCTTCTCGAAAATTCACTGGAAAAGCTGTTTCCTCCTCTAATTGAACGTCACTGAAACCACCGTAATAATTTTATTCACTCGCGATTCCCGGTGACTCTCCGGAAAAAAATCCACAAACCTGGAAAAAAACTCGCAGAAAAGCGGAAGATGATTCTTGACCCGCAAAACTCATGTTATAAGTTGGCAAATTTTGAGTCTGGAAAATGCCTCGAAATTCAAACGAGTCGAGGATAAAAGTTAGACGCGGGTCAAGTCGGATTTCGAACTAATTTCGCGCGAAGCATCTGCTCGTTTTGGCTTTTTTTTCCCTGCCTTTTTTCGGACTCGCGTTTCCGCTGAATAAACGATAAATCTTGGGCTGGGCGAAACTTCGGCCGGTCCGTTAAGTTGGGCCTCCCGGGAAAATGTAATTCCGTCGCCGCCGGAGAATCATTCCGCGATTTCGTGTTTAATTAAAATCTGATTCAAAGTTAGCGTCTCGGTTCGACGCAAGTGCGCTTAATGCATCGGCGAAAGAGTTTAACCGCCACTTTTGCTTCATTCGCCTGGGTTGGAACCGCAGTTTGAGGTTTCCCTCGTTTCCTTTTTTATCAATTTTGTTCCCCGAGGTGGCGAGGTTCAAGGATGGGAGTGACGGAGTTGTCTTACACTTTGTGTAATAGGGGAAGATAACTGTAGAAAAAAAGAGTCGGAAGAAAAAGGGATTAATCATTTTTTTCATAACTCACTTTCATCACTCAAAATGACAGTTTTTCCGATTGTTTTCAGTGAAAAAAGTGACCGATTATTGCTGATGACGAAAAGGTGTATGCGCAAGTAAATGTGAGTTCACACTAATGCGTTGTGTTCTACAAGGGTTACTATTTATATTTCGGGAATGGGCAACCCTAGTCTTTTCACTTCAAATCTGCCATTGGCCACTCAAAGTTTGACTTTTTTTCAAAAAGAAGAGTACTCAGATGATTTTGACTTACGAGCAATATTTGTGTTGTTTACAGTGACTTCAGAAATTCATCTTTGCCCACGAATAGAATTGACTCGTGAACACATTTGTGCGATAATTTTTTACAACTTTCGACGTGGACTATCTCAGCAACAGTGTATCGATGAACTTAATTCGACTTTCGGTGATGAAGCACCATCAAAAACCTCTGTGTATCGGTGGTATACAGAATTCAATCGAGGCCGTAGTTCGCTCGCGGATGAATTTCGTGAAGGTCGTTCGAAATCGGTTGTTATGCCAGAAAACATTGACGCTGTCCGGGAACTGATATCGCAAGATCGTCATGTGACGTATCGTGAGATCGAGGCAACTCTAGGCATTATAGTATGACCAGCATCAATAAGATATTGCATGAACATTTAGCCGTGAAGAAGATTTGTTCGCGTTGGATCCCGCATAATTTGACAGAAGCTCAAAAAAAGACTCGTGTCGATTGGTGCAAAGAAAAGCTCAAGAAGTTCGATCGCGGTGCCTTGAAAGCTGTTTGTAATATCTGTACAGGTGACGAATCTTGAATCTATGGGTATGAGCCGGAAAAAAAACAGCAATCTACTGTATAAGATGAGCCAAATCCGACAAAAGTTGTTCGCGCAAGAAGCACTTCGAAGCAAATGGCCGCCTATTTCTTCGATATTACTGGACATGTGGCAACTGTACCGTTAGAGCATCGTAGAACGGTCAATTCTGAATAGTACACAGCCATTTGTTTACCAGAAGTCATCAGTAAAATAGAGATCTTTTTATTCCCGCCCATTAAAAACGAATTGCGTGGTGAACGTTTTTCGGCGCCTGAAGAAGCCGTCGATGCGTTCAAAACACATGTTTTAGAGATTCCTCAATCAGAGTGGAAAAAATGCTTTGAAAATTGGTTCACACGCATGCAAAAATGTATTGATCATCATGAAGAATACTTTGAAAAACAATGAAGCTATTCTCGATGAAAAAAATTTGTTCGTATTTTCTATTCCCGAAATACAAATAGCAACCCTCGTATGTCATATTCGTACAACTTTTGCAGACGTGACAAATCTGTATTGTGTACAAGAAACACTCTAAAAAATACTGCGATTGTAATAATTGTCGCAGTTTTGCGGTAGAGTGTAAAAATATTGCGTATTTCAACGTTATAAACAAGTAGAATCACAAATAACGTATTGTTGTAAAGGCGCCGGAACCTTTAACACATCGCTACTTGCTGCTTCGAGCTGCTTCGTGTACTTTTGTGTACCTTCGTGTTTGTTCATTATTCATCCGCAACCAGCTTCATCCTGATTGCGCAGTAATCTTGTCGTCAATAAAAACAAATAAAAAGAAAGTAAAACAATGCAGCACTAAATTATTTGATTTCAAGATAAATTCGCAAGTAATTCCTTTATTGGTGCTAATACTACCCAGTCGCGCTGTCTTTTTCTACACTGAATTGTCATGTCGCTCGCCCTACATCCAACCGAATGTCATTGCGCGTTGTGCGTCATCCAGAAAACTTGACCCCTTCTTCTACCGAAAACAGCTAGACAAAAACTGTCATTTTTTTCGTGAATTATAGAAAAAGTATGCTGTGCCACACGTTAAAAAAGCTACGTTTTAAAACTTGCGCTTTTTCAACTTGTACCACAATATACTATTTTTTTGATAGTCTTAATTTTTCGATAAACTATTGAATGCTAGATGGAAGTATATATAAATGCGTTATTGAATTTGTTTCTTGGATTCTATAATAAATAGACATGAAAAAGTTTGATTTACGAAGGTCGGCTTTTTTTGTTCTTCCACTCGCCACATGAGTCACCCGGTGATGAAACGAATCGTAACTCATTAGAAAATGTAGCCACGGGTGTAAGGAGCGTTCACGTGATTATGCAAAGTGCGCGTGCATATGTACATTACGTATATATACGTATGTTTATATATGACGGGAGGGAGGACAAAAAGTGTTGATACCGAGTGGGCGCGGGGGATTCAAATATTAGCATAATGAGGTGACGACGTTGGCCGTAGGAAAACGAGGGCTTCAGTTTCGAAGCGTGTAAAACCCTTCGAGGGGACCAGTCTCGTATCGCGAATTTATAATCACGCGTCACCGGGTTTCCCGCGGTCCACCGAAATAACCGCGGAGTTCATTAATTGAAATCTTGACCGTTGGCGCGGCATACTAATTTTCCATGCTTTTTGCCCGCACCGAAGCATTGTTCCGCGGGATAGCCAGTTCATGGGCTCATGGTCATTGCTTAATTGTCGGGGATGGTTCATATTGTACGTGATCACGGGGTTGGGTTTTGCACGTACCCGGCGAGGACGTCTTTCGGCGGGATGGTTTTTGTCCATTCTGCGGTTTTATGGCAGATGCAGAAGTTTTGGGTTATTGTTTTTCAAAGTATCGTAATGTTTTGGAACAAAGTTTGAAATGTATGACAACAGTTTACATCAAAAACTCGTTTTCATGTCGTAGAGACATTTTAATTCTGATTACATTCATTATTTCGTCAGTAAAATTCTTCTTTTCTTGCTGATTTTTTACCATATTCCCTAAAAAGCCCCATATCATATAATCAGCAAAATTTTTATGAAACGTAGAAAAAAAGAGAACCCTTGATTTCTATTTTACAGTTTCATTCCTTCGTCGTGCATTAGGATTTATTACGTCGAAGATTTGCATCTCGTAATGGCGTTCGCATTTGTTCGCCTCATGGTATATTCGTACACGAAAATGTAATTAAAGTCATTTTTATTTATAACCGACCGCGATGAATCAAACCGCACGAATGGAAGGAAAAAAGTTCAAAGATACGCTTTTTCATACGTATAGCCGTGCCTCGAGCTATTCAGCTGAATATTTTCGGTGGCTCAATTCATGCGGTTGCGAGATTAACCATGGAGCTCGCCCATTTTTTTTTTTTTTTTTTTTTTTTCATTTTTATTCTGCAGAACGCACGCGAATGAATACTTATCATATTTTTCGTCTTTTTGTTGCAGGTAAGACAAGAAGCCGCATTTTTTATGGGAGTTTTTGAAAGTCGTGGACGAGATAACGTGGGTATGTCACGGAATTTTTGGAGGAAATATTTGTTCATCTTTTTTCATACGAAGAGAAATATGTTGATGAGTTTTAAAGTTGTGTACTAAGGATAGCGAGTAGACGTTTTCATGATGAAAATTTGAATTACGTAAAGAGTATTTTGTTAGATAATGGTTTTTCCTATAACTGTATAGAACTTCATGTCAGGAAAAGGATTCATCATAATCTGAATATCTAAAATGCTAAATTTAAAAGTGGTTTGACTCGTAAATCTGTTATTTCTTTTCCTTATGCGGAGGGACTTTCTGAAAGATTGAGTAAAGTTTGTACAAATCGTAATTTAAAATTGGTGCATTCGATTGGGAATCAAATGGATAGAAGTATTATTACATGTGGCAAGGATGTTTTACCAAAAATGGAAAATATGAACATTATAGGAATATTTCTCAATCCTCGGTTCCTCAAAATGTTTTATCTCAACATCGTTTAGTTACACTAAGAGAAATTTATAACAAGCATTACTATATTTGTCTAGCACTGCAGCTTTAGTCTGCAAATATAATACTTAATGCCATACTGAAGTAATACTTCTTAACGTTTTTGTATTGTACTCCGTACTTGACAAGATAATAGTAAATGCATTCGAGTAGAGTAAATTTTGAGAGACAAGTATGGCACGAATCGCTATATTTGTGTGCGCGGAAAAAAATTTTTTGTACGACCCCCCCCCCCTTCCTCCCTCTGTTGTACCGTCATTTGTGACATGGTGACTTTTGGATATATTCGTCATTTTTGTCCTGTACTGAGGGTCGTCCTTGAAATGTTTTTTTTCCGTTGCATCCGAGAGAGCGCATCTCACCGACTCGTCTAGGTTGTGGCCCCAGTTACTGCAGCTTGAACTTGGCTACCTATTGGCGGCCTCGATGCAACAACACCGCGAGGTTCTTTAGTATTCGAAAGAGTTACAATAGCACTTAAAACACCAACGTATCACGTGACTTTCGGCTCGTCAATTTTTACCAAACGTCTAGGAACATATCGTGCGCTTACAGTGAATAGTAGGCATTTAAATATGAGATGATGCTGAATTACTTTTTTCCCATAAATACTGGACTTGTAGCATTTTCTAATAGCACAAAGGAGTAAAATTTCGTATTACCTACACTGACCTAAGGACAAAAATAGAAATTTGACCCTCATCCTGCCATTCCAGTTTTTTATGGGAATTTGACCCGAGAATTTTTTTCCGTCTAGCACTGCAGATCGAGTCCGAATATGTAATACCTAATACAAGCGTAAAAATATACCTAAATGATTTTTTTCTATTTCTCTGCGCTTTTCTCTCAGATTATAAAAACAACTGTATACAGACAACTAATTTTATTATACTGTTTCTCGCAGATATTATCGTATGAAAAAAGCAGTGTGCACTTATCTCTCGCAACACTTATTACCATACTGGAATGGTAGAACCACGAATCTTAGAATAGCGATTATAAATTGTAGTAAATATCACCATAGATAGCTGCGTACTGTTTGCTATTAACGGATGGTGATTATTACTGTATAGCATTCAGGAAATTTTACTATTTTTATGAAGCTGCAGTTGCTAGACTCAAACGTCATTTATTATTACACTAGGCTAGTGACATTGTCCATATGATACTTATTGCTATACTATCAAGTATCTATTGTTATTTTTCGAGCAATACTTACTGAAATATAGTAATCAATGCTATATCTTCGTAATTTTCATCATATAAATTTACAAATATAGCGATTCGTGCTATATATTTTTTTCAGTGTATGAATTATGAGCTTGAGTGGGATAAATCAAGAATATTGCATTGTGAGTTTAATTGGAAAAAAAGAGAAACGGTTGAAATGATATATAATAAAATGAACGGGTCTAATATCAACAGAAAGACAGGACAGAGAATCTAAATGGGCCGTATGATCCGTAATTTACGAAGTTGGGTGGTTTATTACGTGTTTGAGTTTTTGATTATTATATTGGTATTCTCACGCCATCTTTTTGTGATGATGTACTTTTTAAAATTTTAGTATTGTAGGAACCTTTGACAAAGGAAAATATCGGTACTGTAAGCTGATTTTTGTTTTTTTAATACATTCAAATATTAATTAGAGGCTTTTAAATTTAGAAAAAGTACATGTTTGCTTATTTTCGGTGCTTGTAAAACATAGATAACAGCGATAGAAAAATCCAGAAAAATTAGATCTTTAACCTTACATTATACACTCAAATCATGCCAAGTTTCAAACATTTATCATAAGTTTTGCACAAGTTATGAATTTTTGAACAAAATATATGAAAAACTACATGTGAATCCCATTTCAAACTCCAGTCGTTTTTTTTCGTGGCACGTGTAAATTTTGTCCAATTTGCTTTAAACTTTACAAAAATTTTTTTTTTAATATCTTGATCGAGTTTAAGCCCTGAAATGAAAAAAATTCCGACATCACCAAAATAAATGACACCCTACAATTTACACACAAATAATTGCAAAGAAACCGCCTTTTTTTGAAAAAAATTGAAGAAAAAAACGAAGAATTTTTTTGTTCAAGAGCGAATCGCTCCTCGTATCTTACTCGATTCTCAACTTATGGCGTTCCTTCGTGTTTTGAATCTCATCTCGTCGTATTTCTTGCCGCGTTCGGGAAGTTGGCGAGTATCTCGAGTAATTATAGTTTCGCGGCAGCCAACAATGGCGCAGTTAATTAGTTCCTGCCGTCGTTCCGCGCGCCGCGAAGCGGGGAAAATCTAAAAACTCGGCGACGATAAATCATTTTGCCCCTTTCGCGGCAAAAAGTCACACGATCACGTCGCGTGTTTCAACGCCAACCATCCCCCCACCCCCCGCGAAAAAGCCCCGGTGGTTTCACATAGCTCGAAAATTTCGCGGCAACTTGTAATAAAGTTAAAACGGCGCGGGAAAAGTTTGATTTACATATTTCTCCGGGAAAATTCCGCGGTGGGTTTTTTTTTTCTTCGCCAGCATCAGCCCTTTTTTTGCACCATTTAGAGAGGTACGGGTGTGTTTAATGTGCTTCGTACGCGGGATTTTCGTGTTGCGTATTGCGAGTTTTTACGACTGTGAGGGACATGAAAAAATTTTTTCTTTTATTACTTGTGATTGCGGGTATTTCTGTTGTAAAGGTGGAAAAATTCTGTGTACGATGCAACGTTGGTTAATAATGAATGGATTGTGGTGAATTTGATTGGAAATTGTAGTCGTAAAATAGTTATGATCTTGGTTGTTAATTCTGATAGTTTTTATGAGATACAATCTTTTATTGAATTTTTTGTTGCTGAGATTACGATATTTAATACTAAAAAATTACAAAATTTGATCGTATTCGAAAGTTTATTCTGGTATAGTTTAATTTCATAATTTGGTTTTTACGTATAAGATCTTAGAAGAATTTTTGAATTTCTGAAAATCCTTTTGCCGAATTTTCTTGGCTACTTTTCCATTATTTTCTAAGATCTTTTGATCTCACTTTCATTTCGCAAATCACCCAAAAACTGTAGGGGTCACGACTAGTAGCAATTTGGGAAAATACGCATGGGTAAAATATCGAAAAATACGAGTACAGAAAAAAATACAATCATAAAGTGTAGTTTTATCCGCTTTTTGAACTTTCCACAACTCACAGAATTTATCATAATTTTCTAAAATTTTAGATTTTTAGTGAAAACTTTTTGATTTTCAAAGCTTCAAAGAATACACGAAGTTTCTGTAGTTCTACAGCATTTTCGAAAATTTCTATAATCTACAAAAATTCACATGCATTTTATGAAATTCTACAAATTTTTATAATTTTTCAGAATCGTTGACAATCTTTACAGTATCGAATGTTTTCTGTTTCAGAACAAAATTTTTTAACTTTAAACCTAAAGGGGTATTAAATTTTTAGCAATTTATAAAAAATGTTCTATAACATGCCAGATTTTCTTTCGTTTTGAAATACTTTTGAAATAAATATTCCAAATTTTTATTAAAAGCAAAGTTTTTTAATGCATGTATCGAAGGAAAACACGATGAAAATAATTTATAAAGATATTGTAAAATTGAACAAAAACTTTTGATTTTCATAGAATTATTAAGAGTTTTTAGAATTTTTAATGTGTTATAATTTTCTAAAATTTTCAAAATTTTCGGTAACATACCAACTATCAAAAACTTCCACAATTTTACGAAAATTTGTGGACTTATGAGCATGTTCTGTAATTTTTAAAACTCTGCAAATTTTTTAGATTTTACTTTAAAATTTCAAAAACAGTTTTATGCATATTTAAAGAAACAAAAATTTGTGATAATAAACAGAATATACAAAATATATAAAAATTAAATGAAATTTTACCAATTTCTCAAATTGTTCAAATTACTGTCAATCTAAAGAATTTTAAATACTTTCAGATTTTCAAAAACTGTCTAAATTTCGATCGTAATTTTTTTCGAAATGTTATGAAAATATTTTAACTTGTCAAAATTTTTCCTATTTTTCAGATGCCTTTCATATACTGCAAATTTTTTATGAAAAAATTGGAAAAAATATTTGTATGTATATTTATGTCGTCGGAAGACATTAAAATAATGAGAACAATCTTTTAAATGATAAATGTTTTCTGAAATGTCACGAAAATTTCAATTTTTTTGGAATAATTGACAGTTTTCAGAATTTTCAATGTGTTATGATTTTTCCAAATTTTTATTGTTCCTAATAATATAAAACGAACTACCCAGGACTTTCAAAATTTTTAAAAATTTTTGAACCTCGTAAAGTTTTTTGGTGATTTTTCAATATTTTTCTAATCTTTTAAATTTTCCTTAAAAATTTGAAAGATGTTACTGTGCATATTTCAAAGAAATATATTAAAAAACTCAAATTATAAAATTGTGGACATTTTCGAAAATTTAAAAAAAAATTTGATTTTTTCAGATTGATTGACATTTTCTATAATATCCAATGTGTTAAAAGTTTTCAAAATTTGTACAGCTAACGCAAATTTCTTTTGGTTTGCAAGTACTTTTCAGGTATTTCAAATTTTTGTTAACAATTTGAACAATCATTATTGGGCATATTTAGTGAAAACATGATTTTGTACACTATATATACGGAATTAATTCACATTTTCTAAGAATTTTTTTAATTACTGACAATTAAAAAATTTTTTGATTTTTGAAAAATTTCCAACTTATAACAAATTTTTCATTATTTTTAAAGTTTCTTATCTTCTATTTAAAAATGTTAAAACATTACATGCGTATTTCGACGAAATATAATAATAAACGCCCCCCCACTCAAATAATTAAGTCATTTACTACGCACCCTGAAAAATTGCGTTCTGCCGCCTCTGACCTCACCATAATATTTCAAAAAGAACATTGCTCCGCGGAATAAATAATTGTGACATTTGTTAACTTGCATAATATTGGAATCAAAGAATCATTAAAAAACCAGCTAAAAAATCACTATCCCAACTCTGTATGATTCTCAATGATTCGGATGATTCCAAAGTAAAAAATCACAAAACATAACCTCAAAATCAAATAAAAACATACATTTCAAGTTAGAAATCCATTCACTCCATGAACAAATCGCCCCTCGCGAAGCGGTAAAAAATTTATTCACGGTCTTTTTTATTCCAAAGTAAATTAACTAAGACCCTTCTCGTTATTGCCGGATGGGGTTTTTTCGTCTCGGGAAAACGTAAACAGCCCCGGGAATCGTTTCCACGGGACATTAACAAGACAGACGGAGGCCATCGTCGTCGTCTGCGAAATCAGAGAAGGAAACTTGGTGGCCCAACTTCGCGGGGATTTAAAGGCAGTAAATTGACCTTGAGGGTTATGCCGGGAAGTTAAGAGGATTCGATTTCCTTACAGTTCACTTTGGGTTTTGCCACCGCTACCCAATCCCTCTGCATCCTCTCCCCCCTCTCCCCCACATTTCCCTTAAACAGACTAGAAACGCCACGCTTAGTTTGCGATATCGCGCAAGAGCTCGCCTACGATAATGGCCACTCGTGAAAATTGTTTAACGAGCCTCGGCGAAGAAATTAACGGCCGTTTGGTAGCGCAGAGTTTTAACAATTTCGACTTTGGTCGAGTTGCCACGGTAATGGGGAATTTCGTTTTTTTAGGATAGAAAGTTTTGAGGTGGGAAATGTTTTTTTTAACGAGCAGTTCTATGGAAAAAGAAGTTCAAAAATGGGGGAAGTTAGAAGCGTAGTCCCCCCCCCCCCCCTCAAAAAAAGATGATGGTAAGATTTTATTTCTTGATTTTTAGGCGAAATTTTGACAACGTTTCTTTCATTTGGTTATGCTTATTTTACCATCTGAAATATTGCCATCTACGTAGGTACTTGTTATTTGTTAAGTATTCCTAGGAAAGGTTATTTTAGTAATTCGTTATGCTAGAGTATTCGAAAAAAATAAATGTCTATATATGATAATTTTAATTTATTCATACGTTTTTTCAAAACTTTTTTGATGCTGTAGATCTTTTAGTTTTAGAACTTTTGATTTTGAGATTTTAAATTAAGGAAAAAATTCTGATCGATTTTTTTATATCGAAATTTTAAGTTCTAAACTTGAAAATTATATTGATTCTAGGATTCTGAATTAGTAAATACACTGTCTAGGGATTCAAAGATCTCAATACAGTAAATTTATAACCTGAAATCTTCAATTCTAGAATGTTATACATTTACCAGAATTTTTATTAAAAATTTTCAAGTCTAGAGTTAATTTTCCTGAAGTAAAGAATTCAACCGTTTCTAATTTTTGTATTCTAAAATTCTGAAATTTCAACATCTACTATGTATAGAGTTCTACAATTTTGGTACCTAAAGTATGAAATAATAAAAATTTATAGTGTAGAATGTATGATTAAGGCATGTTGATTTTTTCACTATAGAACCCTAAAGCTGTGAAAAGTTGAAGATTTTTAAAAAAATTTCATTTTTATTGTAAAATTGTTTGGTCTCTGCTAGATAGTGTTCAGAAACTCTGAGTTTTGCAATATTTATTCATAGAATTTCTAGAATTTATGAGAAAAAAAATTTAGAATTAGAACTAAAAAAATTTAGAATTTCTGACTTGTAAATTCGTAAATAAAGAATAATTGCATAAGTCCACTATCCTAGAGAAAAGAATTTATAGAAATAGGAATAGTAATTTTCAATATTTAACAATATTCTGTTTTTTGACACAGTCCTAAAATTCTCAGTTTCAAAATTAGGAATGCTTCTATACTGAATTCTTCAAATTTAAACTATATGAATCAAACCTCTAAAACATCGTATTTTTACTCTATTAAATTGTAGGATTCGTAGTTTGAGAATGTTAAAATCTAGGATTTCCGAATAACACAATTTTCACAATTTATGAATCTTTCGAAACAAAAATGAAGAACGATTTTCACCTTCTATGATACTATATATGTATTTCAATTATTTCGTGTTTCATTCATTCAGCATTTTTTTATTTTTTCATTGATTATTTATAAGATTCATTAGTACATTGAATTTTCAAATTATTACCGATATTCCTGATATTTGTAGCTTACATTTTTTAGTGCATATTTTATTTGTACAGTATAATTTTTATCTAATTCATATTAAATTGATAATTTGCAAGGTTGGAGTTTCTGAAAATTCAAAAGATATGGTAAATTAATAAAATTTTTAAAAAACTGTAAACTTTTTAACTACTCTTTTTAAACTTTTGAATCATCAAGTTTGATGTTTTTCCACCGATTTCTTGGATTTTTTTCAAAATATTGGCGATCTGGAGACTTTCAAATGTTCACTTATTTTAAATACTTTTCAAAATTTTCAACGTAATGCAAGCTGTTTGAAATTTTTGAAATTTATAAAAATTATCTAAATCAAGATAATTTTTCGTATCGAATGCTTTTTAGGTACTGCCAATTTTCATTAACAAATTGAAAAAAAAATTATTGCATGCATAAACCTATTTCGTCGAAATACACATAATAATGAACACAATTTTAAAAATGATGAATGTTTTATGAAATTTCTAATGAGTTATGATTTTAAAAAATATTTAATTTTTCTAAGACGATGAAACCAACTACTCAACACTCGCAAAATTTTATCAAATTTTTTTCAAACCCGTCAACAAAATCAAGCTAACTTTATCGAACGTATTAATTCATTTTGCAAATTCAGATTCAAAAGATTTCTCGAAAATCTTTCTGTTTTCATTAAAAAAATAATAACCATCTCCCAAACCAAGAAAAAGGAACACCGCTAGCATCTCATTATTTCCTCGAACATAATCAATCGCCCATTGCATCCCGCAAAAACGACCCCGACAATGGCAATGCAGAAACGGCGAATAGCGAAGCGAAAACAAGAAAAATTAAAAAGCCTCGCAATAAATCTCGCTCGACCCCCCGTCGACTGGAAACAAAATGAAAGCTCCGTTTCGAAAGCAAGAGTCATTCTTCCTTATTCGAAGCCAATCAATATCGGCATCACTCGTTGTCTCCGTTTCTTGCCACTCTCTCTCTTTCTTTCTCGCTCGTTGCGCCCTGCATATCACGATATTTACATGTCAGGTACACAACGCACGCCACCTCGGCCAGGGGAGCACTTTAGCATTTGCGCCGCGCCCTCCTCGCAAAACAGCGCACACAGCGCACCAAAGTTATTAAACTCGAGGGCTTTTCGCTCGGTGCGCGCCGGGTAAACACGTACTTTCCGGCATCGGCCACGCTCAAAGAGCTTTCGCGTACACAGATTTTCATCCGGGCGATACGGAAACGGTCCGTTTGTGAAAAAAAAAAGTATCAATATAACATAGGAAAGCAAAATGATGAAAATTCGGGTACGCGATATCGTGCAATTACTCTGAAAGCATTTTTTTCAATAGGAGAAGATAAATAGTAACATGGGGCGGCAAAATGCGATTTTTCCGGGCGGGTGGTAAATGACTCAATCATTTTAGGGAAGGGGGTGTTTGTATTTGTATACGAGTCAAAATCACAAGTCTGACTTTGGAAAAATAAAAATACTGCTCAATAGTTATTGAAAAATCCATGGTTTTTGTTTTGAAACTTACATCGCCGCAAAGCATTCATTTTTCAACGTATCAACGTAACTTTTGTGAATTTTCGTTCGGGAAGGTCTGGTGATGAATACAGTATGAAAACATTCATCAAAAGTTGATAACAATTTACTGTCTTTTCACGATAAACTATGAAACTCGTGCGCGTAAAATTTAATCACATCGCGCTGCGCCTGTCTGCAACCTACTGGGTTTTGTATAGATAAAATAGTTTTAGAGAGCTCAAACTTTCCAAAAAGTCCGATCATACACTCAAAATTATGACAAGCGTGAAAACACCATTAAAAACGAAAATTCCCTTGACACATTTTCAATGCGAACGTCAGAAAACATGGTTTTTCATTCGAATTACAAAAAACAGTCAATTGTTATTAACTTTTTGAAAATATTTTCATACTGTATTCATGGCTAGACCTACCTGAACAAAAATATACAATAGTTACGTTGATACGTTGAAAAATGAATGCTCAGCGGCGATGTAGGTTATAAAAAACACGGATTTTTCGATTAAACAATCATCGGTTTTTATTTTTTTCGATAAAAACTATGATATTTACAAAAAAAGTGTAAACGGAAGCTAACATTCTTTTTTGAATAGCTATTGAGCAGTATTTTTTATTTTTCCAAATTCGGACTTTTGATTTTGACTCGTGACGTCACCGAGTGGACAATACTTCTCCGCGTTTTCGAGCGCTCGGCGAGTTGACCAAGTTTTTAATCAATTATTTTTATTTCAATGTCTGCAATTCTTTTCTTCATATTGTTTAAACACAGATACACAACTAGGATTATTATTATTACTCATTGTAAGCTGTTTTTGTTGATTTCTTGAATTACACAGTTAGGCAAAAATTGACTTTCGAAGTTGGGATAGGAAAATTTCATCGAAAACGATTCCCAAAAGGGTTTTGTTTAGATCGCTCGCGTTTCCGAGTAATAAATTTTTTTTTAATATATAATTTTCTCTTAAATAAAAATTTGTTATTACTGACCGAACTGTGTTATTAAGTGAATTCGGTAAATGTATTCAGTGAATTCGGTGAATGTTGCATACCTCTCGAAATTCGATCCAACCGCGATAAATTCGTAATAAAGCTTAGAGTGTTGAATAATTTCCGCGTTCATTTGAATGCACTAGCGAAATTCCAATTATTTTCATTCGCGAGTTTTAACTTCCACGGCGATACCTGCAGTAATATTTGGCGAAAAATTTGAAAATCGCTTATGTAATGAAATTCTTCCTCGCGTAGTTTTTCGCGATTAAATTCTGAATTTATAAGAATTTTATTTAAGGGATTTCGCGTTTGTGAATTCAGCAGTTTTAAGTTGTATTGAATTGTTTTAAGATGATTTTTGAAAGGGTTTTAATTTCTGCAAAATGAAATTTTTATCAACTTCCACAGCTATAATCATTATTATCATTATTATTTTCTATTGGAATACTTCCATAATATCATCAGTTAGAAAAGAAGTAATATGAATTTAAAAAAATTTAATACATTTATTGACCATGTTAGTGAGAAGGTAATAGGCATGTTTTCATTTAGGGACTAAATTGCTCACACCTCTACAACTACCTCTGCTGCACTTTTGAAAATATTAAAAATAAGACACAAAAATCATAAAATGTTATAAATCAGGAGAAGTCACAAAATCACAAAGTTATACAAATGTAAGTGATATCAAGGTGAGATATTTTTTGATTGTGACATTTTGCGATTTTGTGTTCTTTTGTGATTTTTTCGCGTTCTGTTATTCACGAAATTTTGTGATGTCACATTTTGTTATTTATGACATTTTGTGATTTAGTAACATTTAGTAACTTTTTTTGATTTTGTGACGTGTGATCTGTGACATTTTGTGATTTTTGACATTTCGGGTTTTGCGACATTATGTAATTTTGTGGAATTTGGTAATTTTGTCATTTTGTGAGGTTATGTGACTTTTTGCGATTTGTGACAATTTGTGATTTTGTGACATTTTGAGATTTCGTAACATTTCGCGATTTTGTGACATTTTGTGTTTGTGACATTTCGTGATTTCTGTGCTATTTGTGATTTTGTAGCATTATGTGTCATTCTGTGACATTTCGTGATTTCGTGACATTTGTGATTTGTGACGTTTTGTGCTTTTGTGCCATTTTGTGATATTTTGGATTTTTCGTGATTTCGTGACATTTTGTGTTTGTGACTTTTCTCGATTTTGTGACACTTTTTGTTTGTGATTTTGTGATATCTTCCGATTTTGCGACATATTGTGATTTTGTGATATTTTTTGACATATTGTACTCTTGAGATATTCAGTGAATTTGTGATATTTTGTAATTCGTCATGAGCCGTTTAATTATATGGTAGATTTTACTTACATCATAATACACAGGCTTGCAGTTTACAGTGTTACATGTTACAATGTAAAATCTCCAAGTTACTCCCTACATAAATTTTATTTTCTCGATTAAATTACACTCCTGAAAAGTCATAATGCCGCCTGAGGAGTTTTGCTTTAATTTAAGACTCTCGCATCTTACAGTCTTACAGTTTACAGTGTTACATGTTACATTGTAAAATCTCAAAATTACTTCCTGCAATCAAAAATATTACACTCTTACATCTTACAGTCTTGCCGTTTACAGTGTTACATGTTACAAAATCTCCAAGTTACTCCCTACATAAATTTTACTCTAGAATAAATTACACTCCTGAAAAGTCATAATGCCGCCTGAGGAGTTTCACTTCAATAATGATATCTACTTTGATGAATGGTATTTAATTGTAACAAATCAATTTATTTTGAATCAATTCAACGTGATTATAATTACAAAAATAAACACAAATTACATTTGAAAATACAATTACAATTACCTCCGACAGAGGAAATCATAAATTTTCGCGCGCGTTTTTTTACACAAATGCAATCACAAGAAATTCTTCATCACAATCATTAAAACTTGCAAATCGTTCCAGTTCATATTCCAATTACGTCGTAAAAAACAATTTTTCGAAGTTGGTAGTCACGTAACACGCGAGCATATCGAAAAACTAGAAACCCGTCATCGACGCCAGGCGGCCTGAAATCTCCTGCAAAAGTAGCGAATCCAACGTCGTGATTGATGGGGTCAAAAAGTTGCAATTGCAAGGCGTGTACGAAGCGAAATTAAGCAACGTGTGACTGCCGCGAGAAGCCCCGATTCTTCGGGGCTGACGTGGCAATTGCAGCCTGAAGTTTCCTCTCTTGGTTGCAGCTGGTACCGTACTAGTCGCGTGTTGCTCGCGCTTTTCGTGCTCACCTTACACCCCCCCCCCGCAACCCTCTCCTCCACCAACGACAGTATTTTACTCCGCAAGGATTACGGTTCCCGACCAAACGAGTTTTCCCAACTTTCCCGACTCATTTTCGCATTCGAGTCGTCCCGAACCGAGATTAATATTTGTCGAATGTACGGGAGTATCGAAATGTTCAGACACCGAGAATTCGTTTCGAATGCAATGAAAAATAAGCGGTAAAAGTGAAATTATCGATAATAATTTGAGTAATTTTTAAAGAAGGAAGAATTGTTTACAATTCCTCTCATTCAATTATTGCAACACTATTACTATAAATTGAAATAATTACTAATAGACAGTAGAAAATTTTGTTTATAAGATTCATTAGAATAAGTGGCAAACCCAGAAGAAGGGGGTGGGGGTTAAGGTTGTAAAAACCCGAAATTCTGATAGAATCAATTCTTTGAGGTAATATATGATCGTTTATTGTATTATAATCAGAAAAGAATTTTTTCACAGATAAATAATGAAAATATAATTTGAAATTCACAGAATACAATATTTTTCAACTTGACAATTTCAATAATTTAAGGTTCGTTTGAAAAAACAAGAAATCATAAGTTCAATTATGCGCATGAACTTCCAAACATCTAAAATTAAACGAAAAAGAAGACAAATATTAAAGAAATAAAATTTTCTTGATGCTTTCATGGATTTTTCAGTTGAAACAACAAACTTGATACAAGCAAAATATTGAGCACAACCCTTTCCTTTAGAAAAAATAATAAAATTCATTCAATTTTTTTTTTCGACAAATAAACTTCACTTTTTCTAAAAGTGAGTATTAGAAAAAAATAAATGAATAAACTGAAAAAACAAACAGGAAATGGTCTGTGAGTTTTTATACCTTGTAATATACTTAAAAAGTAATTAAGAATTTTGGAGTTAGATTTTAAAAGTAAATGAATAGCTCAAAAAAACTTATTTTTTATTTAGCGTTTGGATCAAAACAATGAAAATTGTATGGGAAAGAAATTGATATATTTTTCAATTAAGAGTAACACAATAATAATTATTGTATTTATATATAATAACAGAAATAATAATATTCTACATTTTAAAAATTAAAAACACTCTTATTTCAAACTTTTCAATTTTTATGAACTATCGTAAATTCTTAAGGTTCAAATTTACGTAAAAAGAAAGGTGCATAAAATAGAAAAAAAAAAATTTTTCGTTTGAAAAAATTACCGTTTGAAGTTACCAATACAATGAATTAAATACATTAAATTTTTAAATTCTAGTATTTCGATGTAAATTACATTACTAGAAAAATTGATGATTTAAAACATAAATGCATGGAGAACTAGAAAATTTCATCATTACTTAACAATTCTTTCAAATTCAAATCATCATCTACTAAGTTTCTAAAATTAACATGCGAAATCTAAAAACTGTCAATTTAAGAAGCTTCAATTTCTAAATTTATAAAAATGAAAAAGAAAAAATAAAGAATTCGTAGGTAGAAATTCAACTATTCAAATATTTAAAATATTCCTTGATGTATAACATATTTTTGAAAAACCCCTCTTTGAAATTTTTCCCGTATCCTCCTAATAAAAGTTATCGTTAATCTTGGAAGTTAAAACACTCTTATATACACTATTTTAGATTTTTGCATCATAAAAAAAGTTTCTTAAGGGGTTACACCACTGTAGAGCATGGAGAAATAGGCATTTTTCGGACATTTTTTTGGCGCAATAAAGTAACCATTCAAAATGTCGTTAACTGGGATTTATTTTACATATCGTAAAAAACAAAATGCAATTTATTTCAAGTAATTATATCAAAAACCAACGGTTGTGCAGCATTTCCCCTCCGACGCTTTTTTTTCGAAAGGGTCCACCGGCCGGAAACGTAGCTGCCGCAATTTTTAATCTGGAGTCAAAAACCAAAATTTTTTTAAATCTATAGAACAGCAGCAAAATCCGTACGTAGGATTTTTTGATACATTGATTTTCCGCAAAATGGCGTGTCTCTGAACGAAAAACGTGAAAATCGTTTCACTTTCGAAATCGTCACTATATTGTTTATAAAAAAAGAAGTATGCAAAATAAAAAAAAAATCCTACGTACGGACCTAGGGAAAACGATTCTGAATATGATGTCAAAAATTTCAAATTGATCGATAAAAATTTGTACGAGACATGTTTCCGGCCAGTATGAAAAAAGTGGTTTTGAGAAAAACGCGTTCAAAGTTTTTAGTACTGTAAAATTCTATTTTTTTTTTATGTACCTTCAATCTGCGATGCCCGAACCATACAGTTGTCCTTCTGCGTCGATATCTTCTTGTTTGGCCAATCTTATGTTTTTCAAATTTATTCGAGCCTGTTTTGCGCCTTCACTTAACGATCGCTCTGCTATCTTTATGCGCTCTGCGTCTATCTCCATGCAAAAATTGTAGCTTTCGGGCATTTAAATATTTTTGACGCCTTCCCTCTTTTGATATATTGTTTTTAAGACCCTAAAGTACATTTTAAGCCGAAAAAAATTCAATTTTTTGAAAATTCCTCAGCGGTGTAACCCTTCAAAGTATATAAATTCGTAGCCCAGAAATCTTCATAATTTTGAATAATCAGCTGATAAAATCAATTTAAAAATGACGATTCGAAAGCATTGGAATATCTGGAGTTCATTTGGGAATTTTCCGAACCTCCGAACTCCCCTACGATTTTGAACGCCAATTCCAATTTCCTCGAGCATCTCGCATGCACGCGAACGCGACGTCGTAAGAAGTGCCCTTGCGAACTCGGACGGGCATTATTCGCGGCGCTGGATGGCTGCCGCGAATTCCGTGCGTTTGATTGAAAATTTCTCGGGGGCCGTGGAATGCACGGATGGAAGTGTCACCGGCGCATCGAGACAACGAGGAATCGCCGGCGCGAAAATGAAAATGCAAGGTCGGGAAACTCTTACAATGGGATAGGAAAATCGAAGGAAATTGCATTCCCTGGGATCAATTAGATGGCTACTGGAAATGTGATTTCGGATAGGGCGAATGGGAAAGTTAGGAAAATTCTATTTGGGAAATTGTGATGTTTCTGAATGTGTGGATTCGGGATTGTACCAAGTTATTGATTTTTTCGAATGTATCTAATTGAAATATCTTGAAAATATTGGCGTTAGGATTCACGGATCTACTTAAGGAACATTAATATATTATCAGGGTTAGCATGGAATATAAGGTCGAAATGTCAATTTAAAAATTTTATATAGCAAATTAAATTTTTATCAGAAAAGTCGAAACTTTAAATTCATGGAATTTTTGAATACCGGAACTAAGAATCAGTAAAGATTATCGAAAAAAATACAATAAAAGAAGAACAAAAATAATTTGTCAAAAATGACTGCACTTGTTTTTTTATTCAAATCACAATTTGTTAGTGACTTAAGAAACGTAAGAAACGATGGAGACCAAATTTTTGCATTAACACGATTATTTACGATTGAAATTTTTTTAAAACTCATTTCACCATTCAATATAAATGCTAGAATTTCCTATATTTTCTATAATATTGGTTCAAAAACTTTATAGTACAATTTGAATTCAACATTTTTGAAATTTTTCATGATTTTTAAAAGATGAATGAGAATAATAACTATTTTTTTATTAAAACAACCAATCATCTTAGTATTTTCAATAGTTATGATAAAATTTTCTTACTATGTATTTTTATTAACAAAAAATTGATTATTCACATAGTTTCATTTATTTATTAATTTCTTTTGATTTTACGTAGCAAGTACAGTGCTTCAAGACTCATTCTTCAGGAGTGATCATTTTTTAGTGGAAAAACTAAAGTTTAGTCAGACTTAAACCTATTTATTTTCAAACGTGAACTTACTAATTTCACAACGTGAACCTACAACATTGGACGTACTACATTTAATCTTATTTTTTTTTTAAATTGATATTTATTACATAAAAATATGTAAATTATATAAAACGATAATAATAAGAAGAAAAGTAATAAAAACGTCCAGTGGTTATTGAAAGCCAACATCACGTAACTGCATAGCTGTGAAAAATGTCTAAATTAAAAAGTTCGAAAAATAAACATTCAAAGTGGAGCAAACAGTTCAAAAACTACTGTTAATTAAGTGAAAGTTTATCACTCAGTTTGAGCTTTTATCATCCTTTTTTTATACTTGTGAAGTAGTAAAATCAAGGTTTGGGAAGACTCAGAAAATGAATAGATCTAAAAGGCAACACATTAGATAATCGAGAAATCAACTTTTGGATCTTAACACGAACAAAAGTTCAATAATTCATATACTTGAGATAATCATGATTATTTATTTGGTTTCATCTACATTTAAAAATAATTGTTGGGAATATAATGCATTAAAAACGTTTTTTACAATGATCAAAAATCAATAAAAATTACATGTACAGCTGTAAGAACTTGCTAAATCATAAAGTGTAAAGATTAAATTACTAACATTCAACAAATGGTTTTTCAACTTCTCACGATTCACACAAAAGTTTGTCAAAATGCTTTGCTACCTACTATTTCGATCCTTCGTGAGTAGTAAAATCAGGGTTAAGTCAGACTTCAGCAATACAATACGCATTCAAAGATTTGCTCTTAATTATTCTAGAAATTACGTTCTTAATCATTTTTGAAAAAAAAAAAAACATTGTATCTCACGTTTTTGCGATACTATATATATGCAACATTTGAAAAGCCTTTGACATGTATAAATATTTCTATAAAACAATTAATCATCTACGAAACATATGATAAAAAATCATTAAAACACTGCATAACTTTAAAAATTTTTTTATTTTAAGTGTAAAAAAATTATATATTTTCTGAATATTATTAATCTACATACACTAATTTATTATTATAAATAATGTTATTATAAATCTACATATACTTATTATAAAATACATTTGATTATAAATATGATTTTATTGTAAAAATGAGTATCATTCATTTTCAAATCTTTTATTATGAATAATAGGAAATAATAAATCTTAATAATTATATAAATTGTATAATTCATTACGTAATCTAACAATTGGGTCATAAATACTATATGAACATAAGAAAATATTCATGAAAAAAAGAAGGCAATGGAAACATTATTTTGCGATTTTCGAAAATCAAAGACTATTACCTGCAAAGCTGTGAGAACTTAAATTCAAGAGTATACAAAATTCATAGCCTACTTAGAAAAAATTGTTTTTTAACTTCCTAGGATTTATGCAAAAATTTGTCGAATTGCTTTGGTTCTTATGATTCATATCCTTGGTAAGTAGTAAAATCAGGGTTTAGTCAGACTGAAACAATAAAAGAATCACCAGAGAAATTTTCCTTCTAAAATTTAAAAATTTCATTTTTGAACAGCTTTGAACGAATTTTTCATCACGTTCTTACAATATTTTATGTGAACAACATTTAATAAAAATTCTTGATAAATAAAACTAATTATATGATATTATTAATCATTCATGATCCATACATTACCCGAAGTTATAAGAAATTGTATGACTGTGAATAATTTTGAATTTCAAGATTGAGAAAATTGTATCATTCATATTCTAAACATGAATAATTACATTTTGTACATACGCAAAAAATAATTATATATGATCGAATGTAATAGAGACTTTATATAATAATTCTTGAAAATCAACGAAGTTTACTTGTAAAACTTTAAAAACTTAATAAATTAAAAAGTTTTTGAATATAATTGCAATAATTTAACAAATTACTATTAAAACTATTAAAAAATAATGCAGAAATATGTCAAATTGCTTTGGTTTGTATTATTTCCATCCTTTGTTAGTAGTAAAATCAGGTTTTAGTCAGACTTAGCCAAAAAAGAGTGCACCAGAAAAATCGCCCTTAAATTTTGTTTTCGATCATTTTTAGAAACAAAAATATTTCGTACCACGTTCATAAAATATTCAGTATGTACAATGTATAATTAAAAATCTCGATAAATAAAGTTGTTGATATGAAATTATTGATCATCTATGATACAAACATACTAGAAATTCTAAGAAACTCCATTACTGTGAAAAATTTCAAATTCCAAAAGTGTAAAAAGTGTAATAACTTGCGCGTAACAAATGGTTTTGAAAACTACTCGAGAATTACGCAACGATTTGTCAAATAGCTTGGGTTCCCATTAGCATTTTCCATCCCCGAGTCGTCAACGTCTGGTGAAATATTCAGGCGATCCACTTAAGCCTCAGGCAACCTCAAATATGCCGGATGCTTGGGTTTGTGGACGTTGCTGCGACGGGTCAGGGATTTCGGTCTCTCAGGAATCGATCTGCTTGGCCATTTGAATGTGGTGTTTTTCGAGGTCTCCCAGGTCAAAGACCTCTTGTGGGGTCATAATTGTAAAGGGCTGTTTCGACTTGGCATCTCGTTGTCAGAAACATTAATCCCTAATCCGTTGTTGAGTTTCACGATAGGAAAATTCCCAATTGAATCTTGGAGTTGCTGAGATTCTCGACGATATAATCTTGGGATGATTTTAAATAAATAGAAAATTATGGAATAAAAAAAAAAGGAAAAAAGTAGATGGATGAATTTTTAGATTCATACAGAATCTAAATTTTTTAGAAACAAAAACAATGGATAAAAATGTCATTTTCATAATATGGAAGAGAAGTCTTTCAGAGTTGGGAAAATTCGAACCTCACAAATCACACGTAAAAACGTGATCCATGCCCGACTTTTCGCGATCCGCTCTAATCGTTCGACCCAGAAAACTCACGTTTTTCTTGCCTCTGGCGCCAGTAGGATTTTCGGAAAACGCGCCATTGCGCATCCATTTGCGAATGCCTGTTGGCGCCGAAAAAGTTCCAAGTGGGTGTTGAGCGATTAATGCTTGTTTTTGCTGCATCGCTGATTTCTGCAGTTATTAAATTAATCCCAGAGTTTTTGTTTAAAGACTCCGATTTGAGATTGAGAAATAAGTACGTACTACTTTGGTAAAATCAGAACAGTAGTATTTTTCGTATACTTTATAAATGTTATTTGCATTTTAAAGACAATTTAAACCATTTATATACAATCAGAAATGGATGAACAATGAACATTAGTGAAATGTATTGTATGAATTTAACCTTATTTACCATAGTACATATATTAAATGATGATATTTATTCTCGCATTTACAAATACAATATTTCTTCAATTACAGTATCATCCAAAGCAAATACCCATTCCTTTATCTTGGTCACTGGCACATTATGAACGTGTTCATCTAAACTTATATCCACTGGTAATTCATTGAATATACAATATGTGGTATATCAAAATGACTTTCTGTGTATTTTCTTGTTAAAACTCGGTTTATTTTAAACTTCCTGAAGGATCTGGTTCTGCTTGATTCAATATATTCTTTCTGAATTGTATTGAAGAAGTGTATAATTGTCTTCAGAACATTAGCCTTACTTAAATTCAAGATTTTAAACTCATCATAAAAAAAGTGCGGATAGATAGCTTCTCTTCTTGTCAAAGATGATTTTAACAATATGTATTTGGATACTAGGTGAGTGCCTCGTAACCTTTAAACCTTTAAACTACAACGCAACCTATAGAAAATGTAAAAAAGGTATCTAACTCTGCCAGTTTTGTGGCCTCCAGGAATAACAGACAAAGTCGCTTCTGTCGGAGGCCTCATTTTACATAATATTCTGATAAAATTTTAAACGTTGTAGAATGTGCGACTTTGTCTGTTACGCTGGGAAGCCACAGAGTTATGCCAGCTACATAATGTCGCCATTTCAAATTACAATCCAAATGTCAACCCAAATACCTCGTAGTATCTACCCTGCCTATATTTCCACTATCACAATTTAACTGATTTTCATCCCTGCAATGATCACCATGAACCCTAATTTTTATTCGTATAGGACAACTATCCGCATAACAATGCCGCATTCCTTTTAATTAAATCTGTCACATTTAGAAAAATATATAGCACGAATCGCTATATTTGTAAATTTATATGATGAACATTACTAAAATATAGCATTGATTACTATATTTTAGTACGTATTGCTCGAAAAATAACAATAAATACTTGGTCTAGCAATAAGTACCATATAGACAATGTTACTAGACTAGTGTAGTAATAACTGCCGTTCGAGTCCAGCAACTGCAGCTTTATAAAAATAATAAAATTTCCTGAATGCTATACAGTAATAATCACCATCCGTTAATAGCAAACATTACGCAGCTCTCTATGGTGATATTTACTACAATTTATAATCGCTATTCTAAGATTCGTGGTTCTAACATTTCAGTATGGCAATAAGTGTTGCGAGAGATAAGTGCACACTGCTTTTTTCATACGATAAAATCTGCGAGAAACAGTATAATAAAATTAGTTGTCTGTATACAGTTGTTTTTATAATCTGAGAGAAAAGCGCAGAGAAATAGAAAAAAATCATTTAGATATATTTTTACGCTTGTATTAGGTATTACATATTCGGACTCGATCTGCAGTGCTAGACGGAAAAAAATTCTCGGGTCAAATTCCCATAAAAAACTGGAATGGCAGGATGAGGGTCAAATTTCTATTTTTGTCCTTAGGTCAGTGTAGGAAATACGAAATTTTACTCCTTTGTGCTATTAGAAAATGCTTCAAGTCCAATATTTATGGGAAAAAAGTAATTCAGCATCATCTCATATTTAAATGCCTACTATTTACTATAAGCGCACGATATGTTCCTAGACGTTTGGTGAAAATTGACGAGCCGAAAGTCACGTGATACGTGGGTGTTTTAAGTGCCATTGTAACTCTTTAGAATACTAAAGAACCTCGTGGTGTTGTTGCATCGAGGCCGCCAATAGGTCGCCAAGTTTAAGCTGCAGTAACTGGGGCCACAACCTAGACGGGTCGCCGAGATGCGCTCTCTCGGATGCAACGGAAAAAAAATTTCTAGGATGACTCTCAGCACAGGACAAGATGACGAATGTATCCAAAAGTCACCATGTTACAAATGACGGTACAACAGGAAGAGGAAGGGGAGGGGGTGGGTTACACAAAATATTTTTTTCCTCGTAGACAAATATAGCGATTCGTGCCATACTTGTCTCTCAAAATTTACTATACTCGAATGCATTTACTGTGATCTAGTCAAGTACGGAGTACAATACGAAAAAGTTAAGAAACATTACTTCGGTATGGCATTAAGTATTTTATTCGCAGACTAAAGCTGCAGTACTAGACAAATATAGTAATACTTGCTATAAATTTCTTTCAGTGCATATTTGACTGACAATTTGTCGTCAGATTGTGATTTAGACATTTCGTTTTTGTTTTTATTTCTCAAACGTTTAGAACTTTGGGAACACCCGAAAAGTAGTCACCGAAACCTATATCAAACTTGAAAACAACACGGGAAAGTAAAACCGACCCCCCGAGGTGAAAGCAAAGTCGCCGGAAGCGAAGAAGGTTGGCGCCGGCTCGACAGTGGGACGCGGGCGTTATTAACCTGGTTGGACTTGGTCCAGAGGTTGCGCCAGCTGATACTTCCCGGCCGGGGAACGGGCTCGCAGACCAACCGGCGCCGCGACGCCGCTCGTAAAATCCGAATCACCCCTTTATCCCCTTGCCCAACATTAAATCCGTCATCGTGACGAGCGACGAAAAAGTACCATTTCCCGGAGCTTTCGATAACGTCGCGTCAATTCCAACGATTTTCCGCGACTCGCGGGCGTCGTAATTAATGCGAGCTCTCTTAAAGAACGAGAAAAGAGGGGGGGGGGGTTGAAACCGCGTTAGTCCGGATGTTACGTAATTGCGTATGAGCACGCTCTCCATGAATTTTCTTTGAGGGTCGTAAGCAAATCACGAGTCGGAATGAAAATTTCACTTCAAAAGATTGGCGCCCTGCTCGAGGGTGGTTCGTAACGGAGGATTCGTCGAGAGGGTTAATAATCCTTTATGGCTGAAATCTCGGGAAGTGGATTTTTCTATATTTTTTTTTCTTCTTGCCAGGGCTCTACGCGAGGTTACTCGTGATGAGATTGCGGTCGGGGCTGTTTTAAACGCGGATGGTGGGTGATTAATTCTTGCCCGGGAAGTTGAACGTGGCGATGGTAGCTGGCGATTGATGGGGTGAATTTTCGGGGCAAGTTGGGAATCTTTGGTTGATGATCGTGGGACATTGGATTTGTTAGTGTTGGAGATTCTGATATTACGGCGTCATCTATTGATGGAATGTACTACAGTGTGGACGTTTCTTATATGTGAATTCATTGACGTTCAGTTTTCCATGCTTTTCAGATTAATTGTCGCGTTATTGTTCTTATTGCTTTGCCGATTTTGTTTCCTGCTATTTGTATTCAATCAATCAAGAAAAAGTGAGTTCAGTGCATATTTCTCTCATTGACTAACCTACCACGACCACGCTCTCAAACAGTTACGGTTATTATTTTGTGGCATGAGAAAGGCAGGACAGATCCTTTCGTTCTATTTTTATACGTTTGGAACTTCAGTAATATCAAAGAGAGCAAAAAAAATGGAACATGTTGCGTGAAAACGACGCGATGTCGTGCACTTTTTTGACGTCTGTGGTTTTCCGCGTGGCCTTGATCGCCCCAAGGTCGAGTTGACATCCGGGCCGAGGAAGCCCACCGACGGCGAGGCCGAACATGTCGAGGGTGAAAACAGGCCTCGGCGCTACTGTTGGGGGTGTTGGGGAGGTTGGCCACGACGTGTGTCCGATGTTATCTGTGGTTGCCATGGGGATGCTATTGATTGGCCAACGCGCCGACAGACGTCACGGGCGTCGCGGCGCCACTGCGACTATTGCTCGGCACCCTCGTCGTTGCCTCGCTTCTCCACTTCCGACTCCGGGGGTTTGCCTTCTCTCACTCGCCATGTCTACCCAGTTTCGATAATCTCCACTAGAAACCGATGAAACGCGATCAGCTGAGCGGCTTCACTGGCTTGTCTCGATGGGGTCGAGATGGAGATTCTCTGGGTTTGAGGTTAGGTAGGGTTGAACAATGGGCTTAAGAGAAAAGAAATTTCTCCAATTTCATGTATTTTTCAATGATACTCAGAAAAATCTTGTAATGAATTCTGCGAATGTTCCATTCTTGTCGTGTTTTTTTTTTATCTTGTAGCTTTTGATCTCGTTCGAGTATAAAGGAAGAAACAGCATCAATTTATGCAAAAAACGTCTTCCGATTCTTTCAAATACAGGAGTCGGTGGCGCGATTTCTTTTATCGTTGGCGAACGCTGTTTGGCCTCGATTCACAATGGGCGAAAGAGACCATTTGTAGGGAGAAAAGCTCGGGCACGAAAATAAACGATGCTAATGACCGGGCGCGTCCGCGGGAACGGGAATCTTTTATTAATAAAAGCGCTCGTCGTATCGAGGAGCGGACGTCTTGGCGATCCGATAACGAGACAGCCGATAACGCCTTTTTCACTGGTAACGAAGGCACTCCAAATGTCAGTTATTATTGCGAGCGGCGTTGTCAGATTGACGTTAATAAACGAGTCGCCATCCAGTGGTATCGCGTTGTTTGCCCAATGAGAGCGATAATGAATTCCTGACTTGTCATAATTGCATCGGTTTTATTTTTTGCCACGTGAAAATGAAAAAGTGAAATGCATGAAAAATTCATGCTAAAGAGAAACGGGTCATAGATACAAATTCGTAACTTTAAGATTGTCAAGTAACTATACGTCATATTCAGAATTCTTATAAACTGGGTTGCTAGTACAAACTGCGACATTTACCTTATATGATAAAATATTACCAGATCAATAAAAACGACAAAACATTACCATATTTGTAAGTAATTAGGCTAAAGTGGTTTTGCCTCACTCAGTATACGAGGGTTGCTATTTATGTTTCGGGAAAAGAGAATACAAACAAATTTTTTTCATCGAGAATAGCTTTGTTGTTTTTCAAAGTATTCTTCATGATGATCAATACGTTTTTGCATGCGTTTGAACCAATTTTCAAAGCATTTTTTCCACTCTGATTGAGGAATCTCTAAAACATGTGTTTTGAACGCATCGACGGCTTCTTCAGGCGCCGAAAAACGTTCACCACGCAATTCGTTTTTAATGTGCGGGAATAAAAAGATCTCATTTGGTGCAAAACCAGGGCTGTAAGGTGGATGACCCATATCAATTCGACGTTTTGTCCGGTCAAATAGGCAGTTGTTTGAGCCGATGTATGAGAGCTCGCATTGTCATGATGCAGAATGATCCTTCGTTCGCGCTTCTTTTTACGTATTTTACTGATGACTTCTGGTAAACAAATGGCTGTGTACCATTCAGAATTGACCGTTCTACGATGCTCTAACGGTACAGTTGCCACATGTCCAGTAATATCGAAGAAATAGGCGGCCATTTGCTTTG
This sequence comes from Platygaster robiniae, assembly GCA_028476575.1. Classification (NCBI taxonomy): domain Eukaryota; kingdom Metazoa; phylum Arthropoda; class Insecta; order Hymenoptera; family Platygastridae; genus Platygaster; species Platygaster robiniae. The sequence continues at coordinate 39,760,068 of CM052022.1, forward strand.
AAGTGCTTCTTGCGCGAACAACTTTTGTCGGATTTGGCTCATCTTATACAGTAGATTGCTGTTTTTTTTCCGGCTCATACCCATAGATTCAAGATTCGTCACCTGTACAGATATTACAAACAGCTTTCGAGGCACCGCGATCGAACTTCTTGAGCTTTTCTTTGCACCAATCGACACGAGTCTTTTTTCGAGCTTCTGTCAAATTATGCGGGATCCAACGCGAACAAATCTTCTTCACGGCTAAATGTTCATGCAATATCTTATTGATGCTGGTCATACTATAATGCCTAGAGTTGCCTCGATCTCACGATACGTCACATGACGATCTTGCGATATCAGTTCCCGGACAGCGTCAATGTTTTCTGGCATAACAACCGATTTCGAACGACCTTCACGAAATTCATCCGCGAGCGAACTACGGCCTCGATTGAATTCTGTATACCACCGATATGCAGAAGTTTTTGATGGTGCTTCATCACCGAAAGTCGAATTAAGTTCATCGATACACTGTTGCTGAGATAGTCCACGTCAAAAGTTGTAAAAAATTATCGCACGAATGTGTTCACGAGTCAATTCTATTCGTGGGAAAAGATGAATTTCTGAAGTCACTGTAAACAACACAAATATTGCTCGTAAGTCAACATCATCTGAGTACCATCTTCTTGAAAAAAAGTCAAACTTTGAGTGGCCATTGACAGATTTGAAGTGAGAAGACTAGGGTTGCCCATTCCTGAAATATAAATAACAACCCTCGTTAGAACAAGTCACGTGGTCATCGATAAAGTAGGAACCCAAACTAACACCAGTCGGCACAGTGAACCCCCCACTTCATCCACACCCCCACTTGAAAAGAGCCAGAACTCCCTTAGCTCACCAACTTTCCGAATGTCAGTCATCCGGAATCGACTTGTGCGTTTTTCTTTCTATTTGCAAACAAGTCATCCCATGTCATCCTTATTCTCGTCGCCTTTCCGCGACATTTTCAAACCGAAAGTTATCCACTCGACGTGGAAATATCGTAGCTTGACGAAATTCCGTTTCCCCTCGACCGCGGAGGAAAACTCCGGGACGTACTTTGATCCGTAAGATACACTTGGAGTATCCCGGGAAACGCATGTTCCCGCGTACGGACTCGAAAAAGCGACAGCTGCAGCGAAAAGGATAAGCAGCCGGTTCAATGCGCGCGCTTTTCGTGATTTTATTTCGACGCTGTCGTTAGTTTTCTTTTTCTTTTTTTTTTTTTTTTTTTTTTTTTTTATTCCCTTATTTGTACATCGAGCCCATCGAGATGGCAACGTCGCCGGCAGTGGTAACGGTGAGAGAGCAGCGGAAAATCTCGAATAAATCCTCTCGTAATCCCGCGTCGCTCCTTTCAGCCAGTTCGGATTTGCAGAGCTCACTTTTATAACCCCCTCCACCCCCTTGGCGTTACCCTCCCCGACCATGCTACTTTCTAGGACTGTATGTGTATACCTTTGGAAGCCCCGTTGCTTTTCCTTGATTTTCTGTTTTGTTCGCTTCTCTGCATAAACAGGGAAATTTCGATTCGTGAACGCGAGGGATTTTCCTGGGAATTTTCCCGAACTTGGTGGGATGAAATGGATTGGGCCGATTTAACGTTCGCGAGAGTGGCTGTAAGGGGATTCACGGCATTAGCTGTTTCTTTGATTTTGGATAGGAATTTTGACTATTGTTAATGTTATTGGGAATAGGGGTTTTTCTATTATGGTGATATTTGATGGGATTTTTTGGTGGAAGAGAGGAGAAATGATTTTCAGGCAGAGGGAGGGGGGTTCGGGGGGGGGTTCAAACTTATTTCGAATTCCTGATAAAATAAATCGTTATTTTATGGATCAATAAAAAAAGGAACAACAATAAATAGAGCAAGTATGAGTTATGAAAAATAGGAAGTATAAGTTATAAAAAAAAATATGAAAAAAAGTTATGAGAATGAAAACGTTAGTAATGTACATTAAAAAAAATTAAAAATTATTGAAACGTAGGATTATTTATAAAATATAAATTTGGAAAATTGTTTCGACCTAACAATAAAAAATTAAAGATAAATATTTATATCTACAAAATATTTTCAATTCTTGAATAATATCAACAAATGACTATGATTGATGAAATTCTGAATTCTGGTGCATCAAATTTTAGAAAACGTATTAAGAAATACATAGTTATACTATAGATTCATAACAATTTTAGAAAACGAGACGAAAACTTTAAAATACTTCAAAAATACTAAAAACTTCATTATCACTCACATTATCCAATTACTTTGTAATTTATTATAAGAAAATTAAGTTGTGGTCGATTTCGAACTGGTCTTAACATTGCGTGAGACTACAATTGTTATTAACTAACTTTTATTCATGCTCATATTTAATATTTTCACTGCCAAAAATTCCGGTCGATGCGTTTTCATTTCCTTACTTTTCCTGACCCCGCAATTTTTTGTTAAGAGAAATAGTTTATAAGTGAAAAAATTAAAAACTTTATTTCAATTTATTACTGTAATGCACTGTACAATTGTCCGCTGGGATTCCGCCAGTTTAAGCCCGATAAAAACGGAAACCTTTTAAAAGATGCAAAATCTAAATAAATTTAATATCTCATGAATCTATTGAATCATCTAGACTGGATTGAAACTTGTATCCAAAGCATCGATTTTTTTCAATCCATACATAGCAATTTACATAAATATTAGAAATATATAAAAATACTGAGAAATTCTTCTGGGTTTCATTTATACTATAGAGAAATGCGAAAAATACTGTAAGAAATTTTTATACAAAAAAACGCTTTAGATATAAATTTATAAAAAAATGGAAAAAACTTTGAATCAGAGAAAACATATATATATGGAATTGTATTTATACTGAATTCTAAAATTAATTACATGAATTCATGTAAAAAACGATAAAAAAATATTGAATCAGATTTTTACAATCAATCAATATTTCAATTGTATAAATATTAATTATTTACGATGGTTTTAGAAACATAACTAATTATTTTTGTAATTTAATGTAATTTGATACAACTAAATTTATTGGTAATTGCTGATATAATTCTATATATAATTATGAATATTTACAATACTATGAAAAATATCAAATAAAAATATGGGAAAACAAAAAAATACTGTTTTCTGAAAAATCAATTTTAGAATTAAAATGTTTGAAAATTTCAATATCATAGCATCATATTTTTTTTATTTACTAAAAGATCCATAGAAATATTATAAATCTCTTAAAATACCAGAAAATACTACAAAATTTAATAATTAACATACTATAAAAATTGTTAGGCATATTTGAAATACTTTATATATGTCTTCTTATAATTTTCTCTACAATCAATTTTTATATTAATATTTTTTGAAACTTTGATTCTTACATAATTCGATTCTAAAAAGCTATATAGGAATTCATAATAATACCAGAAAATCTTTCAAGTTATGTAAATACCAATAGTATCGGTATAGAATATTGTAACCTCAATGACCTATTGAAAATCCCAAAGATCAACTCCTATTATATACGAACATGAAAAATGTGCGACTCAGGACTCCAAAAGTTGTTCAACTGACAGTCTTAAATCTGAAAAATAGAAAAAATTTTTTCTTATAACCATATTATTAAAATTTGGAAATCTCGATGGAAATAAATTTTTTTCACGTTTGTTCTTTCGAGATTTTTTTTTACTTTCTAGTTATGAAAGTGATAATGGAATCGAATACAACTACAATTTTCTTCTCTTGTATAGATCCCGAATTTCATCACAATTCAATTTTCATACGTTTTCAGAGTTATTTTTCACTTGAAATCGAGAATAGATACTGCCACTCAAAAAGAGAGTGACAATTGATTGTCATAAAGGGAAGTTTATCTGAAAGTGTGAATTGTCACTCTTACAGAAGTTGAATTTCACTCTAAGAAGAGTTATATTTTACTTCTTTATAGTGACTTTTCACTCTTAAAAAGTCCTGAATCACACCAAGTTTGAGTGGCAAAATTCACTCTAAGGAATCAATAAAGTACATATAGGTTCACAATGACGATGAAACTTTTTTTTTCCTATTGTTTTGTTATAATTTTCTTATAAATAATAGAAATAATTATCTCTTGGAGCCAGTTTCAAGTGCGAAAAAAGAACATTCATAAGATTAATAAATAGGCTTCAAGAGATCGTTATTTTTATTATTTTCAATTCTAAAGAAGTATTATATGATATTAGGAATCCATTATTTTCTCATTCACATTGTTAATTTACGTTTAAATACACCTCCCGTACATTCGCGTATCATCCACTTCTTTTTCATCCTTCCAAAAACACCTATTAGAAACGTCCTCGAAACTTGAGGAACCCAACTGACGCTGATTCGACCCGGAATTTTCCGAGCGTAAACTCGCCTTTTGTCGCGGCTGCTTCAAGTTACGGATCTAATTATTCGCGTTCGAAACTGTAATTAGGTATCTCGTGAAGTTGAATAAAAGTGGCGTCTTTTTTGCCCGAGGAATAAGCTCGCCGTGAGTTAGCGGGAGCCCATAAGTTATTTTACAAGTCGAACGGGCGACGTTCCTACGGATCCCGTAATTTATGACGCCCTTTCGATCTCGCTGGAACAAAAGGCGCTGGATTACAACTTTTCCTCGGTGCGATGGAATTCAATTTTTCCCATTGCGGGGGAAAATAGAAGGAGGAAAGGGGGTCGTTGCAGATCGACGTTTTCGCGATAGTACTGAAGTGAAAAAAGGCGCTCTATGTAAGTTCAGGTCGTTGGGGCGAAAATCTTCTCCTTTTGCCGTCTTATCAGATGGTTAAGAAGACAAGGAATTTCTCCTTTCTTCTTTCTCATTTTTTAACAAACTTGAAGTAAAATTTAAAACATTTGAAGCTGTATGAGTATAGATATTCTCTTTCTCTGTTCGAATTCGTATTTATTCTACCTACGAAAATGATACACATCCCTTCACATTTCACGAGGAGATTACAACGCATCAAGTAGAACGAGTCAGTCCGTATTCCGTCCGACTGCGAAAGCGATCATACGCTGCGAAGCCATTGAAGTAGCGAAGTCAGTGTATAGTCGGACTCAAAGATAAAGCGACGACGCTCCGATAAAAACGAATTAAACTGAATTTCTCCAGGCTCTTTACATCCTGTACAAAGCCAAAAGAAGGGCTGCAAGATTCTCTTTTATTCTCGAAGATTTTTTCTGGAATATTTTGTTTCCGGTGAAACGAACGACGCAACGAAAATAACACTCGTCGAGAGGTAAAAGTGTTGCATTGAATTCCGAAGAAAGAGCTCCTTCCTGTGCAGAATATTTCACTTTGATGCTCGAGGCGGTAGCTTCGCCGACAAGCACCGTAACGAGCGACATGGAAAATAATCTCGGAATCTGCTTAAAGTCGTTTCTAAAAATAGCCGGCCCCGCGAGGAAAATAATAATGCATTCATTTCGTACCAGGATTCGGTATTGTGTTGCCTTCTTGCGCGAACTGGAAGATCTCGTTTCTCAATTTACCAGGGTTAATGATTTCATGAATAATTAGGTAAGGTTAATGTCTTAGTTTGTACGAGCAACCCAGTTTGTACGAATACTGAATATTACGTATAATTACTTGACAATCTTTAAAAATAACATGAGAACATTAGATTAGAGCACTAAATGTATAGGTATTATCGTTCTCCGTTTTGTGTATTGTCAAACATTGCACTGCATTGCAACGATCTAGACTTTTTTGCCGATGAAAATATTGATTTACAACTCGAAAGCTTGAAAAAAACATACAAAACAGTGTATGCAAACAATCAACATACAGTGATGGTGTTTCATTTGTGACTAAATCGTGCAAAAACGAATTTCGAAGCTGTTCAAAGAAATATATTGCAAGAAGCAAGATTTGCAATAAAAAAGCGAGTATATTCAGCCAAAAAGTCCAAAATAAAATTATAGTCAAATGACAATGTTAATCAACGATTGTTTAAGACTTATTTATCACAACGTTTATAATCTAATACTGAGTAATATTATATTGAAAAAAATTATAAATTAATAATATAAATGTTATTATAATAGAGTGCTATGATTATTTTATTACATATTTTTTATCGTATAAAATATATATTTGAATAATTATTGAAACAATATTTTATATATATTTCGATATATTTCAGTGGAATTATAAGTTGTAAAACTGGCAATTGAAGATAGATTCATTATGGCTGGTTTTTTTTTATTATTAATGGCATGCCGAGTACAAAATTATCTGATATGGAATGTTATAAATCTGAGAAATTATAAAAATTATTGTAAAATACTTATAGCTTCCTTTTTTTAAGTTAATTAATTTTTTCAGTTTCTGATGTCTGTATATAAATAAATACGATAATTCCTAATTTTTGGACTTACGTTTTAGAACTTAAAATTATTATTTTTTTGGCTCAAATATTGTTTCATGCAATGCTTGCATATTCCAGTTTACTTTGACAGGACACAAAATGGTGGATGATAATACTTATACTTTAAGTGTCTTAGTTGAATTGTATTCCAGGGCGAATAAAGTCAAAACAACTAATTAGTCATTAATAAAAAAAATCCTTCTTTATACTTATTAAATTCACTGAAAATAAAGATAAATTAACTGCCTAAATTTTTTAGAAATAATTTTAAAAATTTTAATCTATTGCATACATAGTAAGAAAATGCAATAATTTATGAAAAAGTTTTATTCTATATAACTTTTATGTAATCAAAGTGTACATACTATTTATGTGAAAAATTGAGTTTGTTAGTTTAAAATATTTAAACATTTATTAGTAGACAATGCATTATAAAATCAATGATAAATTATAGTATAAAAATTTTTCACAGCTTTTTTCAGAATAAATCTTTAAAATACTGAATTCTAGAGCATCAAATTTTGAAAAGTGTATAAAGCAATACATAGTTATACGATAAATGTATAAAAATTCTAGAAAACGAGACAATAACTTAAAATTACTTCAACAATACTAAAGTCGAGAACCTATCGAAACGTGCGAAATGTAGATAAATTTTTTATCTCATATATATATATAAAATAACATGAAATTAATTGAAATTCGCATTCTAAAGCATCGAATTTTTTCAATCTATATTGCAATCCACAAAAATATTAGAAATGTATAAAAATACTGAGAAATTCTTCTAAGTTTCATATTTTCTAGAATAACGAAAAAAATGCTGAAAAAATTTTAGAACATAGAAACTGTTTGACATAAATTTTCAAAAAATTAAAAAAATTTTAATTATAGAAAATACAAAAATTAATATAATTATACTTATATTGATATTATCATCTACAATTATAAAATTTATTATAAAAATTCATGAAGGAAACAATATTCATTTTAAATTTTTACGATTGCGCAATCTTTTGATTGTATGAATATTTATTTATAACTTCAATGGTCAATTTAATTTGATTTATCTCAATTTATTGATAATTTTTATACAAGTGTATAAGAATTTATAAATATTTACAATACTTGAATAAAGTATTCAATGAAAACATGGAAAATATATACAAAAGACACTGTTCTCCGAAAAATCAATTGAAGACTTGGAATCGTTATAAATTTCTATACCAGAGCATCAATTTCTAAAAATCTATTGAAAGATTCAAAGAAATACCAGAAATCTCTAAAAATATCAGAAAATTCCACAAAATTTTATGAGTCACATACTACAATAATTTTCTCAAAAATCTGCTATTATTATCAAATTGAAATTTTTAGAACTAAAGATATTCGGGTGACAAGTTTTGTCCAATCAGATTTCTTAGATTCTAGGCTTGAATGTCTTTTTTGATTTTGAGTTTTGTAAATAGTGCCAAATGGCTTTTCTACAGAAAAATATGAAGGTAATTTTGAGTAAAGTTTGGTTAGTGAATTTGACCCCCACTCGTCAAAAAAGCGCAATGGTAGTTTACATTTTAGGCTTTCATAACTTTTTAAATTTTGAGTTTTATAAAAAGTGGTAAATAGCTTTTCGACTTGAAATTGAATAAGGACTTCATTTTTTTTTTTGTATATGAGAATTTATGACACCCTGTATGAATATACATGAAAGAGAACTTTTTGCCTTTGTGAACTTGGCCATTTTCAATTAGCGCGACGTCGGCTACGGGGATTACAGGTCGCCGAAAAAAATGCGAACTTGACCCTAGCGTCAAAGGAAGCGTCGCGACGCGATAATCGACGCGGTGCGCCGCTGTTTACCGTGCGGCGCCGTGAAACTGAACGCTTTCAGAGCCCTGATCCCGGCGTGTTCATCGATTTAATTAAGAGGCCGACTGAAACTCGGACTCTTAACAACTCGCCCGAAGTTCACTAACGCCCGTGAGTACGGCCATTAGCTCGATCGATTAATCTGTATCAGGGAATCGCGTAATTGCAGTAATCGACCCGCTCGCGAACTTGGTACACAATTTATCGACGACCTCGTTTCCGTGACTTATCCCTGTTGTATGTATCTCGGTTTCGGAGAAAGGAAGGAAAAGAAATAGTACATTAGGTGAACGGTGGAGGAAGTTTAGGTTCGAGAATTTTAAGGTTATAAAGAGAGCTGGTGACGAGAATTGTCATTATATGAGGGGTAGGAGCGATAGAAAAATCTAGAAAAGTTTAGTCTTGAACGTAACATCATACACTCGAACTATGCCAAGTTTCAAACATTTATCATAAGTTTGGCACAATTTATGAATTTTTGAACAAATTGTATGAAAAACGAGCATTTCAAACTTCGGTCGTTTTGTGGCACGGGTTAATCATTTCCAATTTGCTTCAAACTTTACAGAAAAAATTTTTTTTTCATATCTTGATTAATTTGAAAGCCCCGGAACGGAAAAAATCTGACATCGCCAAAATGAGTGACACCCTTATAGATGGTGTCAGATTTTTATTAAAAAAAATTTTATTTCGTTGCTCAATGTTGACACACATGAACATTGAGAAAAATATATAGCACGAATCGCTATATCTGTAAATTTATATGATGAAAATTACAACAATATAGCATTGATTACTATATTTCAGTAAGTATTGCTCGAAAAATAACAATATTTACTTGATAGTATAGCAATAAGTATCATATAGACAATGTTACTAGACTAGTGTAGTAATAATTGCCGTTTGAGTCTAGCAACTGCAGCTTTATAAAAATAATAAAATTTCCTGAATGCTATACAGTAATAATCACAATCCGTTAATAGAAATCATTACGCAGCTCTCTATGGTGATATTTACTACAATTTATAATCGCTATTCTAAGATTCGTGGTTCTAACATTCCAGTATGGCAATAAGTGTTGCGAGAGATAAGTGCACACTGCTTTTTTCATACGATAAAATCTGCGAGAAAACGTACAATAAAATTAGTTGTTTGTGTACAGTTGTTTTTATAATCTGGAAGAAAAACGCAGAGAAATAGAAAAAATCATCTAGATATATTTTCACGCTAGTATTAAGTATTCCATTTTTGGACTCGATCGGTAGTGCTACACGGAAAAAAATTCTCGGGTCAAATTCCCATAAAAAACTGGAATAGCAGGATGAGGGTCAAATTTCTATTTTTGTCCTTAGCTCGGTGTAGGTAATACGAAATTTTATTCCTTAGTGCTATTAGAAAATGCTACAAGTCCAATATGTATACATATGGGAAAAAGGTAATTCAGCGTCATCTCATATTTAAATGCCTACTGTTTACTGTAAGCCCACGATATGTTCCTAGACGTTTAGTAAAAATTGACGAGCCGAAAGTCACGTGATACGTGGGTGTTTTAAGTGCCATTGTAACTCTGTCAAAACTAAAGAACTTGGTGATGTTGTTGCATCGAGGCCACCAATAAGTCGCCAAGTTCAAGCTGCAGTAACTGGGGCCACAACTTAGACGGGTCGGTGAGATGTGCTCTCCCGGATGCAACGAAAAAAAAACATTTTTAGGACGACCCTCAGCACATGACAAAGATAACGAATATATCCAAAAGTCACCATGTCACCAATGAGGGGGAGGAAGAATGGGGGGGGGGGGTTATACAAAAAATTTTTTTCCGCGTGGACAGATATAGCGATTCGTGCCATACTTGTCTCTCAAAATTTACTATACTCGAATGCTTTTACTATTATCTTGTCAAGTACGGAGTACAATACGAAAACGTTAAGAAGTATTACTTCAGTGCGGCATTAAGTATTATATTCGCAGGCTAAAGCTGCAGTGCTAGACAAATATAGTAATACTTGCTATAAATTTCTCTCAGTGAAGATTCAAGGGCATGAGGAAGACTTTTTTGATTTTTTCGCGGCAAGACACGCACGGGCTGCGTACATAGATGAGCAGGGAAACTGTAACTCCCTAATAGAGTATTTAGCCACTGGATGGAAGCTCGCCGATGCGGCCGGGAGTTTCAGTTTGCCAGTGATCTGTGGCTCCCTCGCCGTGAGAATCGATGCCGCCGCCGGCCAGCCAATAACCATACATCGCCTCGCTATCACCCCTTTGGGACGCGGGTGCTACACCACCTTAACCATGCCAGCTTTTGAACCACCCAACTTTGTAGCGACTATCTTATTACGAGTAGCCGTCGTACGTAACGCAACGCCGGCTATTACGCGCGTTACCTGTCCCCTTGCACCGCCTACGTACGTAAGCTCGGGGAAATAATCGTGGGATTCCAATATTAAGGCATTAAAATTTTACCATTCGGTTTTTGTTCCTACACTGCGCGAAGAGAGGATTGAAATTTTATTCTTCCCCTGAGAAATTTAGTTTATACTCGTTTTTTTCTGCTATGTTTCAAAGATTTTGGAAATTTTTTTTTTGTATAGTACTTTCTTTGTTAGAAGAAAATGTTGGTTATTGAAGTAATTGTTGTTAAGGTTTTTTATGGACGAATTTTAAGGAGTCATTTTTTTCTATTAAAGTATGGTAGTATGGCTTTGGAAAATAGTTTTTTTTTTCTCTGACGATCTGGTTACAGGATAATTAATTTAAAAATTTTGAATTTATACAATCTTTTGAATCTGGAGGCACATATCTTTCATGTTTGTATTAAATATAATAGAATCTGATTTTTTTGATTTTCACGTCACTGAGGTTGAAGTTTTTTTTTATTTTTTCAGTATTTTTAATTATTTTCTTATATTAGTACAACTTTCAGGATATATTGAATTTTTTATGGATTTATATTAAGCTTACTCTGGAATTTCATAATCTGAATAGGGTTCTTCTAAATTTTGATATTTCCATAAATTTTCGAAAACATTACAGCTATACGAATTTTAAGTATTTTATTGATTTTTGGAATTTTCGTGTTGAATGTTATTCATAAAATTCTATGATATTTTGCGGTATTTTTATAAAATTCTAGTGTTTACATGGATCGCTTCATAGATTTTCAAAGTTTGATGGTTTGGTATTGAAAATTCCAACGATTTTAATTATTCAATTTGATTTTTGTGAAAATAGTATCTTTCTGATATATTTATAGTCCTTTTTTTTAGTTTTTTAGTATTTTCACAGTTCAAAAAATTTATTGCTATTTTTATGGTTTTCGATAAAGATTTTAAAAATTACATGCTCTAGTATTCAAATTTTTATAAATTTCCTTACAATTTTTATTTATAGTTTTAGGGAAATTAAGCAAGAAAAATTTTAAATAAAATAAATTTAAATCTAAAAATTAAATTTAACAAAAATCGAACAAAACGAAAATTCTAATTATTAGTTGAAGAAAAATAATTGAATGAAAAATTATATCCATTACTTTTTACAATATCTGTAATTTGAAGTATATCTATAATTAAAACAAAGACATAAAATCATTAAAAAAATGTATATTATATATAAAATAAGTAAATTGATAATTTCTACCTTTTTTTTGGAAATTATAATAATTCTTACGCATTTTTTTATTTTTCAACTTTTATTATTTATCAGAAAAACTTTTTTCATCCTCGCATAAGATACTTATTTCACACAGTTTTCGAGGGTTAAATGATTTTTAGTTTGCAGTATTTTATTATTTATAAAACTAAAATGAATTTTTAGTTTTTTTTGGATTTCAAGTATTTTTGTATACTGTTACATAGAAATCTAGAATTTGACGCTCTGGAATATAAATTTCGATAAAAATTCAGTAATTCTATTGGTTTTTGAATATTTTTTCATTTTTATAAGATCTCGCAGAGTATCTAGTATTTACATACATTCTCAGTAATTATTTGGATTGCTGTACACATTTTTCAGAATTTGAAGTTTCTCAGATCGTTGGTATTTGTTGATATTTTCGAGAAAACACTTTTTGAGTATAATTTTTTTTCATGTATTCCTTAAGAGCATAACCTAACCTAATCTAACCTATCCAAAATCCATATTTTCCTACATACCTGATGAAAATAGAAAGTAATTTGTTGTACACGACTTTTAATAATTTCGTAAGTACTTGTTAGTGATGAAATTCATATTATTTAGAAGAAATTTCCGACTTTTATTAATAAAACAAGGAAAAAAATATCGCAATTAGGTACTGAAATAAAATATACGGAAATCACCCAACCCCTGTAATTTCACCAGTGTCGCTACAACGGTCTACCGACTCTTTTGGGAATAGCACGTCTCGTACTCTCATTTCGTCCGAATTTCCTAAATGTATCTACAGGGTATTTCTCGGCATTTCGGAATCTCCACGTTACTCCAACTTTTTCCATTCCCGGTGTAATATGTTGGGAGGGAGGGCGAAACGTCGTCGGGCCATGAAAATCCGTTGGAAATTTCCCTTCCTGTATCCCTCCCGTGTCGATCGAAGCAAAAGTTGCCGAACTTTCGGTAGAAACGCGTTACTTTTACTGCACAAAAACTCGGGAAACTCACGTTGAAAGTGAAAAAAAGATTGAACATTACTAAAAGAAAAAAGATGAGTTTCAGGTGATACTTATGTATCTAGAAATAATTTATTGTTGTTATATTTTCCATAAAAGTTTTGGAATTTTCGTAGTGACGCTTTCGTTCATCTTCAAGTTATTATTACTAGTCTGCAATTATTACACTCCAACATTTCAATTCACCGAACTTATAACTGTAAAATGAACCATGAACTGCAGATAAAGAGCGACGTTAAAAAGGTGAGTCGTTGAAGTAGTAAATTTTGCCCGCTAAAATTATCATCGGAATAAAAGCGTACGTGAAATGTCGAGGGATGGTGCAAGTAACTCATGAATTCCGCCTAATTAGGCGGGCAAACAGCGCAGCTCGGGATTTCACGAGCCAACGGAAGCGCTGGAAAGAGGAGAAAAGTGCGGAAAAGTGAGGGAAGGAGACTGAAAAGCAGACTTGGTTCATTTCCATAAATACTGGTGCGAGCCACCCGTTGTTTCCCGCGTATCGTCCAGAAAGAGCGAGATAGAAGCTCGCTCATTTGACACCAATATCGCGTTTCTCGTCCTTGGATTAAGTTGTTCAGTGAGCTTTTTGGGCGTCCACTTGATCTTCGTGAAAATAAAAATTCTCGAGCATGCAATCTCTTCGCAATACCTTATTCTCGGACACTTTAGGCGCATTAGTTATTTAGCAAATCCCTTCACTGAACGGATTGATTTTGTTTTTAATGGCTGCACTTCTTTCTTCGATATTGTTAAGAAGCAGATACATGACTGTAATTATCATTACTACTTATCGTAAGTTGTTTTTGTTCATTTATAATTTATCGTAAAGGAGTCAATCGAGTTCCAGTGTTAGAAATGCGAAAACTTGATCCACTTTTGGAAAATTTCGTAGACCCAAGATTAGGGATGTACCAAGAAGTGTAAATGAGTTTCCGTTTGCAGTTCTTCCTCAATGGGAAAAATCTCTTGGTTCTTGGAAGTAAGAAAATAATACATAAGCGCTCTGTTTTCGACTCATTAGCTAAAAAGTCCGCTGGACCGCCTCGAGGCATCCCACTTGCAACCTGTTGCTCGGTTCTTCCCTCTCTTACCAACGCCAACCGTGAGCTCTCCATCTCCTGCTCCCGGGAAATTCGCGATAGTCGAGCTAATACTGAATTCACGTGGGAAATGCCTCGCCTTTTTTTTCTTATTCTTGGGCTTTGTTCTTGGGTGAAAAATTCCGGTTGCCTTATTTTATGACGAATTTTACTGTTATCTTGATGCTTGAAGATGAGATGTAAGATTTATGGAAACGTAATATAATGAACTGGGAAAATAAAAAAAAATGCAGGTCAATTTTTTTTCTTTTGTGGAAAAATTGCTTGGGGTTTGGTTTTTTCTTTGAGACTAGGAATATTTGAGTTTAACTTTTTGGACTGGATGAATTAATGAAAAATATGTAGATTCTTTCAAAAACTTTAAATAGCAGATTTAGAAGAATAATAGTGAAAATATTTTTTGGATCTTTGGGCAGTTAGTGAAGTTTTCATTATTTTTAGCATTGTTGAAAAATTTTTATACATGTGTATGTATATAAGAAAATATAAATTTTCAATATAATCATATACTACGATTATAATGTAATATATAAACGAAACATGAAAAGACATAGAAAGGTATCAAAATTCAGTAAATATGTCAATTTTAGCGAACAAAATAAATATACAAATATAGAAAATGGTTTATAGTTCATTGTCGTGTTGAAGAAAATTTTATCAATTCGCATGTGTAAATTTCATTTACTAGTGTTACTATAACTTTTTTATGAATTGATTGATTGAATTATTCATAAAAAATTGCAATAATCTCAAAGGTCATGTAATTGAAGATTTTATCATAAACAATAACTAAACGTTCAAGGCTCAGAGACCCCGTAAGTTAGGGAATAAGTATTGGGAATTTTCAAAAAAAAAAACGACTTTTATTTTTCATGTATAATTTCAAATTTAATTTTAAATTCCAATTACATTTACGAAGGTTGAAATTTTCATGGAACCTCGGTAAATGTCTTCAAATTTGCTATCACAAATTTATGTCAATTTCATATAATCACATGAAAATTTGATTTTGGGTTACTTCAATTAATTTATGTAAATAATTAATTAACACATTTTTTTCGTACTAGCGATTAAATTTTTCGTTACATACATCAGAATTGTGATTTAGAATTCACGAAATAGAAAAAAAAATTTTACATCTAACAGGTGCCAAACATAACAGCCGAACTATTGCTGAACAAATTTTTTCTACGTGGATCAGATCATCAAATATTCCTAACGAATTCCCCTCATTTCCATGACTATCAAATCAATACACTGAGAGAAATGTATAACAAGTATTACTATATGTGTCTAGTACTGCAGCTTTAGTCTGCGAATAAAATACTTAATGCCACACTGAAGTAATACTTCTTAATGTTTTCGTATTGTACTCCGTACTTGACAAGATAATAGTAAATGCATTCGAGTATAGTAACTTTTGAGAGACAAGTATGGCACGAATCGCTATATTTGTCTACGAGGAAAAAAATATTTTGTGTAACCCACCCCCTCCCCTTCCTCTTCCTGTTGTACCGTCATTTGTAACATGGTGACTTTTGGATACATTCGTCATCTTGTCCTGTGCCGAGGGTCGTCCTAAAAATGTTTTTTTTTCGTTGCATCCGGGAGAGCACATCTCACCGACTCGTCTAGGTTGTGGCCCCCCCACTTACTACAGCTTGAACTTGGCGACCTATTGGCGGCCTCGATGCAACAACACCACGAGGTTCTTTAGTATTCTAAAGAGTTACAATGGCACTTAAAACACCCACGTATCACGTGACTTTCGGCTCGTCAATTTTTACCAAACGTCTAGGAACATATCGTGCGCTTATAGTAAATAGTAGGCATTTAAATATGAGATGATGCTGAATTACTTTTTTCCCATAAATATTGGACTTGAAGCATTTTCTAATAGCACAAAGGAATAAAATTTCGTATTTCCTACACTGACCTAAGGACAAAAATAGAAATTTGACCCTCATCCTGCCATTCCAGTTTTTTATGGGAATTTGACCCGAGAATTTTTTTCCGTCTAGCACTGCAGATCGAGTCCGAATATGTAATACCTAATACAAGCGTAAAAATATATCTAAATGATTTTTTTCTATTTCTCTGCGCTTTTCTCTCAGATTATAAAAACAACTGTATACAGACAACTAATTTTATTATACTGTTTCTCGCAGATTTTATCGTATGAAAAAAGCAGTGTGCACTTATCTCTCGCAACACTTATTGCCATACTGGAATGGTAGAAACACGAATCTTAGAATAGCGATTATACATTGTAGTAAATATCACCATATATAGCTGCGTAATGTTTGCTATTAACGGATGGTGATTATTACTGTATAGCATTCAGGAAATTTTACTATTTTTATCAAGCTGCAGTTGCTAGACTCAAACGGCAATTATTACTACACTAGTCTAGTAACATTGTCTATATGGTACTTATTGCTAGACCAAGTATTTATTGTTATTTTTCGAGCAATACGTACTAAAATATAGTAATCAATGCTATATTTTAGTAATTTTCATCATATAAATTTACAAATATAGCGATTCGTGCTATATAATTTTCTCAGTGTGATTACCAATCACCAGTCAAATTCTACACAACTACGCCGGCAGTTACTCAATTCGCGCGCTAATTTAGAGATTCTTTGTTCCGAGTTGCGCGAGATCATACCGCGATTATTAGCCAATATTTGGATAGCGAAGGGGCAGAGCCGATAGCCCGCGGCGCCATAATATAGGACTTTGTGTCTCCCCCGAAAGTTGTTCTCCGCACAGAATGTAAAATTACGTGAATACGAGTTTATTGCGGGATCGGCTCTTCCGAAGCTTTTCTTCATCGTGAAGGATGGAGGGCTTCTACGGGAGCGACGTCGCCGAGACGTAATGAGAAAGAAAAGTACTTCCAAGGATTTTAGTTTTGGGACTGGTTAGACGTGTTCTTGATCTTCCCGGTGCTCGAAAGTCTTCTTGAAACGAGACTGGGACGGGATAACCGAATGAGGTGACATTTACGGAATCGAGACGTGACCGGATTGACCCAAAAAGTGTCCAAGTCGAAGGGGAAAAGTAGTTTGGTAGTTTTGGCGAACGCGTGACATTGTTTACTTGACGTTTTTCTTTCCAAAGACGAGAACCAAGTTTTATCCGTTGAGGCGAAATCCATGATTGCACTGAAACGTGGAAATCGTCGTGATGGCAGTACGTTTTCAATTTCTATTCAACACCAGGCATAAGAATATATCTGCCTGTTACAAAGATATGTATTCGTATCGGAACGAAATCATATTGTGTTATTGTCCTGGTTGGTGTCTGATATCGTTCCTTGCAGCGTTTGTGCAGATTCCTAGGGCAAGTAAAAAGTATAGTCACCATGACAATTTCAAATTACAGTGTGTGAGAAAGTAATATTTATAACCATTGTTGTATCACAAGTTCTTATCCCCAAAAGAAATAATTGAATCGCAACTATCATTCAGTCGTAACATCCCTTATACTCAAATGGACAATAAATCAGTCGACTTCGACTCATGCAAAATTAGAATGTATGAACTTCCGACATTATTCCTCGGTAATGCAAATAGAATTCCGCTTATAATTCCGGTTGACCCAACGACGACATCGATAGGCAAACTCCAGGGCACATCCGACGCAACGTCCAAATCCAAGACGATAAATATCGCGGTGACCTAAGCCGGGGCATTTCGGCCAGCTGTTAGACCCGTGTAATTTAGAAGGCCTGACGCGAGAGCTCTATATCGGGCTCTTGCGAAATCGGCCAACACGAAACCCCGCGCGTTTTGCACGGCATCCCAGGTGCGTGACCACCTGCTGTTGGCCATTGCGAAATCCGCATGTACGATTCGCGAAACAGGGCGAAATATTGCGAGCAGGAAGTCATCA
This sequence comes from Platygaster robiniae, assembly GCA_028476575.1. Lineage (NCBI taxonomy): Eukaryota > Metazoa > Arthropoda > Insecta > Hymenoptera > Platygastridae > Platygaster > Platygaster robiniae. The sequence goes on from CM052022.1 coordinate 39,778,003, forward strand.
AGGGGATCCACCGACAATGGCGCAGTTTCCGGCACGCTTATGCTCGCTTTTGCGCACCACAGCCCGTGCCGGGGACGCTTGATTTATTAATGACGACGGATAGTTGATGCACTACCTCGATAGCACGATCAAGAAGTAAAAATTTAATATATTGCAAAATATTTGATAGTTATTCAGAACTTTCCCCAAGACTTATTCAATTTTTTGAATAATGACGCCGATCGTGCTGACTGAAGTTTAAAGTAGCACAACCACAACAAATGGCAGCATACTCACATAAGAACATACTAAGATACACAATATTAAAGGCGTATTCAATGAACTTTTTAATAATTATTTCTGTTTTTTTTAACTATAGCCCAGTTATGCTAGCTTAAGGTCAAACTAGCACAAACGCACAATAAAGACAGTGCAACCCAAAAATAAGAACGTACTCCAATGTAGTCACCTTAAATTAGCACAAAATTGGAAGTAAAATCAAGAAGCAGAAATGTATTTTATTGCAAAATATTTTATACTTATTCAATACTTTTCCCCAAGACGTATGGCATTAATTTGTTTAATAATCACACCGATTGTGCTGGCTGAAGTTTAAAGTAGCACAACCGCAAAAAATGGCAGCATAATTCGAAAATAAGAACATACTAAGATTACTTCCTTCAATTATTTCTATCTACTTTTTTTTTCAAATATAGCCAGTTAAGCTAGTTTAAGGTCAAGCTAGCACAAACGCACAAAAAAGGCAGTGTGACCCTAAAATAAGAACATACTCTAATGTCGTCACGTCAAGCTGACACAACTTCGAAAGCACAATCAAAACATTTATATATATAATTTTGCAAAATATTTTATTCTCATTCAATACGTTTTCTAAACATTCATTGCATCAATTTTTTTTAACAATGACGCTAATTGTGCTAGCTTGAGTATGAGCCAGCACAACTACAACAAATGGCAGAACAATCGAAAAATAATAACATACTGAAATTAACGGTATTAAATGATAATAAGTTCTAACGTTGTACATAAATTTATTCCGTCTATATTTTTAAAAATACAACAAGTGGTACTAGCTTGTGATTGAACTTGCACAACTGCACGAAAAGTGACAGTACAATACAACAAATATGAATTCACTTAAACGCAGTGTATGAAATGCTAATTTAATGCATTTAATGTAAGTAATTTGCGTTAATTTTTTTCATATCGCTGGTTATGCTAGATTAAGGTAAGCTAGCACAACCGCACAAAAAAAGACAGCACGACCCAAAAATAACAACGTATTCAAAAACGGACACTTTAAGCTAGCACAACCTTGGTAAGCACATAATAAAAGTGCAAACGTCTAATATTGAAAAATATTTATTGCTCATTTAATACGTTTCCTAAAAATATATTGCATCAATCTTTTTCATATAATAATAACGCCGATGTGCTGGGTTAAGTTTGAACCAGCTGAATAACAAAAAAATGACAGCACGTTCCAAAAATTATAAGATACTCAAATTTATAATATCAAATACGTTTTCCATTAATAAATTCCATCTATATTTTTAAAATACAGGCAGTTGTACTAGCTAAATATTAGGTTAGCATAACTGCATAAAAATTGTCAGTACAATCTAATCGATTAGAATTTGCTCAAATGCACAATGTTAAATGCGAAATAAATACGATAGGAAATTATCTGCAATAACTTTTTTTTTATTGCCAGTTGTGTTAGATAAATGTTAAGCTACCACAACCGCACAAAAAAAGATGTCGCGACTCAAAAATAAGATCGTACTCAGATTGAGTCACCTACAGGTAGCACAACCTTAAAAGCATATTTAAAAAAATGAAAATTTATTATTTTGCACAATATTTTATACTCATTTATAACGTTTCCAAAAAATTAATTGTAATAATTTTTTTTAATCATAACGCCGATTTTGCTTGTTCAAGTTAAGCTAGCACAAGCACAGAAAATGACAGCACAATTTGAAAATACAAACGTACTTAAATTTACAATATTCAAAGCTCATTCAAAACGTTATCAATTTATAATAAATAGGTATTTTAAATAATATAGTCAGTAGTACGAGCTTGAAATTAAGCTTGCACAAGTACACGAAAAATGCCACTTAAAATAAGAATTTACTCAAACGCACAATATTAGACTTTTATTGAATACTTTTACTAAAAAATATTGTATTATTTTTTTATTAATATCGCTACCCACAAAGAAAGACAGTACGACCAGAAAATAAGAACGTGCACAAATTCACTATATTAAGTGCTTATTTCATACATTTAAGGAACAAAATTGAGCTGGAAAATCCGCAAAAAAAAATACATCAAAAAGATGCAAATTTACTTGAATCGCAAAATAAAAAAAATACGATTATTTCGTAAATATCAGACGTTAATTTACTAAAATAATTTCATTGATTGTGCTAGCTTCAAAAAGAGCTAGCACAACCACATGAAAAAAAAATAAATCAGGCGGATTTACTCTAAACGGAAAATGAAGATACGTACAATGAACATTTGAGAAAAATTACTCATTATTTGATTTACTATTTCATTTACTACTTCATTCTCAATTGATTTCATAATTAGAGTAAGTTGTCACACCTGACGGTATTTTAAAAAAATCAATGAAAATAATTTTTGATAAACGTATTAAATAAGCGTGTCGTATTTTTAATGTGAGTTCATTTCCATTTCAGACTTTGCTATCATTTTTTTTTTAAATGAGCACTAAATATCGTGCAATTTAATGCATACAATGTAGAACTAACGTGTTACTTAAACAATAACAAAAGCTGACTGTAAACGTTAACGATTAGTGAAGTGCGCGTTACGCGAGCACCCTAAGCAAGGATTTTCCGCGGCACTTATCCCCCGTAAAGGGCACTGCCACTCGAGGGCGAGAGCGACGCGCACTCGAGACTCTCCTAAAGAACTGATGGCGCTCGTCGCGTGTGCACTCAACTTTTCGGCTTCTCTTTAATTTTCGTCCTCTCATGTCAGCCCATATTGCATCAAGTGACATTAAATTCAACTCCCAAACGTCCCCCATTATTGGCAAAGGAAGGGTTTTCGAGTCAAATGGCGCAGCAAAACACCCTTTATTCAAGAAAAAAAATTTATATAGTCAAAAAGAAATTGAATTATGCAGGGGTGTGTGCGGAACAATGGTCAGAATGGTTATGGCAATTTCGACATAATTTTTTAGTTTAAAAAACTGACGCACACGTTAAGGAATCATTCAATTGAAAGAAACGTTTATAAAGTTATTGGTTAACTTGTCAACGATCCAAAACTTAACACTTAAAAAAAAATCATTTTAAAATTTCTCTCTATTCTCATTCAACCCTTTACGCCTGTTTTCAAACACACCCACATATCAAAACAAATGTACAAACAATACTACCTTTCCTCCTCCCCCTCTTTCACCTTACTTAAACCACTAAACTCTATCAAAAAGCCCTAACAGACAATCAATTGGAGCTGCCACGACAGACTCGACAACTTGATCAAACAACTTTCCAACGAACGGAACGAAACATTTCACTGAAATGGATTACAGAACTTCACGGAGCGGAGCCAACTTTGCAATGCGGCATTTTCATAGCGATTCTCGTTGGGAATAAACAGTTCCATAACGACGGTAAAGTTGCGAGCATTGATTGACTCACAGAATCCTGAACAAAAAACTTCGTATGATTTTCAGGTTAATGCAAGTACTTTGCAATTACATTCATGATGCATTCAGGTTATGTTAGGTTCAAAGTGCTTTATTCGGATCGCGTCAAGATAGTTTTCCTCTTGGGGAAATAAAACTTATTTCAGTTACTATCTTCCAAGAAAATGAGTTTGGTACATTTTATCACATGAACCCCTTCATCACTTCCGAAATGATGCAGATAGAATATCAAATTTGGTTGATTTAACGAGTTCTCTTGCAGTGAATAAGTGAATTAACCACTCCACCTTTTTCTGCCCATCCGAACTTATGGTCTTCCCACTCGATCATAATAACCCTCGAACACTCCCCCCCCCCTCCCCCCTTAATCAATTTAATCCCCCTCGACAAAGGCCCCCGAAATCGATTCCTAATCAACCCCGTAACGTCGAACGAAAAACCCGGGTATGTTTATCTGAGCAGCTTTGGCGGATCGGCTTTATCGGATCCTGGGGAATTCCATCATCCCTAGATTGACTTGCGGCTGATAAGAAGAATCGCGTTTAATTTGTTGCGTAATTTTAACATGGTCCGTCGGGGTTGGTGATTCGATTGCCACGGGATGAATGGAAAGACGATCGAGCAAGAGCGTATACAGTCGATAATAACATCAAGATTGCTCGGGGAAAAAAAAGGGAGAAAGAAAGGTCGCGAGGTCGAATTATTTCAAGACAATCGGGTTATTGCGGAATTCGTGCCGTCCATTGATCCATTGTTTCCGATCGCAATTGTATCCCGGAAATTTATGCTGATGTATTTTATGGGCCGAAAGCTATTGGAGCTTGTCGAAGGGTAACTTGGTAATTCAATAGTCAACTTTTGATAAGTTCCCTTTCCGCGTTTGGACGATCCTTTATTTCGTTTTCAAAGAACGTGCGGAGCTTTTTACGCGAAGATTTCGCCAGCGAGTTTTGGAAAACAAAGGGACGTGGGACAAAGGGAAGGACCTTTTCTCGTGGAATGGCAATTTGTTGGATTAGGTCGGCGGAAAAGGAACGGATCCTGGTGTCGAGTGAAGGCGGGCCGTGTTAGAGAAAGGAAGGTTTTTGGTTGAAGGTATTCGTTAGGTAGAGTGAAGTGTACGGGAGTTTTTTTTTGAGTTAGAGTCGTGCCTGAGGAAAGGAAAGATGAAAGACTTTTCTTTGCGAAAAAATCTTTCAAGATTATAGAAGTTAAATTATTCGATGCAGGACAAATCTATACTTTGGATGAAGTGACCCCAATTATTATGACTATGACGTTGCAATTTTCGGAAGTGAAACTTCTATTCTCTTGTTTTGCTAAAATTGCTATTTTGCGAAACACGCAAAAAAGTTGTACTTCGAGGACCTGTATGGCCGCATCGAACACAACCATTTCCGCCCGACAAACGCTTCACTCCCTGAATACACGCACTGAAGCAAAGCACACGCAGTGACGCATCGTGTCTCCAGGGTCCGAAGCATCTGTCGATCGGAAATGGGCGTATTCGACGCGGCCGTACAAGTCCTCCAAGTATAATTTTTTCGCATGTTTTGCAAAAAGTCTCGTTTGCACCTCGGACCGTGAACGTGGCTTTGTCCTCGGACCAAATATCAGCCTCGGCTGCGTCTCGGCAGATAAATTGGTCCTCGTCCTAAAAGCCACGCCTCAGGTCCTCGGTGCAAAATATACTATTTTTATAGATTTTGTATTTTATGAATTCCATCACGCCCAATCCCATCCTTTAAAACAAGTCAAACCCTATAAAACCAGCCCCTATCCATTTTCCAAATGACCCGGAATTGAATGCGAATTCTTTTTGCGTCATATATCCCTCTCCCCACTCCTTACGCCCTTCTCCCAGCCCTGAACCTATTTTTTTACAACCCCACATGAAGCCCCAAATCCCCCGTATCCTCGGCTCTTCATGATTTCGATGTTTTCATATAAACGAAAACGTAAGTCCCCCGTAAAGGCGAAAGTACAAGCGTAATACGAGCAGCTGCCTTCGCCCTCCCCCCGCAACGCGAAATTAAGGCAAATTGCAGGCCGTTTCGCCGTGGCAACGAGGAAGCAGCAAAATCGATATGCAAATCTAGGCACAAATCCTAGTAATCTGTCGGGGTCTACGGGCGCGAGGAAAACAGGATCGACGGGGGTTGGAAAATGGGAGGGGGGTAAGGGTGTGATGGGCTGTCGGGTTATAAAGTGGGGTTAGTTCGGGTCTGAGGGATCGTGTTCGTCGGCCACCTTCGACGACAGGGCTTTATCGAAGTGAAAAAGATCTCGCCCCGACGACGAGCCAACTTTCCGATTCACCGAACTTTTTTTTCCCCTTTTTCCCGGGGCCACCGAGAGACCTGACGGGGATATCCTCGGATTTTCTAAGGCACCTATTTACAAGGCAGCTTAACAGATTCATAAGCCCACTTTGATGTTTTGCGTAAATCGCGTTTATCCAGTTGGCGATGTTTCGCGTGTATTTTTGTGAATCGGGGTTTTTAGTGGTTGGGAGTATTTGATTTTTGAATGTTTTGTGGATGAATAAAGAGGATTTGGTGGTTATTTTTGAGGTTATTGGGGTTAGAGGTCTTTGAAATGGTTTGGCTGTTAGTTTATTTATCTAGAATTTTATTAGAGAAAAGAAAATGGAGTACCGTCATTTGTTATAGTATATTTTTTTTCATAACTCACGAAAAAATGACAGTTTTCACCAGTTTTCGGTGGAAAAAGTGACCGATTACTGCTGATGACGAAGTGGTGTATTCGCACGTAAATGTGAGGTCATACTAATGCGTGTATATTGTGTACAAGAAACACTCTAAAAAGGTTCCTATGTATAGATTTTATTACTCTTAAAAAAATTTTTTTCAAATATTTTTTACCAAATTATCTATCAGATGAAAAAAAAATGAAAATCTTTTTATTATCTGCTTTATAACTCACAAACTACTGCAGCAAACCTCCTAAAATTTAGTAGATTTATTGACCATGTTCGTGAGAAGGTATGTTTTCATTTAGGGACTAAATTGCTCACACCTCTACAACTACCTCTGCTGCACTTTTGAAAATATGAAATATAAGACACAAAAATCATAAAATGTTATAAATCAGGAAAAGTCACAAAATCACAAAGTTATACAAATTAAAGTGATATCAAGGTGAGATATTTTTTAATTGTGACATTTTGCGATTTTGTGTTCTTTTGTGATTTTTTCGCAATCTGTTATTTACGAAATTTTGTAATGTCACATTTTGTTATTTATGACATTTTGTAATTTTGTAAAATTTAGTAACTTTTTTTGATTTTGTGACGTGTGATACTGTGACATTTTGTGATTTTTGACATTTCGGGTTTTGCGACATTATGTAATTTTGTGGAATTCTGCGATTTTGTAATATTTCGCGATCTTGTGACTGTGACATTTGGTGACCTTCTGGTATTTTAGTGATTTTGTGATATTTCGTGATTTTTGTGCTATTTGTGATTTTGTAACATTATGTGTCATTCTGTGACATTTAGTGATTTTGTGGCATTTGTAATTCATGAAATTTTGTGATTTTGTACTTTTGTGCCATTTTGTGATATTTTGGATTTTTCGTGATTTTGTGACATTTTGTGATTTTTTGACATTTTGTGTTTTTGTGATATTTAGTGAATTTGTGATATTTTGTGATTCGTCATGAGCCGTTTAATTATATGGTAGATTTTACTTACATCATAATTTACAGGCTTACAGTTTACAGTGTTACATGTTACAATGTAAAATCTCCAAGTTAGTCCTTACATAAATTTTATTTTCTAGAATAAAATACACTCCTGAAAAGTTCTAATGCCGCCTGAGAAGTTTTACTTCAATATAACACTCTTAGATCTTACAGTATTACAGTTTACAGTGTTACATGTTACATTGTAAAATCTCAAAATTACTCCCTGCAATCGAAAATATTACACTCTTAAATGTTACAGTCTTACAGTTTACAGTGTTACATGCTACAAAATCTCCAAGTTAATCTCTACATACATTTTATTCTAGAATAAATTACACTCCTGAAAAGTGATAGTCCCGCCTAAGAAGCTTTACTTCAAAAGCATATTAATCATAATTGATAAGATAGTCATCTTATAACATTTAAAAGTGCACGACTAAAAATTAGCAACTTTTCACTAATTCAACCTCAGAGAGTAATCACTGATTAAAAATAAGATAAAATCGTCTGGAAAAATCGGGGAAACTTTCTCGTCGCTCCGATTGTGTACACGGCAAATGCATTGACACTTCGTTAACAACGTTGTCGGATGGTTATCAAACCCCCTTCCTCTTCTCGTCGCTTTCCCCCTCCCCCCTGCATTTCCATTCACCGCGAGAAGATCAAATACCGCTCGACGCGCAACGCGCAAAATCGCTGCTAATCGCAAAACACTGACGTCCCCAATGTTTGCACATATCGAGCTCGTTATAACGTCACGATAAATTGGAAACTAACGGCTGCCAGATCACCGATAGCTAATAAGTACTGCGGATCGTCATTTGGATTAATTGCGTACTCGTGTTACACGAGCCGACATACAAAATCCCGCCATCAGATATGCCCCGAAATAACATCCGCGTTCATTTCCCTGGATATTCGCAATCGCGTATCACGCCCCGATAAAACGTTTTTAAAAACAATTCTCACGCACGACACTCGCCTCAATAAACTTTACTTGTTGGGATTAAATTTGGTTGTTTTGTGATTTTTTTTTTTTTGTATAGGATTTAGGGTGCATACAGATTAGCTTCCGACGAAAACGGGAAGGATCGTATATTTTGTATTTACGGATACGAAACAGCACGGAATCGTGTGTAAACAATGGTGTCAGAGTGCGAGGTCGCCATTTTCATGTCAGTTCTTACGGACGGCCGAGTCATTGATTCGAAAAAGCAGCCTTGGGTTTTTACACGTAGAAAACGAGTTTGCTCTCTCGTAAAAACACTCGTTTCTGCCCCTCGATACGAAAAATAATATTCATCGAGTTTTCCCAGTATAATCTTTTGACACTAACGATCCAAATCATAGGATTCTTTTCAATTACTTCCTTTACCCAACGAAAACCAATTTAAGATCTGCATTCGATTAACTTTGATCACGTTGATCCCGGCAATTTATATACCAAGTCCATAAAACGATTCTCTCTGCTCATAAAAAAGCTTACGTAGGCTGGTAATGAGGAGAGATGACCTTAGTGTTGTTCTTCATTACGAAGAGGTAGATAGTCAAGGGGGGGAGGGGGTTGGTATAGAATCGACGAGAATGAGCGAACGATCAATCTTGCTCTCAATTATCGTGTCGTTCAACCACGGTAATTGAGTCGAGTCTCGTTGAGTTCCAAAACGTCGTGGAGTCGAAACAATGGGAAATTTCAATGGGAAGGAGAAAGAGATTGAAGAAAGGGGGGGGGGGGTGTTGTAGATAATTTATCATTGTTCGTGAGCGGTGTTTTCCGTTTCGGAAGTGAGGGTAATTTCTCAGCGCTTGTTTTTGAGAGCGTGGAGTTTGCTGGGGTGAATGAAAATTTGATTATAGAAATTTATGCGTGGTGGGTGGAAAATTTAAGGGAAGTGATTTTGCGAAATTGGCTAATGACTCTGAAATTTTAAAGAGTGGTAAAGTGGTTTTATGGAAGTTAGTTTTTTACTGGATGAAGGGATTGTTTGTACTTCGGGAATTATGAGGGAGGATATTGAAAAATTTTGTCCATAGTTTTTGGGTCGGGAATTCTTATATTTATATGATCGTGTATGAAAGCCTTCTATGAAACGTGCACTGGATAGAGAAGCGAAACACGACCAGAGGAAAAAAGTGAAAAGAATGTTGATTAAACGTCAGATTTCCCGTTGAACAATGTACGAAACAGTGAAAAGTATCAGGGTTATCTACCGCAATTTATCATTTTTCCGTTGCGAAGATGGAGGTCAAACGATGCATCACGTTTTCAGAGATCATCGCTGGCTGAGAAAAAATTTTGTGTATGATCGAGCGTTTCTCTTTTTTTAAGGAGTCGTGAATGAAAATTTCATCTTAGAGAGTCTTGTGATATCTTCTTTTACTTTGGGCTTGGAAGAGGATGAAATAAAGACACTTAGAAGTTGTTCGTTCTGGTTATTTTAACTTAAAATGTGCACTCGAACCAACCAGTTGCTTCTTGAATCGCGGCATTATCATCGCGTTTCGCTCGCGTTTGTTTCGCTCCGTGTTGACACGTATAGATCGCTGTTACGGATGAGGAGGAGAGCTACTCGCGTTATTAGGGTTGAGATGTATAACGGTTCAATGAGATCTCGACGATGAAAGGGCCTGTTATTAGATAGCTCGTTATTAGATACGCTGCGCGATCTCGAGAGATTGCACGAGACGTCGCTGATAACGATCCTGTTAAGGTTACAGGATGATAAGGTTCATTTTACTTTGTGAAATGAATCCTCGAAGTAATTGACTCGACACAAGCTGCACTTGAATTAATGTATTCAGGGAGAGCGACCCCCGGGAACGGCCAATTGTCCTCAATGACGGAGTTTTTTTTTCATGAACCGCAGTCACGCGAATTTTCTTTTCCCGGAAGCATTTGCTGTAGGGGTAAGGGTACATTGTGAGTACTGAAGGGTATGACATTAGAGTTTTGCAAATAAATCAACAAAATGAGCTAACTTTCAATAAAATCCTTAGGAAGACAATTCAAAAGGTCTTATGTAATCATTATTAGCTACTTTCGTTGAGGTCATTTTCAGAAACCTAAATGTTTTTGTACAGTTTGATGAAAGGGGTTGGGGAAGAAAAGAAAAATGTATGGAATACGTTAGAGTTCAGAAAAGACCTAAAAATTCGTTCTTTTTTTTGTTTGCAGGGACGATGCAATCGGGAAAAACCCCCCTGCAAGTACTTCCACCCCCCGCAGCACTTAAAGGACCAGCTCTTGATTAACGGACGGAATCATCTGGCACTGAAGAACGCCGTCATGCAGCAAATGGGCCTAACCCCAGGACAGCCATTGGTACCTGGTCAGCTACCAACAGTGGTCAGTGTCCCACCCGCTTTCAAAATAGCGCATTTATTTCTAGACTATAATGTTATTTCAATTTTTTTTCCACACTTTTCTCAATTTTACGTGGCTTATTTTGATTTGAATTACGCTCTTATTTCAAGACACCTAGGTACTATTTGTGTAGCACAGTTTTACGTAGTTTCAATTGGTTGATCTGACGGTCGTGACAGGTCTTCGGGTTCTCGATGGTGAATATGTTCTCTCGTACCAAATATTTTTTTCCAACTGTGACCGTCACATCGTCAGGTTGACATTTTGTTTTCAAGCCATTAGCACGATGCATGTTTTTCGAACCTATCCCGTAATCGATTCTATTACGCGGTGGCTTAACCTCGAACTTGCCCTCGTAACCGTAAAATGGAGTTTTCAGAAAACGAGGAATTCAATAATGTTTTTTTTAAAGTGCAATAAGATAATATACATATAATGATAAATAATGCGTAATTGGCCAAGCCACGTGATGATATCGAGCCCGTAACACACGTATGACCGCCTGTCTGTTCCTTATGTTTGCCGCTGTGGCGCTCGCGGTTATGGTTGATTGTTGGTGTGTTCTCCAATTGCGTCATTGCTGAGCAGGAGGCCTTAACCCCTACGACACCACACCACCACCTCCAACAGCAAATCCAGCAACAACTACTCGCTACCCACGCCTTTATGGTAACTCTTGGTTTTGGTTAGCTTACATTACCTGTTTTTTTTTTTTTTTTTTCCAACTTCCAGCGACAATGGCGCCAATGCGCATTATTTTTTTTACTGGTGAAATTGTCGCCGGAAACTCATCGAGTTGTGGAGTCACAGAGTGTGACAGCCAGGCCTGGGTGGTATTATATCAACTATCGATAATCGATGAGTTGGAAAGAAGTATCGATGTTTTGTCGATTCGTCATTGTGAAAAACGAATATATTCTTAAGTTTACTTTTTTGATAGATCCTTTTGAAATATTTATTCTTTTAATAATTTTTTTATTATTAAAAAATTTTCAAGAATCGATCAACATCGATACATGTATTAACATGCTCGATAATTGCGATAATCGATTCGCACCCTACCAATGTGTATATTGTTATCGATTATATCATCATCCTTGGTCGACGATACCCAGACCTAGTGGCAACCAGGGGCGTAGGCATGGACATTTTTCTTAAAAAAAATATGTTTTGTAACTTTTTTTCTAATTAAGTCAAAATAATGTGTCAGACATCACTATATTTATTTTCGAAGATAGTAAAGTTTCCATTAACTGAAACTAATAATGAAAAAAAATTCTGAGTTTAAAATTCGCTTTATACAAATTATTGAAGTTTCTTTTTCATTTTTAACTTTTTAATAAAATTCAGAATATAAGTATTACATTGAAATGCCTAGACCCCTGTTAACAATGCAAAAGTAATATTTTTTATTTTCCGATCCGATGCATGTGTTTAGTTGTTATTAATACCAAACTAACTTTGTAGAATAGAAGCTTTTCCTACAATCACGATAAACAAAAGCGCGTTCACTTTGCGACTGAAATTCGTAATCATGAAAATTGTTTTTATCGATTTTCGAGGATATTTTGTTTAATGGTAAAAGCTTCTTGACGCTGCGCATGTTAGTGATGCGATACAAATGCACGTAGATGTCGTTTGCACTTTCATGAATTCCATGAAGATATGTACGCCTGGATGAGTCTTCGTTTGTTTCTCAAAGTACATTTTTGAGGCATTTTCATAGAGCTTTTGGCGTTTTTTTTTTTTTGGATGAATATCATTTCTTGTTTATTTTGGCATCCCTGAAGTAGCCCAGGAAAATTGTATGCAGAAGGGTATGTATACATTTGTGGTTGATACAAATGTGTATTTATTATGGTATCATTTTGGGAAAGAGAATATTGAGTATGTGCTTTTGAAATTATGGAAGGAATATGAAATGGCATATGGAAATGATAGAAATAAATTAACGATTTGATAACTATTTTTAGATTGGAATGAGAAAAGGGTCCTATGGTCACAAACGAGAATCTCGAGAAAATGAAGAGAAACCTTTCTCTTTCTCTATACGTAACAGTTTGGTCGTATTTTTCAAAAATTTTTTCCATGGCCACTAATGATCGTAGAGGCTTGTAATGTAGCTCATGAGATAGGTAATTTTTTGAACTTTTTTTTGAAGTGGAAAACTCAAAAAACATTCATGTAACCATAGGTCCTTTTTCTTATTCCAAGTTACATTTATGAATATATTGTATACCCTCGAGTATGGAATTTTCTTGGGCAGTTTTGCAGGGGCCCATGTTTCGTTGTTTTTTGTAGGCTTGGAATAAGTTTTTTCATAGTTAAATCATTTTTCTTTAAAAATCAGTTATGAGATATGGATCATATTTGAATTGAAAGTTTTTTGTATGTATATCATTGCAAGCTAAATTTCGAATCATCGTGAGGCTTTTCCTTCTTAAATTTTATTTTCATGTTTCAATGAGAGTTTTTTCGTGAAATTTTGTTAATGCTTATAGAATTTTAAAGCTTTAAAGAGCTAATTTTTTTTTAATATGCCTAAGATTCATTCTTTTAACATTCACAGAATGTAATAAATTTTATTTTTTTAGATATCAGGAATTCTCGAATCCCAAAATTTTATGTTTCAGTGGTAATTTGTCTTTTAAGTTATTGAATTCGTAAATGATTTTTAATAAAGATAATGGCTACATCATTGGGATTTTTTTTACTATATACTTAGATCATATTTTTTATCAAAAATATTATATAGTGAGATAAAAATAATAAATCGTTTGGATTTTTATAATATATGAAATTTATTCTATACTGTTTTTGCGTTTTCTATGTAATAGTTTTTATTTATATGTCTTCAAAAGTCAATAAGCAAGGGTTTTTTTTTTTTTTTTTTTTTTTTTCAAAAAAATTGAATTTTTTTCAATCTAAATGTTTCACAATTTTTGACTAGAAACCATCGTTAGTTTCAAAAAACGAATTTTTCATCTTCGGAATTTCGACATTTTTAAATTGTTAGGTGTAACATTGTTTTTATTCTCTATATATTAAAAAAAAGTTAGTCAATAAGAATTTATTGATTTTGTAGAATTTTTTTTATTGACAAAAACTAGTATTCGGTAACATATGTTAGATTTACACAAAAGTACAGAAAGTTTAAATTTGGAATTGTTCGTCTTCTCAGTTTCTTTCCTGAAAAAAAAATATCTAATTTATAAAATAACTCAAATAAAAAAATCGAAATAAACTAAGAGACTAAAAATGATTTCAAAAATGTATAAATAAAATGCATTGGTGCATTCAAAATTAAAAAAAAAAAACATTAATTTAATATTTAATATATAATGCTGGAATTTTATACATATATTTATTAATATATAAATTTAATATATTATGTAATAAGTTTATAATAATATAATATTTAATATTAAATATTCATTCAATATATAATATTGAAATGAAATTCATGATAGTGACAAATAATGACACAATAAATTCCATTCGGTTTCGAAAAAAATTACAATATAAACCAAACATTTAAACAACTAAATATACGTTTTGTTTCGGAATCTAAAAAAGACAAAAAAACGTGCTGTATGAAATTGATAAATAATTTTACAGCCATTCCTTTACCTTGAGAAATCATGATGTTAATGATTCTTTATCATGATAAAAGGAACGTTTTCATAAAATATTTAAAGATGAACCTTAAAAAAAAATAATATATCATGCACCTGGAAAGAAAAAATTGATTTTGCCAGAGATTTCAAAATCAAGCACTGCAATCGCACGAGTTCAAATCACGTTTTTTATACACATATTTTTCGCGATATAGGTTTCAAAAGAAACATTTTTTCAAAGTTTATAGTAAAATGATCATTTTTTTAACGCTTGGATCACATGAAACTTGCATCTATCCACAAAATTTTTGTAAGATATTTGTTTGCACTATTCATGTTAAAATAGAAAATAGTGAATAAAAAAAAATATAAAAATGTAGAAAAATTTTCGTGTATAATACGGTGTAAGTAAAGAAAATATTTTTGAACTCGAGTCATGCAGCCTCAAACTTTTTCGAAATTCGTCTCTTTTTCACTTGTGGCATAATATACTATTTCAGTCCCCCGTGCGTAATACACTATTTTAATCTTAGACCGTATACCACGTGGACTGAGCGTTCTCTCCTCCGCTCAATTGCACGCTGGCCACAATGTAACATATCAAACCTTATATTTTATAAATTTTTTATGTATTTTCAAATTTTTTACAGCAAAAAAAAAAGATTGTACATAATAAACATGAAACTCCTAAAATAAATCACGACAACATCTACATTGTTGCTGCCTATCGTTTTTTTAAAATGGTATCTCGAAGAAACATTTTGATGAACAAGTTGCCTTCTTGACTAGTACTCTATATATTGAAAAAAAAAATGAAAACTTCAGTCTAAGTAGCATACAGTCTAAGACTCGATCCGTAGGGTTCATTCCAAAGAAAAATTTCATTTTCGACGATACTGACCGAACCTCTTGGATATTTTTTTTTCTGCCGTTTACAATAGGCGACGAACCCATACCTAACAGGAATGCCGCAAGTGGGAAACACGTACAGCCCGTATTTCGCGCCTAGTCCGATAATGCCGACGATTATGGGCCCAGGGGACCCAACGGGAGTGGGCAGCCCCCTAGGAGTCGTGCAGCAGACGGTCGCGATGCCGCAGAAGATGCCACGGACAGATCGCCTCGAGGTATGTCTACCACCAAACTACATACGGCCCGCAACCGGGGCCCAGCACGCGCCCGCCACGGGGCCCCAGTGCCCGATGTCCGGGCCCGGCCAGGCGGGCTCCCTGTACGCCGGCGCCCCCCAAAGCCGAGTTTCGCCCGTCTCCACGATACAGCCCTGCGCCCAATCCCCCTCGCCCCCCGCCGTGGCCAGCGCCAATCCCGTCTGCGCTCCGCCGCCCCTCCCACACAACCACCCCCACCTCAACCACCTCGCCCCACTCCACAGCCTCGTCTACGTCCACGCTTTCTACGAGGGGCCTTACGTGCCCATTTACGTGCGCACGTAGTCCGTTTTAGGAGTCGAGGATATAAATTTTCTTAAAGAATATATGACGTAATGATGATCGGGTATGGTATGTGCTATGGGAATGGTCCTGGGCGTGAAGTGGACGTCCAAAAAAGTCAGATCTTACAAGGGGAGGTCCTAAGTTGTCCAACTAAATTCAAGTAAATAAGTTTTTTCTACATATTAACATGAGGCATTAACAAAGATGAAAATCAAAACCAAAAATTTATCCTACCATCAATCGAATTAATCAATTTGTTTCCGCGTTCACTTCACGTCTATTCCCCTTCTTGCAATTTATTTTACGGAAGAGGTAATGTTTTATTTTTTTCTTAGAGATCAATTTTGAAGGTGGTTTTTCAAAGTATCTGTCTAGCTTTATTATGTGATAAATGTAAATAATGGTTATGTATAGGGTTCAAGGGAGAGGGGATTGGAAGGGAGGCGTTTCATTTGGAAATGAGAATCTGGGACAATGATACAAAGAGTCTGGATAATCTCGGTCCTCGCATTAAAGATGATGTATTAGGTGAAGTGTATTATTCGGGGATTTCGGGAAATGTTAGCGGGTATCGCTTTAGGTCGTTACACAGTTTACGTCCGTTTTTTAAAGGTCTAATGTCGTTTTAACGTGATTTGAATTTGAGGTTAGAATTTTGATGAACAGTCATTTAAGTTACCAATAAGTGAGATTTGATTTTTAATGTTTTTTTCTATTGAAGGACGTTTCGGAAATGTGAGCAAATATGAAAGAGCTTGTTTGAAATGTTTCGATGATGAATGTTGAGCTTATTTCTTTGTTATCAATCATTTAAACATCAACCTTCGTATACATCGAAAATTTTTGAGTAAAACTCAATTTTTAGACTTCTTTCTTTTTTTAACAGATAAATTTTGCATGTTTATAAAGGTTCGAAGAGTACAAAATACTCTGCAGATCGAGATATTTCATGTGATAAAATATATCATGACGCACAATACTTGAACGACTTTCCATTTAATATACTTTTTTATTCCATGAAATACACAATTTATTTTGAAATATTACTGGACGATCCCAAAAACAGGAGAAAATAAAAAAAAAAAATAAATAAAAAAAAAACGAAGTAACTACTAGAAACATAGAATAAGAGTTTCTAAGGTTGTAAAACAGTGTATTAAAAAAAAAACCTGTGTACGACAGATAATTTTACAAAATTCAAAATATTTGTATACAAGACTACATCTTGCTACAAAAATATAGATATACCTTTAATCAATATTTTATATCAATATATAATGTAAAACGTATCAAAATCTACGTGTACGTACGAATTCCAAAACGACATCGATCAAATACTCAGAAATTTGAGATTAGTGCAGGTAAATGCCCCGGTTACCATAAAGGCGCGTTCCCAACTCTTGGAAACGTGCTGGTTACCTGTCCCAGCTCGCCTATAAATTAGCGAGACTGGGACAAGGATTACAAGGAACCGGCACGGTCCCAAGAGCTGTGAACGCGCCTTCAGTGTTCTCTACTTAGACAATATAGTACATGGACTGCTGATCAAAGATGGCGGAGTGGTTCCAAGATGACGGTAGAGTAACGCTATTATCTAGGTTATCTTTTCTAATGTTTTGAACGTTTTGACGTGTGTTTATTGGTGCCGATTCGGTGTATTTTGTTTAAAAAGTTGTGAATGTGTTGTTAATGAAATGCAAAATGCGCCGAAGAAAAATCGTTTAATTTGTGGCATTATAGAAAACCACGATGGAACAGTATCATGCCACAGGTAAATTGATAATAACCATAAATTGTTGAAAGAAAAAAATAATTTAAAGTTACTTCTTCAAACTCCTGGAGTAAGCATTTGTATAATAATTTCTTTCACAAGTTTTTCTAATAATGAAAGAATTATCTATAGAGAAACAATATGGAATTTTTTCGCGTACAGAAACGCGTCACAAACATCATAGCAATTTATATTTCAATTTATTATATATTATAATAACCTATTGATAGAATTGTATTTATGAACAATTTCAATTATTTATTTGAATTGTTTCAGCATACATGTGCGCATCGTGAACATGATAATTTATCTTATAATTTCTTGTGAATAATATATTTGTTTCAAATAATAAAAGAATTGCATACTTATGCAAAATTATGGAAAATTTCCTTTAGAAATCATAATATATATATGATGGTAAATTTTTCAAGGTTCCCAAAAGATGAAGAAAAATTGACACAATGGCTCGAGACTTTTGGAATAAGCTGAAATCAGATAGAATCTAGCATAGAAAGTCTCCGACTTTGCATCAGACACTTCCAGCTGACTGATTTTTTTATAGCATTTTTGCATATAAATGACTAGAAAAATGTATAAATAAATATTGTTTTAAACTAGTACACCTTTCGTTACTTCATTATGAATTTTTAAAATATTCTACTTTTCTAAACAAAAATTTATTTCATCGATATTCCATTCATGTAAAAATATTTCCAAATAATTATTACTTGGACAATTATGATTCACTGTTCTCAATATGTAACAATTATAAGGTTTACTTATTATGAGAGTTATAACTTTAGTCACTTTTATTTTGTTTAATTACATTGGTAAAATGAGCCGTTTACATTTAAGTGTGTATGATTAATATTTTAATATTATCAAAGATAACGTCATTATAATCGAACTAATGATTCCATTTTTTATTAAACTTTGGATTTTTAACCTAGTAAAACAGTAATTCAATTAATAAGATCAATCATCGATCGACAATTTAATGTCGATCGATGTTAAAAAAAAAGGGACACAGTAAAAACGTCCCTGTTCTTTGAACAGGGCGCTGTAGTCGTGACTACGGCACTGGTTAGCGTTACTCCATGTTACTCGTCCATGTACTATATGGTCTAAGGTTCTGTAGGGTGATTAAAAAAATTTTTTATCGCAATATTTTTTTGAAAATGAATATATTGATGAATTTATCGGTATTATTTGATTATTTGTTGTATTTTAGTTGAGATTTGGAAAAAAAATTCTTTTTTGGATAACCCTAGTGTTCCACAATTCAAATCTCCATATACTCAAATCAATACAGAGGTGGAATAAGTATATTTTTTTTTCAACTTCAACTAATTCTATCATGGGAGCACTATCAACAACCGGGAACTAAACTTTAACAATAAAAACACAAGTTCCAAAAACCGAGGAAATACGGAAAAATAGCACGAAGGAAAGAAATAGAAGATATATATTTTTCTCGTTGTAAGATACGCGCGGAACTCGAGTGCGTGTTTTTTTTTCTCTCTCTCGAAGCTCGCGGGATTATTCGCGATATCGTCGATTTCCCCAGAGTAAACGCGGTTTCGCCGGTATTAAAAGAGAAACGCCACTCGTGTGTACATAATATAGATAGCGCCGCGCAAGAAGCGTTGATAATAGTCCAATAATAAAAGTAATAACGCGCAAATATCACCGATATTTTATGAAAATTGACGCGAATCGCCGATAAAAATCGATGCAATTATTCACTCGCCGTGACAGGGGGGCAAAATGTTTTTTTCCTTTTTTCTTATTTCAACGAGCATTGGCGTAGACGAGCTGTGGAGCAATCAGTCGTCGCTTCGAATCCACACAAAATTGTACGAACTGTATGTCGAAGTTGTCGATGAACGAGGTCCCGAATTCCGAGCAAAAATTCAAACATGTCCTGCCTTAAAGAAATTTTTTCCCGAACCCCCCACCCTCCTTAAAGAAGTACATGTTTCCGAGCGTACTCGATGAATCGCGACGAAGTCAACGATTGGAAACAGTGATTGTTGTATCGGGAATCATTATTTTCTGTTGTGCATCATACGAACGAAATTCTACAATTGTTTTCCTGATTGTACAGTTTTTTGCACACTTTTCCTTTCGTTTTTTTGATTCGTGAATCGTACTGGTACTTTTAAATATATTTACATTTAGATGATATTCACACACAAAAGTACATGCATACAGCGACGTGGACGCGTGCAAACTCGTTTTATGGAATTTGAAGAGTTTCGGTGTTTTTAGTGCCGAGTTTGCACGCGGCCACTCGCGAATGTATAGATATAGTAGATAGGTTAACAAATTGATTGTTTATATTTTATATAACTCACCAATTGGCGAGGAAAGGTCGAATCGTGCCGGGAAACGCGGAAAATGTCGCGGAATATTCGACGTTTCCTCGCGAATGTAATCCAGTGTCTGCTGTCTCTTATACTTCCTTTGTCCATTATACCTTCCTTCAGAGGTTTCACATTTCCCCTTTTTCTCTCTTCGTGAAAGTCCTCGAGTTTCCTTGTAATCAAACACAAGAAAATAAAAAAAGGAACAAAAAGAAAAAACGATAAAGTACTAAGAAAAAATTTACTGAGAAAAGCAACACACGCATACACAATGTGATATTGTTAATCGTAGGTCGAGATGAAAAAAAAGAAAAGAAGTAAAAAAAAAATTGTCGCGATCGGAAAGCATGAAGGGCGAGAGTTATTTGTCATTGTTTGAGTATCGATCAGTAATCGTAATACGTACTAAACACTAATTGTGACAATTGTAACATTTAGTCGTGACGTCAAGTTCGCGTCACGCGGAACTCATTTTTCGATGATGGAATTCCAATAAAAAGAAATGTAATTCAAAACTGAACCGCCTAAAAAATCATTGTCTCTTTGAATTTTTTGTTCTCGTAATTCGAACGTTTCATCGCATTCGTTTTTTTTATTTTTTTCTTCCATTCAAGAGTTTTTATTTTGCTGTTCCAACCGGTATACAAGTGTTGCATTTTGATTTTCTTCTCGGGCTTGTAAAGTACTATGAACATTCGAAACGATCCCATTCCCCAATCCCTCGATACGATTTATACTCTCGATACCACTTAGGTACTTATCGATGGTCTCCAGACATAACTGCCTTGCTGCCTGTTTAATACTCGCTATGATTAATATTTTTAATCTCATTGAAAGTTTTCGTGTATGTTTTCTTTTTGATACATTATCAATACTAAAGCATTTCATAGTTTCGCACCTGATCGACTGAAAAAAGTAACTTTTTAAGACAGTCGGAAGTCGTTTATTGGAAGGTAGTGGGGGCGCTACCCCCACTCTAGACGCCAAGCCAAACACTGGCGTGGTGGGAGCGTACACCCACTACCGCATGTAGCGTCTCTCACGAGTTACGACTGTTTCTTAAACAAAGTCAATCAGGAGCCAACAAAAAAACGACAAATAACACGCCGAAATTAGTGAATGGCAGTAGTGTATGCAGAGTAGTGAAAGTGATATTAATATCTCATAATGTCTGTGTAGTCGTAGCCGCGCATTTTTTCCAATTTTCGAATTTTATTTTCAAATAACCGTTACCTCCCATTTTTATTTTTCTCAAACGCCGTCTTTCTGTTCCTTTTTTTTATGTTGTTTAACACGAAAATGCCGTTATTTGATTAATTTTCAGCTAAGCAGCTTACAAATCCCGCGTCAAATGGCCAGTGTATGATTTTCGATCAGTCTTTATCGACTAATTTATTAATTTTACAAAGTGAATTCTAATTTATTTTACAGCGTAGGAGGATGGGGCTTTCACGTAAACGCATGTGGTTTATATATTTATCTATTTACATACGTATAAATAATTTATGTCTAGTACAGGTTCTCACACTTTGTTACGAGCTTCACCGAAGCGTCCAAAGAAAAAAAAATTGTTTCGTTGTTCAGATTTTTCTTTGGGTGGCTCGGTTTTAACACACACGTCGCACTCACGCACATAAATACAGACGGACCAAGTTTCTTTGACTATTTACTGTGTCGCTGGATTTTCTTGTGTCAGATCATTTTCAGCGTTGTTTTTTGCTGCATTCGACTTGATTTTTTTTTCTCCTTTTTTTTTTTTTCATTTCTTTTTCACAGTCTACTTTGACGTGCCTGAGAAACGAGGTCGAACCATCTTGAGAGCACAAGAAAATACTGCTTTCAATGAAAAATATCGTTCGAGATGGCTCGGTTCTCGCGTAATCGTTGTTGTGCGTAGAATTTTACTCCTCGGATGTGAATGTTTGCATTTTGAAGATGAACGAAAAACGTGACGTCAAATTTCATTTTTTTCCTTTTTTCGTTCGATACAGGATTCGGTGATTTTTGCGCATTTGAGGAAACTCGACAGTCGCATGCTGCATCTTTTTATTCGCTGTATCTTTGTTTTTTTGTTTGTTTTTTTTTTTTTTTTTTTTTTTTTTTTTTTGTATTTATGTTTTTTCGACTCGCTGAACGCCAGCGACTCGAATGAAAAATAATTTGGGTCGCGCCTGTGTACGTGTGTGTCGTTTTTGAGATCGGGTTGACCTTTTGTGTGAGTGTGAGGTCGGGGGAGCACACGCGAGCGTCCCTTAACTTCTGAGGACCCTCTGGATCCGCTTGTAACCAATTTCCCGTAACCCCGTAACACGCTACTCACACGACTAAAATATGTACGAAAGAAGCAACGCCAAGCAGCGTGCGCTGGTTGCCTTGCGAATTTCCCAGTAGGCTAGTATGGCTGACCGTTAGCTGACCCTCCCGCAATCCTGACTGTCCGACCGATCGAACGCGTGTAGTGTGGGTTTCCCGGAGCGGAAAAGTTTTTCATTAATGATTTTTGATGAATGATCGTCATTTTTTTAATATTTGGAGCACTTTTGAATTGCGAAACGTCAGTTATGAGTTGATCAACAATGTCTTTGAGTTTAAAGAATGTTATATTACTTTTTTTTTTATTCAAGTATGGTGGACCAAGGATTGAAAATATTCAATAATTATAGAAACAGGGTATTTGAAAAAAAATTAGATTTTTTTTCGTTTTTTTTTTTTCCTCGAATTTTCTTACAATCAGTTTACACAAAATTAAATTTTATGTAAACAAAATAGAGAATTTCAAATAAAAATCGGAAATTTCAAATTCGAAAAAAAAGAAATTCTAAATTTAAAAAAAAGATTAAAAACTTAAAATAAAAAGGTTAAAATTAATGTAATTATTCAATCGACCTGTAGAAGTTCTTAGAGTTTGACAGCACTATTTAAATTTGTGGGTTTTAGTAGACATTTATTGCTATCTTCTGAAAATTGAGGAATTACAAAAAACTTTTCGAAATATTGACTGATAAGTTGATTAATGATGTCTCAGGTTTAAAATAAAAAAATATATTTAGTTTTTGAGAATGACAGGAAATTCTAGAATGATTATTTTTTTTTATCTTTGATAATTTTGTAGAGACCATATCATTTACGTTTAATTGCTAGGTTAAATTTTAGAAAAAAAAAACTTTATTTTAATAAAATTACTTACATGATATTGTCGAACGACAAGTTCATTGATTTCTTTTTGTTCAAAAATGGTAATTTCTTAGTTTTTCATTTTTCATGCATAATCGAATACCGTTAAAAATCTTCAGATGTGTCTAGACCCATTTTATAACATAAAGAAATTATTTTATAGATAAAAATGTATAGTTTTTATAGTCTATTTATTTATGGGGGACTTGTTTACATTTTAAATTACTTAAGTCGCAGTTTTTTCATGTTTTCGTATTGCGTCAAATTTTTTGGAAGAATGCCTACAGTTGTATTTTAATAAGTTTTAAAATATTCCGCAAATTTTAAAAACTTTGAAAACGCTAAAGTATTTACGAAAACATAACATTTCATAATTTTCTTTACACAATATTAATTCAATACTCAGTTCTAAAAATGATATTGATTCATTATTAAGAATTTTTAAAATAAATTTAAGTATCTAATAATTAAAGAACTTTTCGATAACATTTTAGAAATATTTGTGAATGAACATATTACTAACAATGGAATGTTTGAAAATTTTCAAAAAATGCTAATTTTTAATCTTCAAATTCATAATGATTATAACCTCTGGAAGAATCATATTTTTGAATACAGACATTTTTTATTGATTATTCTTTATAGTTGAAAAAAAATTACACAGGATCCTCGAGTCTTTTCTAAATTTTCATATTATGTTTTTTTAAATTTATGTTCATATACAAACTGTCACAAAATTTTGATACATCCTGAGCAAAAAAAAATAATTTTGTATTTCTAAGCTATAAAAATCTTTTTAAAATGTTCATGATTTTTTGTTGCATTATAGGAATTTATAAACTCGAAAAATAAGATCATTAAGCTCTATAAAAATTTTAAATCTATCGTTTTTTTGATAAGCGTCATAGGTCTCCAAAAATTTATTATTTTGCCACGAAAATTTCTGAGTTTCAATCTTGCAATTATTTTTAAAATATAACAATACTACTTTTTTCTTCAAAATTTATAGAACTTCAAATTCATGGATTTAGACAATATTAAGAAATATTCGATAGAAAGTTCCGATTAAATATTTATAAAAAAAAGTCTCTGTATCTGCCTATAGTAAAAATTTATTAAAAGGTATTTTACAAATTATCTTTATAATTTTTTCCTATTTTCTAAGTATGATTTATAATTAGGAAGTTATGAAAGAAACTGCGAAAATTAAAAAATGTTCAAGTTTCATTATTCGTAATTTCTTGAGTTCAAAAGTTGTAATATATTCAAATTTTCAATTTAACAACGTTCTGACTAAAAATATTTAACAATATATTCTCGGAATCGACATCCCATGCTCATTTATTTCAAAATCGATTTCAGAAAATATCACTGTCGAATAAATCATTGAACTAAAACTATATAAATAAATATATATATAAATAAAAAATGTTAACTGTTTCAAGGAGGCAAAAATTTTCGACCTAATTTCATCATTATATCTAACATCAATTACTAAGGATGCCGTCTAAAAAATTAATTTACTCTTAAAAATTATAACGATATAAATTATTATGCAAACTATGTCCCCATCGACGTAAAAAGAAAAGAAACTAAAACGAAAATAGCATACTGCAATCATCATCATAAATGAAAAACTTTGACGTGATGGAAAGTACTTTAAAGAAAGTCGAATCTGGTTTAACTTCCGCGGTCTTTGGTAAATTTCGCAATAACGTCAACGATTTATTCGAGGCTTAACTGGCTGAAACGCCCTCTAAACGTCTTTCCCGGGTTTGATTAATTCAAGGGAAAGCACTTGCCTCCGGGAATTACGATCTCGCAAATTATGACGGTGTCTTTTCGAACTGTTGCATTATCTACGACGCGATTTACGGCGCGGGTTTGCACTTTGAGGGGACGTTCGTTTCAGAAATGACGGCTTTTACAGCGATGAAAAATACTGCTACAAAAGATCGATCGAACGTTTCCATTTATCGGCCACAAAACAGCGGGCCAAGAGATGTATTTCCAAAGAAATCTAGAAGCTGTAAAAATAAATTTTTACTGTATATTTCGAGGTGAAAATTCATAAGAAGTTCAATTCATAGCAAATAAATTGATTCGGGATTAAAATTTGTTTAAAATGTGTATTTCGGAAAACAATTTCAGCAAAAAAGATTTCTGAAAAACTTTGCGTTCTTGAAAATAGATTTTGAAAAAAAATGTCTTCAGGAACTTGAAGAAATGAACGTCCTCTCACCTGACGGTCTGACCTACCCCCACTCCTTCGCTTCCCCCACCCCTCCGACACTCTTAAAACCTGTTTCAAACATCGCATAGTATTGCCTGCGCAGCACGCCGAGTTTCTGCACGTGCCTATGGCCGTCCAAACACTAGCGCTTGGCAACTTTGCGCTATTTTGGAATCCCGTTTTCGACCCTGCCAAAAAACCCTTCAATCTTTCAGGAAAGCTCTTTCACTAATGAAAGGGCTGACCTGAAAAAAGTTCAGGTTTCTCGGATCAGGGGCCAACCTCCAAAACCGTGCGCAAAGTTGCAGCCTCTACATAGACCACCGATACCTGACTGTTATCAGCAAATAAAAGCGCCCCCCACCCCTTGAAACGAATCCCCACCTTCCCCCTCTCTTCGGTGTTGTGATTGACCCAAGTTTTTTTCCCTGTAACCAGTCACGTAACCTTCACTGCAAGAATAAATCCGGACTCAGAGACGTTCAAGGTGTTCCTATGTTGATTCATATGAGGAACGTGTTCGAAGTCATTTCCATTTTTGGTTTTTTGGACAAGAAAACACTTCGAGTGCAGACATTTCGAGTGTTGAGTATGACAAGGGGAGGCCGTGAGTTGTTTGACGCGGATTTTAGATGATATTTTGCTCGGATAGTCGAGAGTTTGCGAAAAAAAGATTTAGAGCAATGGAGAGAAAATAAGTGCTGCAGCAACAGAAGTTTCACATTTATGTATATGTATGTTACTGGCAAAATCCGAATTCAGGAACTTCTGGTGAAAGCATAAATATATATTTGTACAAAATATAAGGAAAATTGCAATAATATACAGTGTCATAAATTCTTACATACAAAAAAAAAGAAGAAAAAAAATTTCATATTCAATTTCAAGTCGAAAAGTTATTTAAGCCCAAAATTTAAACAATAACTGCGCTCTATCGACAAGTGGGGGTCGAATTCACAAACTAAACTGATCACTCAATTTCCTTCATATTTTTCTGAGTCGAAAATTCCTCTGCCATTTTTCACAAAACTCGAAATCAAAAAAGATATTCGAGCCTAAAATCTAAGAAATCTAATTGGTTAAAACTTGTCACCGTATTATCTTTTTTGATTTTGAGTATTGTGAAAAGTGGTAAAAGACTTTTTAATTCAGAAAAATATGAAGGAAATTTTGAGTAAAATTTGGTTTGTGAATTTAAACCCTACTTGTAGAGAGAGCGCAGTTATTGTTGAAATTTTAGGTTTAAATACCTTTTTAAATTTTGAGTTTTATGAAAGGTGGTAAAGGACTTCTTGACTTGAAATTAAGTGAGTGATTCGTAGCTTTTTGTATAATATTCTCATATTTTGTGAATTTGGGACACTTTGTATATGTAATAATTGAGTCGCAGTGCATAATTTATACTATATTATAATTTGTTCTATAAAATATATTTCAATTCTATTTATTTTCTGAAATAAGAATATAATTCGAATAAAACAAAAAAAAAGCCGAAAATTTTTTGTTTTTGATACATTAATTCGTGAAATAACAGGTATATTTTTATACATAAATGAGTAAAGTGACATACTTCAATCGCATAAGATACTATTATTACACTATCATTTAATTATTGACAAATAGTATTTTTTCACCATTCTAACCTTAAAACTGACATTTTGAAGTGACTTTTCAGCTAGTGTGACAAAAAATGTCTCACATAAACAAGTACGAATATGCTCATAGGCAAAATGGGTGACAGACCCCGCCTTCGGCTCGATCCTTGATTTCCCTGTTTGTTCAATCTAATCGAAATTAGAAATAGAGATGCTATTAAAAAATAAATTTATACATATAATTTAATTGTAAAGTTGATTTTTAGACAAAGTTATCCTACATTATTAATTTATTTGCAATTTAACAAATTGATCGACAACTAAGGGGATTCACAATCGTTTGTTAATGTTCATAAACGTAAATCTATATTTTTAGAGGTAAGGATCTTATTTCTGTAGCAAAAAATTATAATGAAAATTTACAATGAATTTTAATAACGATTCACTCTCATTGTTTAAGAAAAAAAGACTTCATTGTCCCTGTATCAAGAACGGTCATTGCGTAACGTCTCGAATGTGAGGGATTTCTCTGTCTCGGAAGAGGAATAACGTGCAGAAACTTGAGGTGACAAACTTCATTGCCCCCTTTGATGCGTGGACAATGAAGACTGTTTTTTTAGAAAAATGTATAGGAATCTTCATTTAAATGTATTAAAATTTCTCTTTTTCTTTGAATTTTTCGTTTTATAAATGATTAATAAGCAAATTTTTTATTTTCTCCCTTTCAATATTAAAAACTATTGAGAATCACCCAAGTTGTTGATAAATCCGTTGAATTGCAAATCAATCAACAAGATGAGCTAACTTTGGAAATCTCTTTAGTAGTTGGATCCCAGGGGTGTTAAATAATAATTATTGGCCTATAATAATAATAATAATAATAATAATAATAATAATAATAATAATAATAATAATAATAATAATAATAATAATAATAATAATAATAATAATAATAATAACAGTATGATAATAATATATGAAATAATATACATGGTGTGTCCCAAATTCCACGATACAAAAAAAAACCATGGGTTTCTTATCCGATTTCAAGTCAAAAAGTCCTCTACCATTTTTAATATAACTCAAAATTGAAAAAGTTATATAGGCCTAAATTTTTAATAATAAATGCAGTCTCTCGACAAGTAGGA
Source organism: Platygaster robiniae (assembly GCA_028476575.1). Lineage (NCBI taxonomy): Eukaryota > Metazoa > Arthropoda > Insecta > Hymenoptera > Platygastridae > Platygaster > Platygaster robiniae. Next base: position 39,806,127 of record CM052022.1, read on the forward strand.
GTAGACTTCACTAACCAAACTTTTTTTCTGAGTCGAAAAGTCCTTTTCTACTTTTCACAAAACTCAAAAACAAAAAAGATATGCGAGCATAAGATCTAAGGAATCTCATTGGCTGAAACTTGTGACCTTCATATCTTTTTCGATTTTGAGTTTTGTGAAAAATGGTAGAGGACTTTATTCGATTCTAACCTCGAAATAGGATATTCGGACTAAATTTCCAGGTGAAATGGAAAAAAATATCGTATTTTCAGTTTTGGAAATTGCCTCTTTCGAAAAAACGATTACAACCCTCGGCTTCGCCTCGGGCTGCTATTTTTCGTTTCGTCAAACCAGTCATGTTCAAAATTGTCAATAATATACTATTTTACCTCGAAAATATATGAAAAAATTTTGAAAAAGGTTTGGTCTTTGAAGTCTAACCACCACTTGTCGAGAGAGCTCATTTATTATTTTAATTTCAGGCTTTAGTAACTTTTCTAATTTTGAGTTTAATAAAAAGTGGTAGAGGACTTTAATACTTGAAATTCAATTAGGAATCCATAGTTTATTCTTGTATCGAAGACTTTTGAACACCCTGTATTGTGAATAATAAATATATATAAAATAAATAATGATAAAATATATATATATATATATAATTATGTATTATATATATATATATATATATATACTATATTATATTAATATAATGGTCATATTATTTTATATTATTTTATCAATTTATTATATAATTAATAATTCAACATATATTATAATTTTATATTATTATATATTAATTATATTATATTATATTAATATAAATATATATATAGAATAAAATATTTATTTAATAAATAATAATGATACATAAAAATAATAAAAATAATAGTATAATAATAGTAAGAAAAATAATTATGTATTTTATAAAATATATTTTTTTATATATTAATTATATTATATTACATTGATATAGATATATATAGGATAAAATATATATTTAATAAATAATAATGAGACATGAAAATAATTACAACAATAATATAATAATTGTAATAATAATAATTATATAATGATATATTAATTTTATTATATAATATTATTATAAATATGTATATAGAATAAAATATATATTCAATAAATAATAATAATCATTATTATTCGCCTAACTATAACGAATATTGCAATTTCTTGAAAGGTTTTAAGAAATTCTGGTTGTGTCGGTAACATATATATTTTCTACCTGGAAAACAGTTTTTTATAATTATTGCAAAACGCATTTCCTGCGCTGTATTGTCTTGAATTTTTTTCAAAATCCTTATTCCACAACTCAGGTCTTCCCCTTAAGAAAACAACTTCTAACCTCCTTCATTTTTCTTCAACAAAGTTCCCATGTACATGAATCACAATCAGCTTGAACCCTTTTTAAAAACCCTGTACATAAAACGAACACTCGGACTGTTTCCATCCAAATTGAAACCTTCGGTATGATTTGGACTTGTCAGCATGTGGACTCAACGAGAAGCACTTGGGACGTCTCATTTTCAGACACTCGCTTTGGAAAGATGGGTCAGGTTTTGGCAGTGAGTTCCTTAGCGTTGTATCCCGTATCCACCCGAAACCCTATATCTGAAAGTACGTACCAGAAGTACCCCCCATAGATAGAGTGCCGTGCCATGCGTGTTCGCTCTTGCTGTAGGTATGTCGCGAGTTCCAACGCGGGGCGTGCAAACGCGGCGAGACGGAGTGCCGGTTTGCGCACCCCCTCGAGACGGTGCAGGCGAACGAGGACGGCTCTGTGACGGTCTGCATGGACGCTGTCAAGGGCCGATGCAATCGAGACCCCTGCCGCTATTTCCACCCCCCTCTGCACCTTCAAGCCCACATTAAGGCCACACAATCTCGGGCTAGCATTGCGGTAATGCATTCTCTCTCTCTCTCTCTCTCTTCTCTGACACTCTTTCTTCTCTTTCTTTCTTTATTTCTTCTTTTTTCTTCACCTTCTGGTCAAGAACCTGTGTTTGTATTTCATCTTCCTTCGTTTTTGGTCTTACTTTCAATGTGGTTTCCGTTGAATCCTGGGGATCCGAGTGTATCCTCTGGGGTTTGACAGGCTTTTTTTCGAGAGGCTGATCGAGGTTTTTGGGGCTTTTATGGATGGAAAGAACCGGACAGTGTTTGGACATTGCTGAGTGTTGTTTAGACACTGGTAGGCACTGTGCAGACACTGCTGAGCGTTGTCCAAACACTGGTAGGCATTGTGCAGACACTAGTAGGCAGTGTTCAGACACTGGCTACGCGTGTCCTGTTTTCTATGTGTAGGGATTGGATGGGGTTTGGAGGTTTTGGCGTAGGTTTTTGGAGGTACTGAGATGTGCTGTGAAGAAGGTGTCCGTTTTGAAATTTGGGAAATAAAAAAATGGTCATGGATGATTTTTTTGATGGAGTTTACAGTGGTGGAAACTCGAATCGGGTTATCCATTTTGTTGATGTATAATCAAAACTCGGAATGGAATTGAATTGCGTGAAACTCGTTTTTTCTTGTCTTGAAAGGATTCTTAGTTTTCTTGGATCAGGATTGCAAAATCGAAAAAAAAGGCAAGAATAAAAGAATAAAAATCAGTAGTATTTTATGGGTGCAAACAAATTTAGTGCAAGAAAATTTTAAGTTTGTAGTGTATCTGAAAATTGAATTGTCAATTAGAGATACTGCAATGAGAAGGAACTTCGTGTTGAAACTCTATTTAAAAATTGGCCTCATAACTACTTTTTTTTTTTTTTTTTTGTTTCAATTGAACAAGACAAACTTGAGTTGACAATTAGATTTTTGAAATTGGCAGAATTGTATGATTGTTTTTTGGTGGACAGATATTTGTTGTGTATTGATTTAGATGTAAACGTGGTTATGGCAAGTTCATTTTCAAGTTTTTTTTTTTTATTAATATTGAGATAACAGGTATATAAGGCATTTTCATTGACATTTTTTGCCAATAAATTTTACTGTTTTATTTTTACTTTTTTTGTAAAAAATTTTATTGGTTCAATTAATGAAACATACTTATTATTATTATTATTTTTTTTTTTTTTTGAAAAATTGGCAAAATGTTTTTTGAAAATTTTCATTTAATTTTTAGAAGCTTTGTAAAAAATTTTAGAATGTTACTTTGTCATATGATAGAAAAAAAAATTTCCAAGAAAATGAAAAGTGGGAAACTAATTTTGTATGATTTGCATTAAAAGTTTCTCAAAATATTCTTGTCAAAAAAATTAACGTTTTGATCAAATCAAGTTGCAGTAAAATTCCTTTTTTCTTTATTTCAATTGAGTATCCATGGAAAATTTTTTTTTGTCAAAATACTCATACATTAGTAGAATGAATATGTGCAAATTTTCAAAATGATAATACGAAATCATTAAAATGACAAATGTTGGTCGTGTTTTAATTTTTTTATAAATAGATTCTACTCTCAGTATAGAAAATAATGTCAAGAAAATATGTACACGTTTTCTAATACAGTACCAAATAATTGACAATATTTTAATACAATGAAATTTATTTGGAATTTCGTGATTTTTGAATCGCCCAAACTTTAAAGGTTAAATCACTTCTTCAATTTACAAACACACTCGGTATATTTTAAACTGGATTACTAAAAACATTATTTTATTGTTTTTCACTGAAATTCTTTGTGAAAAGAAAAAAATATAAAAATGATGAAATCATAATTTATGAATTGAAGAGAATAAAAATTATTTGATAATTATACAGTTTAAATCCTAAGACCTTATTATAACAAATAATAAATACAAACTTAAAACTATATTTCGATTCCAATGACTGAAATATACAGTCAGATCAAATTCTACAAAATAATATTCATGAAAGTAAGTAATAGTTAACAAAGCATGAAGTTAATGGGCTGAACATTTTTTTCCATCGAGGAATATTTTCTAAAATTTTGAAAACTTTTTTATTAATTTTGTTTCTATCTCTTATTTTGGCTCAATTCGTTTTGAAAAGATTACATTTATTATCAATTTATTGACCATTCACACTATTTCTAGTTTATAAAATGGTTTTAAATATCTGAAACGTACACATAAATATAAATTGTTTAAATTAATGTATATTTTGAAAAATAGAAAAAATTTTACTTTATCAATATTTATTTTGTAAAATAATCGAAAACAAAATGAAATACTCAGTGTGCATTGAATTGAACGAAATTTAAATGATTATATTGAAAATTTTAGGTAAAACATGAGATGTCAAAGTATTCATTGGAAGTATTTGGATAAAATAAACGTTCACCAAAATTGTAAAACAAACTACAGGTAACTCTTATCTAAATAAAATGTGCTTAAAAACTCACGACTCCTAGTTTCGCAATTTTTGTAAAATTTTTTCTTATTTGTGTACAAAAAATGTCAGTCATAAAATCTATTGATTAGACAAAAAGCCGAAGTATGTTTATTTGGAATTTTCGAAAGTCTATTTGAAGTGAGAAACTAAGAAACGACTTATTAATTAATAAAAATCAACAAGAGTGCTCAAACATGGCATTAAAAAAATTTACCACGCCTTAAAAGTGATCATACAAAAAATTCAACTGTTTCCATCAGGTATCCAAAAACTCATGCAAAATAACCAAGCTCCATTAAAAATACTCTCAATCCACTATAAAACCATCATGTCTTGAAACTACAATCGATATACCATAAAAATATCTACCAACCATCTCAATAAAATAAAAAAAAAACCTACGCCTACTTCACCTCCAACCAACTCAAAATAACATCGATCAGCCCCTCGCTTTTCTCCTCGGAACGCAGTTTCCCATATCCTCAAAATCCAAAACACGAGGAAAATGGAAAACTCTTTCCCTGGCCGAGTTTGGTTTCTTTTCGTTAACCCGCTTCGACGGAGCTTTCACGCTGCGCCGCTTTTCGCCAATGTCGACAATATCACCGCTTTGAAAAAGTAAAAACAACGAAAGCAATGATTAAAAAGCACGAAAAATTGGCCAAATGTCGCGCAGCGACTCAGCCCCGAACAGGGGGGTGAAGCTCGGTGTCGCCGGGCTTGAAAAAGTGTATTCATGTAGTCGGTAGAGGCGCTGACGGTCTTAGTGAAAGTCACGTGATTCGCTCTTGATTGGACGCTCGACTCACGTGACCTTTTCATTGGTACTGCCAGCGCTCCACGTGAGCAAACTGAGAAACTGCAACTTTAGTACACTTTTTTCCGAGCTTCGCCCCCCTGGCCCCGAAATAATCACGAACCGATGACGCTTTTGTATTCGTCCGTATTGTCGATAAAAGCCCTTAACCCGCGAGCGTAGTGTCGTAGTGAGTAGTACAACCGTAAATCTTGTCAGCCACCACCGTCACCACTGTTCTATTTTTCTCTCTTTCTAGCAGCCTATCGCAGCTACGCAGGTGCAATTTTTTACCTAGTCGCAAATCACACCAATATACCCGAACGTTTTTAGAAATCTGTGGGATTGGTAATTTTTGTCCTCGCGCTCCATGAAGGTTTTCACGAGCTTTTCTTTGGAGGCCCAATCGAAAGAAAATGCACGTGGAGCGTACGAAATTGGCGTGGAGCGCGCTCGTGTAAATATCTATATATTCATTATGATCGTAGAGTAATTTACCTTTCATGAGTACACCAACACAAACCTGCTGACAAGCTGTGCTGCACGAAACCCCGGCTATATGAAACCCGCTGCTGTTTGCTGCCCCACACAAAGCGCTACACTCGACTTGTCGAATGATTTTCCACGGTTCTCCGCGGTCCTCGATCGCGTGCGCGGTTATCATGGAAATGGAGGAACTATTTTTTTCTCTACGCGAATGATTCGGCTGGGAATTGGCTTCTATTGGGATTTTTAGGCATTTTTTAGGGTCGAGTGGAAACGTGCCTGTATTCAGAAATGAAGATATCGAAATTGGAATTGTTCTTTTGAAGGGATTCACTGTAACCATTGGTAAAAACGAAACTTACTTTTGGCACAAGGTTCTGGATATATTTTAAATTGTATTTTTAACCTCCTAATCACAAAAGTCCCTAGAGTTCTTTTTATTTTTTGAGATATTGCATAAAAGTTGTTTCGAAGTAATCGGTTATACAAAAACAAATTTCTATCATTTTTTGAACTTTGCAATGTTGCTGTTTCAAAAATTCCCACTCAATTTCAACACGAATTGGCATAATCATAGACATAAGTCTCTTCTACAACTTAGTGAAATTTTAAATCAATCGGATAGAAACTGTCTAAATCGTTGTCAATTAATACTAGTGTACATGAAAAAATGTACCTCATGGACAAAGAGTTTTTCACACTAATTTTAGGTCGCTTACTACGGAAATAACTGTAATTTATTTTTTCAAAGTAGCAATATCCGAATATTAGCTAAAGACGTGTTTTTCGTCCTTTTTCTCAGTTCTTGCCAGAAACATCAAGAACAGTCGGTTTTAATAACACAAAATTTATATTCCGTGACGATGTTTCTAACAGTAACTATTTGTTATCAGTTTTATTGTTAATTAGCTTGAATCGACCTTCTTGTAGATTGTACTATTGAACCCTGATGATGTTCTGAATAAAGAACGAAACGTTAGTTGAACATAGGAGTTTTGATATTCATTGTTCAAATTGGCCGATTCAATTCCCAATTCGCTTTTCGGATATTGGCAAAATTTATATTGTTCGAAAGGTATCCTTGTCAGCTACACAAAGATATACTGCTTTCATCTGTCGAAATAGTAGTTTTTGAGTTACATGTATTCAAAGTAGAAGATTTCGTATCAAGGAGCAGAAACGAGCATGTTCACGAGTGCGGAGTTTTGCGACCGAGCGTAGCGAGTGATCAAATCGCACGAGTGTAATGCGAGTAAATGCTCCGTTATGTAAAGTGTATTTTTCAAGCTCGCATGTTGAAAGTAATTTTTCTAGTGTTTACTTGCTGAAATTCGAGAATATGAATTTGAAGATGCTACGATATCGCTGTCTCAAGTGGCAGTAAAAAAAATTATTGTTCCACTTGAGGTAGAAAAACATTGAAAGAATTCCTTATCGCTCTGTCATTCACAACAACGAAAATAGTATATTACTTTACTAGGACTTAAATTTTCTATATACGAGTGTAAAGTTTGTAGACCTAGGCGAAGCCGAGATTTACAATCACACGAGTAAATATAACATTTTTGTCGTAGGTACGTACGATATTTTATGTACCGAGGGCTGGAAAACGAATTTAGAGATTTTGAACTGGGCGAGAAATGAGTTTTCTATGCCAGAGGTATATAAAAGATTCTTTTCACGTTCGCCGCGAGCTCCAAGGTCACGCGGCCGAGAATCCGTTTTTCACGACATAGCTAGTAAACACCAGAAAAACTATTTTAGACGTGTGAGCATGAAAAAGAACTTTTTTTGAGCTTGGTCGAAAACTAGTCGTGTTTATGTTTGCATTTGTTTCAAATTTCAACACTCATAACTCGTAAACTAATATTTAGATTAACAAAAATAGCATATCGTCGTGCAGCTTAGAAGTATAGCTTTCGATATGTAAAACTTCAAATCGAAAAAAAATCGATACGTATTTTTTTCTTTTTTTCATTAATCGAAAACAACGTGAGATAAAAAAGCCTGTGACGTCACTACTCAATCGAAAAACTACTGATTAGTGACGTCACAGCTGTTTTCGAACCTCTGTAACTTTTTTAAATATCGATCAATAGAAAAAAGAAAAACACGTGTCGATTTGTCTTTGATTTTCTATTAGACGGATGTAATGAAATTTTAAGAGCAAATTGCCTATTATTAATATATATAATAATAATTGATAAATAATAATTTGCATAACTTAGTTTTTACAAGTTTGTCGGGTGCGTAAATACAGCTAACTAATAAAAAATTTTTTGAGCAAATTTTCGATCATAAAAATAAAATTTGAATCCGAAAAAAAGACACTTGTAAAATAGAACATCCTAAGTAAATTTATGCATGAAAATTCCATTGTTTCTATTATTTTGTTACGTATAAAAATTGTTAAGCTACGAATTTCGGAAGTTCAACGAGTTTAAAAATGATAAATTTTAAATTTTATCGAAGGAAGTTGCTGAAATAAAAATAAGGCAATATGTTTCCTGAAACTCAAAAATTAAGCCAATCTTTAACCTATTAAAAAATGGTTTGAATTATTTATATTAAACATCGAAGGGCTACAAATTTTAATACAATATCTTTCAACACAATCCATGAATTTTTAGTTTCTTTCTTATTGGGGAGTTGAAAATAATGACTTTTTAACAATACATTGAAATTGAAATTCTGAGATGATCAGAATATTTAGTGTTTCCATGTTAATATATACTTATGATTTCATTGCGTCTTTATTTATAACAATTTATTCAATTATCAAAAAGAGATACGTTTCCACTCGACACATCGTACCTGGATTCTGCGTGGAAACGATGGTTTCCGTTGAATACAATTTACGTAAAGTAATAATAATTTTAAAAAATTTTTTATCTGTTCTTTTTGAAGCTAACTTTTTTGCAATGAACAGATAATCTGAAAAATAAATTGTATATTTTACAGCTAAAAGCAATTTCCAAGTTTGAAGAAAATAATAATAAATGAAAATATTTCTGAGACTTAAAAATTCAAAAAAGATTTTTCATGGAGTCGCTATCAGAAAATTTATACCTCTATCTATTTAAATATTAGAAATTAAATAAATATTTAATTGGTTTTTTTTAAATCACGATCTGTGTACAATAAATATTTACAATGGAAAATGTTTTTAGAGTAAAAATTCTGTCACAATTACGTTTCGAAAATTTCACGACTTTATATCTTCCTCTTTCATGTTCGATGTACTAACCGAACTTCATTATTGATCGTGCTTATTTTCCTGCACAACTAATTAACAAATATAAGCTTGAGGCTTTTTGCAATTTTTATTACATCAAAATTTTCTCGTTGTTTTTCACTTACGATGAGAAAGTGACGTTGGATCAAAATTCGCACTGTAAATTTGCGCTTTTATCGGAACAATTGAAACCAGTACGAACTACCATTAAATCTACGGTATCGTAATCAACGAATATCGCGGCCCCGCCGTTTCCACGCAAACTTGGGAAACTTTCCGATTGGAAATTACCCGGCAAAAACCTCGCTCCCGTTTGTTTGCGTCGTGGCACACGCTGGTGCCATTGACGTGGTATTTGGCTATAAGGCCAGATTTGGCTTGGGCTGACCATATTTCATGATAGACTACTGGAAGTTTTCTGAAATCGGTATTTTTTGATAGTAGTTGTCGTCTTCGAGAAAATATAGTGTATGAAATTGAATGATTTCCACGAGATTTTTAGGAAATTTTTTTAATTTTTTTTTTTTTTTTGTAAGTATGGTTTTTAAAATACAGGAATACTGAGAAAAATTCTTTTTTTTACATGAGTAACAATTTGGATGATTTGCCTAGATTCTGAATTACATTGAAATTTCGCAATAAATAGATTTTAATTCGAATAAATAATACATATATAATATTTTCTAGAGCTTTTTTGAAAATAATCCCGCCCCCCGCCCCCTACATTATTGTATAAAAATTTCACAATAGAAAATTTGATTTAACCAAAAAATGGTCCACCCGAGCCAAATCTCTCTCAGAAACAAAACAAAAATGGGCACAAAAAGGGTTTGAAAAAGTTGGAATTCGCTCGACTCGAGGACGTGGCGCATCGTCGCCGGGGGCATGTGAAAATTCAAAATTCTCACGATGGTTAAACACTGCGCTCTCGACGCCCACGGAAAATCCGCGGGCACGAAAATTCAGCGACGTCGCACGGGATGATTGAGAAAGAAGAAAGCACGAAGAAAAGCTCACATGGATTACGGCAGACCAGCTTGTTGGCAGGGAAGTTTCATTCTCTACAAATGCCTTTCAATTCCATCGGGGTGCATCGAGCGTGCTGTTTTTTCACACTTTTTTTCATAATTTTTTCAAAATTCGTAATTTTAAACATATACGAAGTCAATGTTTGGAAAATAGATGTTTTTGAATTTGTTGAAAAACAATTTGTGAATTGCTTGTCCTGGAGGTAACGAAGGAAGTTTCTTTTATACTTTAGGGTGTTTCGTGCAGTCATTATTTATACACACGTATCAAAATTCAATTAAGATTTAGAATGGTGGCGTAGAAAAAAATTAACAAAAAAAAATTTTATTTTAATTATTTAAAAAATATAGAGGTTAAATGTGTGAATTTTATTTTTCGAGACATTAGGAATTAAAATTCAATGTTGATTTCCATTTAAATATCAAATATAGGTATGTATGACAATATATATTTATGTTGAATTAAAATTTCATTACATTCAGTCAACTTATTTAATAAAAATCAACGCCTGTAAAATATTATTAATGGAATTCTGAATTTTTTATATTTTAATTTGATATACCAAATTTACATTTTCATTATTTTATTTATAAAAAAAAATTTACTCGAGAAAATATTCCAAATCATTAAAGGCAAAGTAATGTTGCATGCAATATTACATGTGATTTGTTTTCCTTATTGAACTATTTCAAAATTTTTCTTTCGATTCATATTTTTTTAAAAAAAGGATAATAATTTGCTGTTTTTGGAAAACATACTATTGAATCTGGTTTGACAATTATTCGCAAACTTTTTTTTTTTTTTTTTAATCATATGTTTAAGGCTTTTGGATGAGATTCAGGAATGCCTTTATAATTTTTTGCATCATCGAATATAAAAAAATTTTTTGTTGTTATTTGCAAAATTTTTTAAATACACATTTTTTCGTGGTAATTATATGAAAATTGTAGGTGACAACAATGTTTTAAATAAATAAGAAAATCATAGTGAAATTTTTTTTAAATAAAATTAAGCCATCATATTTTTTTAAATGGAAGCAGTTCAAAAAAATGCATTTTATTCATTTTTCTAAAATTCATTTGAATAAAAGTTAATGAAACCTAAATTTTAATTATGAATCATAAAATGGTTTCTTTTAATGTTCGATTGCGAATTTTTCCAATTTGATACGATTGCGTTAAAAAAGTGGAAAAAATTTATATGTGTGAATTTTTTTTTCTAAAAACCTATAAATTTGTTTTTAAAAAAACGTAGATGGAATGTGTCTCCTATATCGTCTGAATATATTTGAAAATTATGGAAACTTACTTTTCAGTTCTAATTATAGAACTACAAGGAATCTAAACCAGAAATATCAATAAAATCACGGAACATGAACAAATATTTTGAAATTTTGTTTTGACACTAAATAAACTTGGAGAACTTTCATACAGCATATGAATTTTGGAAAAATTTAAAAATAACATTGAAATTTTACAGCTATTCCTGTTAAATATTTCTATCAAGTATGATAATTTTTAACTTAACGAAAATCAGTATAATTTCAATCATAAATTTCCTTTAAATTCTTTTCCGCCATAAGTCAACGCGATACGTCTCAAGCAAACATTCACATTCCTAACATAGTTGAGGGGTAAAATTACAAGTCACCGTTATCATCCAAACTGAATCCACTTTACTTAGCGATCCCAAGATACTTAACTTCCCTTTCATAAATCACTGGTCCAAGTAAACACAATAACGTCACGTAAATAGGATTCCGAAGAAAATAACGACAAGCCGAAATCACATTTCTGCCGTTTCATTTTTCTTCCCGCCCCGCGAGATCCAAATCGCGAAAAACGATACTTCTCTTCTCCCGAACACGTCGATACGAAACACATTCCTTACACGAGAATGCACTCTGAGGGATTGTCAAAGCATTAAACTCTCAATGTTCGTCATATTTCCGAAAAGTACTGTCATTGTTCAAAATACAACACAGCGACACAGTGGAGTCGAAAAAATCTAAAAACCCACATTTCCAGAAAGCAGCCGAGCAGAATGGAAGACCCAGAAAGATGCGACATCGAGTTCCAGACGAACTAACCTCAAATTTTTTCCAGATCCTGGACATCCAGAAGGACTGAAACTCGTGTATAATTCATGATTATCATTTCGTATTTACATGCATAATGATGATTTATCGATAATTATATAGCTCACGACTGTCTGCCTTTATACGTAGCCTCAACTTGTCTTTTTTTTCTTTTTTGATTTTGTATCTTGCCCTCTCGCCTGGCGATGCTTCATGCTTGCTGATCAAACAAAAACCTCCGTGCGCTTCGCTGCCTGCCCAAAATTAACGCCTGTCGAACGAACGAACACACGAACGAACGAAAAATCTATCAAAATAAAAAAAAATCCATACAAACCGCCCGCATCGAAAAAAAATTGCATAAAACCAAATGAACCGGACCGTGAACGGGCGACGGTCCCACGCTCTTTTCCGAACGCTGTCGGTAAAACGGAATAACAGACGGCGACGTTGCCGACGAATGTTCCGGGAATCGGGCCGATGGCTGGTGGAGTCACGGCAGTGCCGGCAAACGCTGTTCCCGGAGGACTTCAGAACGCCATCGAGCTCGGCAAGAAGCGGATGCGCGACTCCAATGACGACCTGCTAATGGTACCACGGCTTATGCATGATGTACACGTTTTTTTTCCTATTTTTCAATATCTTGTTTTCCATGATTTTCGTATGATCCTTTTTTTTACCTTTGAGGGCGTTGATGAGTATACGGTCGGTAATGCAGAACACGGGTGCAAGACCGAATTCGCAGTGGTTCATGGAATGGGTAGGTAATAGAAGATCTAGGGTATCGTGAGAGAGGTAAAACTGCATTACCGACTAGGGTACTGGCAACGCTGTTGAAGAGATGTTCATGAAAGACATCTGCAATTGAGGGTTCTTGATCAGGGACGTCGCAACCGGGGGCTACTAGGGCGATTCCCTTTTAGGAATTAAAAGTGGGCGGGGACAGAATATTTATTTGAGCTTAAAAATATATTTCTAAGAAGTTATGATGTTAGGACTAATATTTGTTGATAAATACATATATATGGATGTCAAATTTGGTTACGACGCCCCTGTTCTTGACAAAAGTATATTTTTCTTATCCAGGAATATTTTTTTACATTTATTGTTGGAAAAGTTTTGAAAATAAACAATCATTGATGACTTTCATGAACGACTTCTTACGAGGCCTTCTACCATTTCTCTATTACTCCAGAGATTATCTTTCAAATATGCTGACTTTTCATGAATTTCCAAGTTTCAAAGAAAAGTTGATATACATTTCTGAATAGGTATGTTACTTTGACGAAATGGTAACTGAAAAATACGAATTTTTCAAAAACCTACAAAAAAGTTTCCTCATATACATCAATTTACTCTATAAGTGTGTGTCAGTCCATGTGTTTTTTACATTTTAAACTCAGATTTTGTTTGAATATTTTTTTTACTGTAGATTTGAAAATTATTTGAAAAGTATTTTAGTAAGTCTCAGTTTTCAAAAAGTCCGCGTTAAATATCGAAAAATGATAAATTAATTCATAAATTATGTCGAAAGTAACCCTAAAAAAGAAGCATTACGTTTTAATATCTTTTTTTATCTGGGATAGAAAACAAAATTCTACAAAAATTCAAATTTCGAATGAGACTAGAAAAATATGAACAGAAAAGTTACTCGAACCTCGGTATATTGAAAGCGATGGGGGTTTCTTTTCCACGAGTCTTGATAAGTTTTCTATTAAAAGTGGGCGTTGACATGCGCAGAATCCTGCGCTGAAACAAACTTCCGGGCGGTGAAGCTCCTTATAACGAGGTCCAAGTGTATTGTATTTTTTTTTAGAAATAAATTGATTTCATTGTTGATGGTACTTTCGTGTTGAATGTTACTTTAAGATTGATTTATGATACAGAATAGTTAAGTGAGTGGTAGCAAATGACTATTATATTTATATGAAATTAATATTTATGTACTTGATGACAATTCATAGGCTGACCATTTGATGACGTGATTTGATTTTGCTGTTTTTTGCGGAAACAAGTTTATTAATAAATGCAGAAAAATTAGTACAGTTTTATATTCTGCTATAAAAACTGTTTTAATCGTAGCCATATACTAGACAAAATAATTATATGATGTTGTGTTTCTTACTGTGTGTATTTCAGTGATGATCGTTATATATGCAGATAATTTATAGATTACGAATTAATAGATGATTTTTTTGAGCAGTGCAAGTTTTTCAAGTGCATTAAATAATAGCACTTTTCATTAATTCTTTATAATCTATGATATCAATTTTGAATTATTCAGTAGACAGTAGGTATAGCAAGAGATAATCATACAACCTCAAAATAAATTTTATTGTCAAAATATCTTTTTCTACATACCACAAAATTTCCATATTCAAAGTGGTAGAAGGATCTCGAAAGTTTGACAATTTTATGTTTTGAGGTAAATGTCCTGGAGCTCTAGAAAGAATATATATTTATTTATTTATTTTTTTTTTATTTACAGTAGATTTCTTTGGAAAAAACATTTATGATTGAGTACTTTTTGTTTGTTTTTACAAATTATCGAAGATACATTATTTTTACATTATTCAGTATTTGATGCTGTGATTCCCAACCAACTTAAATTAGCATTTTGTTTTATGCACTTACTTTCAGGACATTTGCCTTTTACAGAAAAACATCATGATTTTTTGCGATTGTGAATACACCGAGCGCGTTGCAAGCTCTAGGTCTTGCGTTCCACAAAGTGTCTAACGGACTATCTTGATAGGGAAATTATCATTTTGCCAAAAGTTTCTACTATGGGTTTTGCGTTCACTGTTTAAGATTAAAAATGGCAGAAATCACGCAATGCCTTAGATTATTTTATCATGCTAATACAAATCGATTATTTTTGCAAAAAATTGCGAAATTTTTGTTATTTATTGTTTAATTATCATCATTCAAAGTTTGTTTACTTGAAAATGTTTCGTATGATTGAGGGTGCGCGCGCAATAACGACCTTGGTGCTCGGCCTAGTACGTCAAGGAGGGGATAGTGCGATGCGTGCACGTTAACTATTAACGTTCGCGCATCGCGTTATCCCCTCTTTAACGTACTAGGCCGAGCGCTTAGGTTGTTATTGCACGCACAACCTCAACTCATCACAATGCACCTAATAATAAATGTGATAAATACTAAGATTTTCTTTCCAGGAACAAAATTTGTGCTTTTTAATCATATTTCTCAGCAGCAATATTGAAGTATGTAAAATTAGACACTATGGATTTTTAGTCGAATTTTTTTTTTCTATTTTAGAATATGGTTTTGAGTTGTTTAGTTTCCAATAATTTATTTTTGATAACAACATCGTTGCATCTATATTTTCACGTCAATATTATTGAACTTAATTCAAGTTTTCAATGTTTTTCATACCTCTATTTGAATTCACCATTATGTACTACTTCCTCTGTATATGCCTAAGATAATTTGTTTTTATTCAAATTATACTAACAAAAAATCTTTTTTAGAAAACTCTTAACATGTGAATATCTGAAACAGTGAACAAACCCGAATGCGGCAAAAATTACACACTCTATCACAATCACTCGACAGAAATAAACCAACTTTGAATTTCACCCTTGGACGAGTAATGACCAAAAGCATAACGCAGTATTTCTTTTGCAACACGCGACACACGCCATTGGCTTACCCAACGAACACGCTCGAAATTTGTTCCGAGTTGTCTTATTTTCGCTTCTCTTCCGTTCGTCAGTTGCAATGTTGTCCGTTTTTCCAGAGCTTACGCCTCGTCATGTATTTATAGATCGCTTACAAAACATTATTTCTTCATCCATTTTACGTTTTTATTTCATCGATCCTGGAATAATCAATAATTGACAATTTTTTGACTTTCCAAGACATGCGAAAAACCAAAAACCCAAGAATTACGGATATGACGTAATTTTTTGGTCCTTCAAATTAAAGATCCTTTGAAGATCGCATCGTGAGAATTTTGAAAAAAGTCCGGGCCATTCAATGTGGCGACGGTTTTTCGCTGCTTTTATCACGGTGCGAAAGAATCATTCTTTGATTGTATTTTGTGCAGTTTCCAATCATCGGCGGTGCGTTGGGAACGGTGTTTATTCGAGCTTGCGCCGATGATGCATGTTGTGCTTACGCGACCCACGAGGTGACGGCGCGGTATCGCGCTTTTTTTCGGATAGTCCATTTTTGCGTTTGACGACCGTTCAGTATTTCCAGGTGTTTTTTCAAATGGGAATAAGTGGTGGAAACTACACTTTGGGGTGATTGGGAAAACAATCGCGTTTGGGATCGTGATTCTTTGACGTTGACGTGACGTGACGAGTGGTTGTCCATGAAAAAATATTTTATTTTTCGATAAATTTTCAAGGATTTAGAAGTATATAACATTTTTGGGTCATTCTGAAATATCTATGCAAAAAAAAGATTATTGGAAAACATTTCAAAAACTTGCCGTCGAAAATAATGCGATAATTGCGTATTTTCAATATTAGCAGCATAACCTAATAATGAGGGTGTGCGTGCAATAACGACCTTAGCGCTCGGCCTAGTACGTTATCCCCTCCTTGACGTACTAAGCCAAGCGCTACGGTCGTTATTGCACGCGCAAAACATCTGTTTTATGACATAAGATCATTGAGAGAGAAATCAATTACCACCAAAAACCACCTTTCGCTTTAATTTTATATCTCACTTTCGTACTATCTTCCAAACCTGTTTCAGATGTTTTTTTACGGATGACCACCAAGACGAAAAATTTGTGAGATGTCGAGTAATAAATTCAAAATTTCTCTTTCTTATAAAAAATGAATGTTTACTCAGAATGACTTTTTTCAATGCACTTTGAATGTGACAATTTAAAATAAGAACTCACTTTCATTGTTAAATTCTAATCTGTAGTTCAAATAGCAAAAATTCAACAAATATGAATGACGCACTCATAATCGTAAATTTTTACCCATTTCCACCGAATAATACAACGCCTGAAAAATTTGAGTCGACGCACGCGTTCTCCCAAACATTTCGCGTCTCGTCAACCGACATGAAAAGTCCCAGCTTATGAGCTTTTGCATCTCGACGCAGCTTATAACCCGACTTTGATTTTTGACAGTCCATTTACTTTTCGCTTCTCACATACTCGCAGTTTATCGAAATCCGCCACTATTTCGACCGCTTTTCTCTACTTTGTTCGCCCCTTTTATCGTAAACAGCCCTTTTCCCCTTCCCCTTCTTTTCGAATTTTCCTCTTAATTTTTCTGCGCGCGACGTGTCCTTTTCCAAGATTTTCCAGTCGCAATCACAGAAGAACCCGACCCGACAATCGCTTGGGAACGTCGCCGCAAGCTGCGTCATCGGCACAACCCTCGACGCACACGAAATCTCGAGCAAAAAAAGAAAAAACAGTTGAAGCTAAAAAAATTAATGATTCGTACCTGCTGATATTCTCGAAAATATCCCTATGAAAAGTAAGCCTGGTAATCAGTTGAAACCTATCCTGTCTTTGTTGCAGATGGATATGAAGTCTGTCGGATCGCTCTACTACGAAAACTTTGTAAGTGCAGACCAAAACACAAAATCTCTCGGGGTGTCTAGTATTTCAGTACTTTTTCGCAAAAATTAACAATAAAAATGCAAGTTTTAAACTTGAGATCGCTACATACTACCATGATGATTAAAAAAAATGAACAAATAGAGTGTAATGAGTCCTGTTAATTTTCCTTTCTAAATTTGCTAGACACCCCGCCTCTCTCTATCTCTCTCTTTCCCCTCACCGTGCGCATCCCCGAGCTTGTATCGCACTCAAATCACGAAAAACTTGGCCGACATGCAACAACACCCCTAAAAAACCAGGCCCATGAGTCATCCTTGACGCGGGCAACGCGCCATCAAGAAAAATCCGAAGATTCTCTCACCAACGATCTTTGACCCAAAGGACCATAAGAAACTAATCCCCGATCCCCGAACTTTTTCCAGGCCTTCCAAGGGATGGTACCGTTCAAGCGTCCGGCGGGCGACAAGTCCGGGGTGCCGGTGTACCAGCCGACCGGGGCCACGACCTACCAGCAGCTGATGCAGCTACAGCAGCCCTTCGTGCCTGTGTCATGTGAGTACACTGGAACACCACCACCCCTACCCCAAACCTCGAACCCGAGCGCTCAGCCGCCGACGGCGGCCGCCGGTGGCGCCTCGGCCGGCACAGAGAGCAACGGGATCCTAGTGGATCCCGCGAACCCGCCGCCACCGCCGCCTACGGCCTCATCAGCCGCAGCCGCATCCTATGCCGCAGCCGCAGCCGCAGCAGCAGCCGCGGTCGAGCAGAAGCAGCAGCAGCAGCAACAGTCCAGCAACCACGACGGCACTAGCGACGCGTCGCGCAACTCCCCCGACCTGAACCACGCAGGTTCCCCCGCGATCCCTTATTCCTCGCACGCGCTCGCGAGCATGCCCGGCCTGAACCCCGTCGCGAACTACACGATGGCCAACTTCACCAATTACAATATCCTCAGTTCCCTGGGGATAGCGCCCAGCATCGCGACCATGGACCCCGCGGCCCTGGCGAAAGAGGTCGCCCAGAAGAACTACGCCAGGGCCATCAAAGTCTCCCAAGCGGCTGCTGCGGCCCAACAGCAGCAACAGCAATCGCAGCCGCAACCCTACCCCCAAATCAATCCCCTCTCGGCCTTGAACTACACCGGCGTCGCCCTTAACAAGCAGGCCCTCTCGGCCGTGAGTCCCCAACCCATGCCCGCCGCCGCCGCGGCCGCGCCCCGGTCCCTGGTGCATGGTTTCCATGGTTACCCCGGCGCCGCACTGGCCGCGTCCCCCCTCCAGACCGCCGCTGGCCTGTTCGCCTATCAGCGGCAGCCAGCTGCAGCCATCAATCCCTACTCCGGCCTCATTCGCCAGCAGGTCATCCCCACTTCGCAATACCTGCCCGGCTCGACCTACCAACCGAACCCCTACATGCAGAACCCGTATTCCATGCTGCCCGGTGTCGCTGGCATGGGCGCCATTCCCGGGTACCGGGACCAGATGCAGGCCGCAAGTCCGGCCACTATCGCGGCCCAGCCGCAGGTCGCCATTCCCACTAGCAGCGGGGTCATCATGCAGCCATACAAGAAAATGAAAACGACCTAAAGGCCTTGTCCCTTCAGGGATAGTTCCGGGGTAGTTTCGTTTTCTAGTCAAACACCGAACGGAGAGTGCCTTAAGAAGAGATATTGGTCTATGGGGGTTTTCTTTTTCTTCCCTCTTACGATAATGATGATCGGAGGAGGCCGGGGGAAGTTTGTAAGGGGAGATTGTTGTTCGTTGTTTACTTTTTACCTGTGGGTTTATTTGTATATAATGGAGACTCTTCCGAGGTTTTGGGAGGTGGGTGACGTGCCGGTGCATGGGGTGAATGGGAGGTTATTTTTTAATGATTCGGGTTTCTGTTGTTTTATTCGATTTGTTGACCTGGGGTTCTCATACAACGAGGCTACGTAGAAGAGGTTTTATCAATGTTGTTGTTGGTTTATGGCTGGTCGGTGTTATGAATTTGGTTGAATTTGTGGTTAGTTGTTTTGGGGATGTTATCAGCCATTTTTACCTGGTTCTTGTTGGGTGCGAGACAGTTTTTAATCTACGGGCTGTTAACCCCTGCGTTGGCATTGACGCCTTTTTGCGTCAAATTTTTTCGTGCTCTGCGTGGCATGACGCAATTTTGCGTCAACTATTTTTTTTCGTACTCAACTTGCTCTGATTTAGCATCCAAGTCGTACTCGCGGGTTTTTGGGGTCGCTGAATCCGAATCAAAAGTCAAAATGCATAAATTCTAAATGGTGTCGCCAATATGGCGGACTACACGATGTAATTTTACCATATGTATATAATAAATTTTACACGGAGAGAAATGCATGCATATTAAGCCCTCATCAAAATAAGTAACTAGGATCAAATGAATAAATAACTGGGAATTGGCAAATTCAAAACTGTGAAAGAAAAGTTGGCACCAAAAGTCGTCAATAATGATTTCGACCGTGGTATCAAATTGTCTACTTGTAGAAAGATTTCTCATTTCAGGCACCGATTTCGAAAGTTATATCAATACGAAGTTAAGTTGGAAATCGGCAAATTCAAAATGATAAATTGAAAATGGCTGATGGATTTTATTAGCTCTTGCATGAATACTGTATTACTCTAGAGGCAAACTTCTAAGACGCTAAAATTTCCAAAATTATTCAACGGAAATTCCATTTCACCATCCTCTTTTGAATTGTTAAAGCTAGATCATAATAAAAGAAAAAAAGAATTGCGAGAGCTCCTTTAAGTTTTATTTTTGAAAAAAAAAACCGTAGTGTTCTACAATGATTGGACAAATTCAAACGGTTTTTTGCATTTTCATTCGCCATTTTGAATTTTCTAATTTTGAGTTCAGATTTGTCATCAACAATTCGAATAGACGATAAAGACAAAAATTTATTTAAATAGAGTCATTTTTAGATTTTTTTCGCCATATTGGATCCGCCATTTTGAATTTTTAAATTTTGAGTGCGGATTCGTAATGAGCACCCTCGAAAAAAAAAAAAAAAAAATTTCTTGCCCTTTTAAGCTCTTTTTTTCGAAATATATCTGCCAACGAAGGGGTTAAAAAAGACTTCTTTTTTATTCATGTCTGGTTTTATGTTGGAATTGTTTGCTGTAAATTCAGTGCCTAACTATTGCTTTATTGTTCAAAATCAAATTACAAAAATTTTTTTATTATTATAACTTCTTTTACTTCGTTAGTTTTTCGCAAATATAGAAATCGTTAGAATCGAAAATATGGAACCCACGACACGTCACCCAGCCCAAACTTTTTGAATTGTTGACACTACAACAAGTTCCGATTAGTAATGTATGTTCCCTAAACGTTTCAAGACCTTCGATTTCGATTGCGGGGGAGTTGACAGCGCGTGATTAAAAAAAAAAACATTGCCCGCGCCGCTTTTTCGCAATGTGATACACAATAAGTCGATGGCAATCCTCAGAAGGATCCGGAGCGTTTTTCGTCACTGTCGTTCGATGCGTTCACTTGATCGAACTCTTACGTCATTATTTTTTTATCGCGCAAACTTTGTAGAACAATCAAGCATATATATATACATATACATAAATATATTCTATATTTATACACATACGCGACACGACGACACACAAAACTTGCCAGCGATTTGAACGGTCCTCGTAAGTGATAGAAATCGCATTTGTATACAGAAAAACTATACACTCGTGGAGAAAAAACAAACGATGATCGTGTCTACACCAAGAAATTTTCGGGCTAAAAACGAACGACATAGAAAAAAAATAGCAGTGACGTAATCGTCCTTAGCCGTTACGTAGGTTTTTCGTAGTGCACATTGTACGACGGCCACGACTTTCGGGGCACTTCGGGAGTGAAAAAAAAAATTTTTTAGGTCCCGGTGGTCCCCGGGCCTGCGCGAGATCGGCAAAAAAAGGGCCCGAATCATTCCGCGGAGAAACGCACAGGTCCGAAGTCTTCCAAGCGCGTCGGAGATATATTTTCGCGATTTTCAGCCTCCCCCCTAATTTCCCGCCATTTTTTCCCGCGTCTCGCGTGGGCCATTCCTATTTTGGGCCCGTCCCCTTGTGATAGCGGACTAGCATGTAAAATTTCAGCGTTGACCTAAGTACACTACACAATTACACGGACACGTTAATTACGTCCGAGAGGTTTAAGGCCTGATGCTGCACCGGAAAAATCAGTAATTTTTATCGCGATCAGTGATTTTTTTCGCGTTGATTGTTTTTACATTACGTTCTGGAACATTGCAATATTGGCGATGCAATAATTGAGGTTTTACTTTTATCGGTGAACCTTAGTCGTTAGTGAATGTGTGGTCGCAATATTTTAACGTTAGGTGCTCGTTTACGTTTAGGTTTTAAAAATGGAGAAAAGGAAAAAAATGGCGATATTAATCACTGGTATTTTTGCCGCGAGTTGAATTTTTTTTTTTTTCCTTTTTATTTGTCGATTTTAAGGGCCAGAGGGGCGGGAGGGTGAAGAGGGCACTCGCGGTGCAGCATTTTCTTAGGGTTCCTTTTCACGATCTGGGAGTGGCTGGTTTCAATTGGCGTCTGGAGGGCCCAGATTTCGATGGCGTTCACTCGCGGTGAACGGGGTTTCAATGTAGACTATCGAAATCGAGGTTTGCAGAAGCGAAATCAGCTCTGACACAGCGGAAGTGCCTTCCCTTGCACTCACACTCCACTGCACACGATATAACCTTACGTTAATAATAACGAATTTCAATTATTCATAAAAATTTATATATACACACAAAAAAGGAACGCATACGATAAATAGTTGCATCGGAAAACGGCGTGCAACGATTAAGACAAAAACGATCTATACTTTTGTTTAAGAATATATATCACGTATTGAGGATTGAAAGTAAAGGGTTGAAAACGAAGGAAAAGCAAAGTTTTTCGCTCGTATAAATATATAAATATTGAATATCCACATAATTACGAACATGCATTACGCAGGTAGTAATTTATTATTGTGCACTGTACTGTCTCTGGATTCTCCATGTACATTATCGTGTAGACATATATTTATATTTACACATACACCAAGACCCAAGCATTGTATTATACCTATATCTATACACATATATATATAAATATGGAATTACCGCTATGTACGTGCGACCCCGGGAATGCAGATGCAAAGCTTCGCGCATTCGCTCTTTAACGTTTTTTAACCCTGCTATTTTACGATTACTCTTTTCACCAATTTTTTTCTAGATTGTTTATTACGTGTGTACGCACATTTTGTAACTCCGCCCCTTCCCCCCACTATACCACCGCTCCTGCAATCCCGCTCGACGACGTTCTCTATAATCCCCACTTCTCACCGCAGAGCGTAGTTCTTACGTACCATCGAGGAGCCGAAATTGTCACGCTCTTGTACTTTTCTGTCTCGCTCTATTTTACTTTCCTTCTCGTTTTTTATTTCTTAAATTGTCTATTTTAATCTGCGATAGGTACTATTTTGTTGTAGTTCTTTTTGTTTTCTTGCGACCCGTGGAATACAGCGACCCGGGTTAGAGGGCGATTTTTGCGCTTGCACGCTCACGGGGTTTGTCAGGAGTCAACCAGTATTTGTAATAATAATGCTTGAAAAATGCATGAATATTCGTTTTATTAATGCTTACATCTTGTATCATCTGTCCACATCGTATTTTTCTTTTGCCATTTTTTATACCTTTGAACCACGATTCCTTCGGTTCCTGTTGATTTAGTTATTATATGAATCTTCTTGTTTTTCTATTTTTTGTACAACATGATTATCGTCGTCTTTATTGATTAATATGCCGAATATCGCTCATGGCTTTTTTATGGCTTTTTGCTTTTACCCGTTTTCGGGGTTTGTTGTCTTTTCGTGATCGATTCTGTGCTTGCTTATTGACATTTTTTATGGGGATTTGAATTTTTTGAAGATCTTTTGAGGTTAGGCAAATGGAATTTCTCGGTTTTTGGATGCAGTTGGATCAAATGTTTATGGGATTCAATTGTGAAAAAAATTTATTGGTGAATTAGCTTTTAATTATGTTAATTTTTATTGGTTAGAAGGATCTATCAAATATTGGCGTAAGGAAAACTTCTAATCAAAAATCATTGTGAATATATGCTACTTATGAAACTTGGCAATATTTTATAGATGGATGAAATTATACTTATCGAAGTATTGTTATCATCGAAATTTAGTGCAATTATTTTATTTTATAAAAATTTTCTTGCTTCATGGACTTGCAAGTTTAATCTACATTTTGATTTTTTTATTTGAGATTTCGTAAGAATCTGTTACTGTTTTACGCTGTTTTTTATAATGTACTGTAAAAAATCGAAATTCAAGAGACATGTATTTTTCTGTCTGTAAAATTACGTTTTTCAGAGTAGTTTTGCTCCCTCAAAGTAGGGGAGTTAAATATTTTTTTTCTTGTAAGAAGTGTGCAATAAATTTAAAAAATTTTTTCCTTGATTTTCATAGGAATGGAAAAAAAAAATTTTAACTTGTGCCTGAAGTTCCAAACGTATAAGAAATAAAAAACAATAACAATAATATGAATTTAAATAATATTTGTTGAATATCAATATTTTCTTAAGGCTCTTGCTATGAAAGGTAGAAGTAACAATTGAAAAAATTTTTTTAACTTTTAAAACATTATGAACTTAATAAAACATCATTTTCAGTATGTGAGAAACAGTAAAATCAGTATTTTCATCCCTTACACGAAGAAGGTGAAACTACCCTTGAAAATTGTTAACTTAAGGTAAAAAAAATATCTCTCAGATTTTGGTTTTTTACAATTTTTATAAAAACTAGATATTTCGGCGTCGGCAACTTTAGATACTTTTTTTGCAAGAGAAAACCAATATTTACAATAAATAAATATTTTTACGTGCTTCGAGAAAAATTAGAGAATTTATAATTATTGAAAAATTTCTAAAAAAAATAGACAGATGCCAGAATTTTTTTGAACTAAATGAAAAAAAAAAAAATCATGACTTTTTTTAAATGGAATAGTCTACCTTGTAGAAGAATAAAACATCATATTGAAAAAAAGGTTTTTGCACTTTTTTAAATAATTTAGATGACTGAATCTTTTGCAATTGTGTGGAAAAAATTTTACATATTTTTAAAAAAATATATTTTAAAAAATATTTTCTGAAAACGTGCAATAAAAAACAATGATGAATGTAGAGTTTTCTGGTAAATTCAGTTTGATAATAAAAAAATTACGAACAGCAAAAATTATTACCATCCAAAAGACTGCAATTTCCATACTTTGAGAATAACTTAGATAACAATAAAGCTACAACTTAATTCAATTTAAATAAAGTTAAACATACATAGTTGGCACAATTAATTTTTATCAATGTATATTTCATTTGATCAACTATTGACTGAAAAATTTCCTTATAACATTTTACCAATACGAGTGCTAACAAACTTTGATTGGTTTTTAATAATAATTAATCAACAGATTTCTGGTAAATTTAGTATAGTTTTATAATAATGAAAAAAATAACCAACAGCAAGAATAATTTCGATATCAAAGACTTGAATTTTTTAAATTTTGAGTATACTATAGATAAAATAAGTATTAGCTGATCTCAAGTACAAGGATACCGAGAAAATTGTATATTTAACAATGAAGGTATAAAAAAATTGAAATTTAGTAAAGTTTTACATATAATATTGATGTAATTAATTACAAATGTATGTATATTTTATTCTATAGACTTTTGATTGAAGAATTCTATTAACAAATTCAATGTTACCCATGCGAGTGCAAATAAACTTTGGTTCGTTTTAAATTCTGAAGAAATGTATAGATTTATAGTAAATTGAGTATCATCATAAGGAAATCAAAAACTTTACTACCAACAAAGATTATCACGATATAAAAGATTTTATAGAAATAATATACTCCAATTCTTATGTTTTCATGACAACCTAAATAAAATTAGTATGTAATGATCTCAAGTACGAAGTAAACGAAATAACTGTTCATTCAACAATGAATTCCACTCGTTTCTAAATCGAACAAGCAGCTAGGGACCGTGACCTTCGTTGCGTTGAGATGCGCGAAGGGCTCCCACTCTCGAACAGACTGCGCAAAGCAAGATGCGCGAGAGTCAGTCGGAGCCAGACAGTCGAACGCGTCGGAGCATAAGAAAGCCATAGCTTTTGGGTCGCGGGACGCGCGGGAGGAGGCAGAAATGAGTTCTGGGGTGGGAGTAAGGGGTACTCGTTCTCTCAA
Organism: Platygaster robiniae; assembly: GCA_028476575.1. Lineage (NCBI taxonomy): Eukaryota > Metazoa > Arthropoda > Insecta > Hymenoptera > Platygastridae > Platygaster > Platygaster robiniae. The sequence continues at coordinate 39,831,912 of CM052022.1, forward strand.
AATTTACACGCTCATTCGCTTGGCTTGCTTGTTCGATGCATACTCGTTCGATTTAGCAACGAGTGTATTAGAATTAAACGTATCTATACATCATTCGATCTACTTTTGGTTCGTTTATAATAGTAATAAATGCAGAGATATTTAGTAAATTTGGTTTAATTATGAAGCAATTAAAAAAATGACTAATTACAAAGATTGTCATGATATAAAAGACCTCAATTTATATATAATAACTATTCGATGATCTCAAGTACGAGGATAATGAATTTATTGTAAATTTAACAATGAAGTTTACGTAAATAATTAACTCTTTGTGTATACTTCATTTGATGAGATTTCGAATGGAAAATTCTATTGTTAAATTTTACTTTTGCCGAGTGCAAATGAACTTTGGTAACTGTGAATTTCCGAAATTGTACCCCGAAGATGTTCAAGTCTCGCGCCGTTCCCCAAGCGCGAATCCGGCCAAAAATCGCAAGCACAGAATCGTCCATTGTCTCCAAACTTGGCAACCACATCTCAAATTCGTAGATCTTGGGGGCTTTAATAAGGCGAAGTTTCCCGAGAGGTACGAGCGTCATTGTGTATGTGAGCGGCTCCCACAGAACGCGTACGTCACGCTGTCTCCTTGCTGTTTCCTCTACAGCTTCCTGTGCTTTAGTTGCGTAATTTTCCAAGGCACGAGAAACAATGCCAACGCCATTCAAGGATACCGGCTCCTTTCCTTCACCTGAGATAACATTTCAATAATTGGGGATGGGAAATGTATTCAAGGGTGAAAATCATCGATCATTACATACATTTTTTTGATTTTCATCGATTTACAGTTATTGATAGGAATTTTCCCGATGGTAGAAAATCGATTTTTTTAAGATGGAATAATTTTTTATGTATTTGAAATGATTTTATGATGTTGAAAAAAATTCTTGATCAGGAAGAAAGGATGAAATTTTTGAAAGAAATAAATGTATTTCGATTTCAAGGGCGTATGAAGTATATAAGAATGTATACTCTGAATATTTTGGGAATTTCCAGAATTGATGCTTCTTACTTTTGACATTGTGATAACCGAAATGAAAATTTTTGGTTTGAGAAATGTGAGTACTTGAGGTACTTTTATTTAATTTAATTTTTGTATATTTGTTTAAAATATTTTCAATACATAAAAATGAAAGGTGATTCATATCAATAGTGATTCAAATTTGTAGGTTTATAGTTCTCAAATTTAGGCATTGCATCAATATCAATATTAATTTGCTACATTCTATACATTTTTTTATATTCATCAGTTCCAAGCTGACAGTAAAAAATCAATATTTTTGAATTAAATAACTTTCTACTCGGAATAATTTTTTAATATGATTCGAAAAGTGAGAATAAAGTGGTTTTAAAAGTAAATTTTCTGACGAGAAGACAAGATAAACTTGCATAATTTCCATGTTTTTAAATTCACGCATTAAATTTTTGAGAGCAATGAAAATTTTTTCGACTTCAAGGGCGTACGAAGTATTTAATTATTCTTGAACATTTCGGAAATTATGGTATTTATGATTTCTATTTTTTGACAATGGAATTTTCAAAATGCGAATAAAGCATTTTTATTTTTTAGAATTATCAAAATTTTATAATTCTAGATCGTGTAATTTTAACGTTTGTAATTGAACATTTTTGAAGTAACTTCTGTATTTTCTGAAATAATTATCTTTGAGTCTTGAATATTTTTGTCCCTTACGTTTTTTCGTTGCAAAAATTTTGTTTCGGATTCAAATTTTCATTTTTATTTTTTTTCACGCCAAAAACTGTTAGAACGTACGCTATTTGTCAAATTATAATTAATTTTAAAGATTTCGTCTTTTTTAGGTTTGATTTTTTAGCTTTCGAACTTAAATTCATCGAATCTTTATACTTTATTAAAAAAAAAAGTTTATATTAATAATAAAAAGCTTATGATAGCATAGTTACTGACTTGTTAATTATAATATTCTGTGACTGCTAAAATTAAAATTATTTCAAAAATAACTAGCCTATCATATATTTCAAATAATCTACGTAAATAATAGTGTTTAGATACAATGGAATAATTTGCTACAATGGGTAACATAATTTTATGCATTCAATCTCGATTCAAATCATTAAAGTAATTTTTTTTTTTATTGTATATATAAACTGCAATCAGAAATTTTTTTCGTGTTATTTCTAAAAACGAAATTGTGATTTTGCATTGATATATATTAATGTAAATATTGTTTGATTAAAGAAACTCACTCCTTAATTATTCAGATTTTAAAAACTAGGATATATATTCCTAATACTCCGAATTTTCAGTTTTCAGCCTAAATCATTAATTTTCATTTTGTTTTTATAATATTTCCCAAAAATTAATTCAAATTTTTTATTATCCACATAATAGTTTTTATCGTTCAGTTTTTTTTTTTTTTGTTAAATTAGCTCAGCATTCTAATTTTAAATTGATTTATTTTTTTAAATCTTAATAAATCGATCATGCTGAAATAATTACGAATTTCACATTTTGCTTTACCTAGTTTTCTAAAATTCCGTGTTTGAAATTCTCAAAGCCATCATCACTTTTATAAACCATTCAGAAATTAAATGATATAAATTTAAATTTAAAATGTCTTTTAAGTCACAGAATCATGAATTTCTATAATTTTATTTTACTGCTAAAATCTGAATATAAACACGAATAAAAAAAATTTTTAAATGAACAATGTTGACAATGTTTTTTTTTTCTAATTTTTGGGAGCTGATATTTTATCATCTACAATTCTTTTTACTTAAATGAAATTATTTTTAAATTATTATCAATGTTTTTGCATGTTTTTTAAAGTGTAGAATAAAAACGTACAATTTTAGAGTTCGAAAAATTTAAATCCTGCAAAATTTTACAGCAGTTTCCAGACTGTCGATTTTCAATGAAATCAAAATTTGTATTTCTCAAATATGTATGTCTTAACAAAAAATTGAAATATTTTTAGATAAATTTTTCTAATAGACTTATTTTCAACCCTAAATTAAGACTTGAACAATTTTGCTTATCTTTGGTAAAATATTGTCATTTTTATCACGAATTACATGAACATTGCCAATTTAAATTTCATACATTTTATTTTACTTATATTTTCTCATTTTTCATATTCTTTGGAAAATTCTATTTGAAGAAACTCGAGAAATAAATCCTTCCACGCTTTACGAAATCCGAAATACAATTCATTACCACAGAAAGGAAAAAAAAAAAAAAAACTAAAATATCCTTCGAATTACTTTCAAGTTTTCCATCCCTGATTTCAATATTTCCCCCTCTCTATCTCTTTCACAAATTCTTCACAAAATTTTAAATGTGAAAAATGCATTTTTGAAGGCGTCATCTTGGACATTTTTCTCACTTCAATGAGATTTTGGCGACATCGAGTTAATGCAGGTCGAAAACACGTCGTTTCGAGCTTCTTTGTTGGTAGCTTAATTATCCCGTAGTGAATTTTCATTTATCATTGTGATTAGAAAAATCAGAACCCGAGTGACAGTATCGATGTATATGGTACTTGCAGGTTGACGTAATCGAGGGTATAAACATGAACAAAACGTGCCTAAAAATCCGTAGTGCATGGATTTTGGACGTGAGAGGTGATGTCTTTTTTTTTGTACAAAATAAACGAGTATTTCATTCTTGACGCTATTTGTTTATACTGTCTTCATCCCCTGCATTTTTTCCCTTCCTACGTCATTTGCCAATTTTACTCGCTAACCCAGAGCTTAGCAGTCATATAAATTTAGATAAATGACAAGCCTATGGAAAAAATTTACTCACGAAGAATGTTTAATATTAAATTTTTAAACCATAATTAATATAACTTTCTCCGTTTTTTGGTAATAGCTAAGGGCATTCATTTGTGTGAAAAATGGGTTTAAAATATCTTAAGCGAGTATTTTTATAAAAAAAACCTAACCCAACTAATCTCGCTTCAGGGAAGAGTATTTTTTATTTATTTATTTTTTTTTTTAATAATTTTTAAATCCATTTTTCACAAAGGAGTGTCCTTAACAATTACCTTTTTTTTTATTCAAATTCTGTCAGATTCAATAAAAAAGATAATGAACTGAAAATTATAAAAACCACAAAATCTGACATAAAAAATTCCTTTCGAAGTGAAATTTTTTCCCATAGGAAACGTCAGTTCACGTAGTTGTCACTGAATCCGTAAGTGCGCTTTATTTTGCATTTTGCGATTTTTTTGATGCGAGCTTCCACATTTTCTTAACAATACGTTTTTCGCCCCGATTTTTTGTTTTCCCGCTGATAAGCAGAGAACGAAAGAAGGAAAAAAAACATACACAAACACACGTAGAGATAAAAGCGTTTTTTTAGCTGCGCGATCGAGTGCATGAACCGACGAATCGGCGAATAAAAACTCGTATCGCTCACACGCCAGCGGAATAATCAACAATTACTGTGTAGCCTTATCAGTCCGCACCGTCGATTAGCTTCGTTCAACACAGCGCGCGGCGATACGGATCTGGTTTTTTTTTCGCACACCTGCATGCCTCGTTAACAATCGCGTGATGAAATCGCACTTCGCATTGGCCAAGGAAAATTGTTAGTCATGATAACGAAATTTTCGGGGAATTTCCTTGGCTACGCGAAAAGCTGTTTTTTTTTTGGTTTTGACGAGTTTGGAAACTTTGATGTAATTAATATGAAAATCACGTTGTCAAAGGGGTACATTAAATTTTTTTTTTAGTACGAAGATACTAAATAAATATGTACATCAGTACTATTATTTATTTTTAATTATTTAATATTGATATATTACTATTATATTGGTATATGTATATATTATCTATTATTTTTATAATAATCTATTAATTTATTATTATTAAATAAATATATCAATTTTGAGAAGCTCTAAATTGCTTTCTGATTCTAAGAAAATTTTAGGAACGAGGAGAATATTTTGTTTTTCAATTTTAGGGAACATAGTTTTCGAGAAGAATTATCACAGAGTAAAGAAAATGTTTTAAAAAGTCAATAAATTAGGATCTTAAACTAGGAAATTTTATTTCAAGAAGGTTTTTTTTGGATAAATTATAATTCTATTAAATAATTTTAAAATTACTCTATAAGTTTTTAATCGCGAATATCTCATCTAAATTAAAGGAACTGAAAATAGTTTTTTTTTTTCACTGTGAAAAAATTGAGGTTCGAAAGTGATAAAAATTGTTTAAATTAATTTGAAAATTGAGAATATTTTACAGATTTATTTTAAACTATAGAGTACTCAAAGTCAAAATTAATATATATTTTAAAATAGAAATTCGAGAATTAATTACCTGAGTATAAATTCAACTAACTAAAAACCAACAATGTCGTTTTAGGTTATTATTAAATATCTTTTCAATATGTAAATACCGTACAAATTCATCATATTTTATTATAATCATAGGGAGAAAAATGAAAGAAAGTGCAATGTACGAGTAAAAAATTTTGAGGCAAAAAAAGGACCTGCAGTAAAATGAATTTCGGCAAAGTAAAAATTATTAAGATTGGGTTTTAAAATTTGAAGAATAAGTTAATTCATATGAATGATTGGTGAATAAATAAGTAAATAAATAATTCAATTCAACTATCAATATGGTAATTTGTATCCCATCATATATTTTCATAATCAAGCGTCAAAATTCCACGTAAAAATTGGTGCTGCGCAGTGTTATAACATTTTCTACGAAGTTATCCCAAATAAAATGAATCATCGACTTGAAAATATCAATACGACAAATAAAAATTTTAATTGAAAAATTTCTTAGGAAGGAAATTTTAGCAAATTGAAGTTTCAAATTTTAAAAAGAGCCTAATAAATATTGTGAGAATATATAATTTCAAAAAAAAATTTCCTCCTGATTTCTTTACTATGCTTATGCTTAAAATTTGACGATAATTTTGAAACCAACAAAATTAGGCATTACAATTTATTTATCTGTGTCGTATATTTGATAAAGTAAAATAATATACATGCATTTTCGAGTGAAAAATTAGAATCGTAAGAGAACAAATTTGGCAAAGTAAACAATAATTAGTTTGAGTTTCAAATTAGGCGAACCAAGTCGAAAAACAAAGAATAAATTCATGAAGGTTCAAAACTAAATAAATAACTCTTTACCTAAAGTTATAAGTGATTCCATAAAAAGTTATCAAATTTCAGGACGATCAGTTATAAAAAAAATACTGAAAGATAACATCGAATATTCAGTAATACAAAGTAGCTGAATATACATATACTAATCTAATAATTGTAAAAGTAAATGCTAGAATCATAAGGTGTATAATGTAAAGAATTTTATATTCAGAATAATAATTTGATTTGAAACCTAAATTTTACCTATTAAACTTAAAAGAAAAATTCCATGTCTGTGCAAATATGTTAAGAAATTCAAATCAAACACTACGTAATTATATTTAAAGTAAGTATCAAACCCTTAAAAAAAAAAAAAAAACAAAGGTCTTCCAAAACTCGCAAAACCAGTGATAAAATGAGCTTTTTACCAATGAAGGTACCAAAAAAAGGTCATCAAATTTTTCAACAACTATGCTGTCAAGTCCTTGGGAGAAAGCTCGTACAAATCAACCACGTTCGTTTTAATCCAGCTTTTTTCGTTTTGCAGATAACGCATATCAACAAATCGCGAAAAATACCGTTAATACTCAGCTGAAACGATTAACTGATTTTTCCAAATGATTCAACAACTAAGCTATTCTTAGGTAATCCATTTTATTTTCTAAATGGAACGACAAGATGAGTACACCATTTGGATAGTCAAATGTTTACCTATTGGGTCAACTATACGGTTTACCAAATGGATTGATCAGCTGATTTACTGAATGGATCAACGAAATGGTTACCATATAGATTAATCCACTGATTTACCTTTTGGATCGACTAAAGCCGAATCTACACGCGCACCAAAAATAAACAGGGTCTAGGCTAGACAACAGAAAAAAATCGGGTAGATCTGTTTCGAAACAGGGTATACCCATTTCAAAACAGGTCTACCCGATTTTTTCCTATTGTCTAGCCTAAATTCTGTTTGTTTTTGGTGCGTGTGTAGATTCGGCTTTAGTCGATCCAAAAAGTAAATCAGTGGATCAATCTATATGGTAACCATTTCGTTGATCCATTCGGTAAATCGGTTGATCGATCTTTTTGGTTGACCATTTAGTCGATCCATTTGGTAAATCAATGGATCAATCCAGTTGGTAAACCATTCGGTCGATCCAATAGGTAAATCAGTGATTAATCCATTTGGCAAAACATTCGATCGATTCATTTGGTAAATTAGTGGATCAATCCATTTGGTGAACCATTTGCTCGATCCAAAAGGTAAATCAGTGGATCAATCTATATGGTAACCATTTCGTTGATCCATTCGGTATATCGGTTGATCGATCCATTTGGTTAACAATTTAGTCGATCCATTAGGTAAATTAGTGAATCAATCTATTTAGTAATCCATTTGCTCGATCCAAAAGGTAAATCAGTGGATCAATCTATATGGTAACCATTTCGTTGATCCATTCGGTAAATCGGTTGATCGATCCTTTTGGTTAACCATTTAGTCGATTCATGAGGTAAATCAGTGGATCAATCCAGTTGGTAAACCATTCGGTCGATCCATTAGGTAAATTAGTGAATCAATCTATTTAGTAATCCATTTGCTCGATCCAAAAGGTAAATCAGTGGATCAATCTATATGGTAACCATTTCGTTGATCCATTCGGTAAATCGGTTGATCGATCCTTTTGGTTAACCATTTAGTCGATTCATGAGGTAAATCAGTGGATCAATCCAGTTGGTAAACCATTCGGTCGATCCAATAGGTAAATCAGTGATTAATCCATTTGGCAAAACATTCGATCGATTCATTTGGTAAATTAGTGGATCAATCCATTTGGTGAACCATTTGCTCGATCCAAAAGGTAAATCAGTGGATCAATCTATATGGTAACCATTTCGTTGATCCATTCGGTATATCGGTTGATCGATCCATTTGGTTAACAATTTAGTCGATCCATTAGGTAAATCAGTGGATCAATCCAGCTGGTAAACTATTTGCACGATCCAATGGGTAAACCATGAATTATCCAAATGATCGATCTATCTAGTCGTCCCATTTAGAAACTGAAATGGATTACCCACGAAAGACTTAACTAACCAAATCATTTGGAAAAATCATTTAACCATTTTCAGCTGAGAATACCAGCGCTGCATGTGACTCACGTTCCGCCATGATCTTTTTTCGAACTTTCTGTTTCATGCTTGCCCTTGGTTGGACTCGCCGCACGACCTTGAAAACCGAAACCACGGCGCTTAAACCTATTCCATTGTTCACCTTCAAACCTTCCTCGGCATGCATCCTTTTCCCTCGCCGACGACTCTTCGGAAACGACTCGCGGAAAAATCGCAAAAATCCTGCAAATACCGTAACATGTTCATACGCACGTTACTACTTTCATTGTTCTCCGCTATCCTCAATTTCTCACTTCCGAAATTCAAAAAAAAAAAAAAAAAAAAAAAAAAAAAAAAAAAAAAAAAAAAATCGTTCATTCGCTGATATATTTATTCTTGTTCGCTGCTGATAATCTGGTGCTGGATTGTGTCCCTCCTTTTTTCGTGTACGACGACACTCGCTGGATCGCACCAACGGTGGCCTTTTTTTTGCTTCAACTACTTTCTCATCGTTTTCACCATTTATTTCGTGTTTTTCTGTCTTTTTTTACGAACGGTAAATATTTTTCATATCTCTCTCTTTCTCTAACAATAAAAAATATTCGATTATGTGATGGCCGATATGTTTTGTACTTTCACATATATATATACGTATAATAATAACGACTAAAACGATCTCGGAAACGCTGGCTTGGTACGTGTGCACCGCAATATATTGCCAATGCCCGCAAATCACCCACGATATTTTTAAAAAATCACCGATTTTTGACACCCTGGTACATGCTTGCAACAACGTTATCTTATATGTATGTATATATGTCTCTCCGGCGCAACTGGTCTTGGATGAAAAAAAAAAATCAACAACATATTTTTTGTTTTCCGTGCGCACTGTGATGAATAATTGTCGAAACCATCTTTTATTTATCACGTCTCATCGCCCCGACCAAGGGCGCTTCGTCTGCAAATTGCCATTTTCGATACTTGTTTGGACATGTACCTGGGTGCTCCGACGCCACGTTAACTCGTGCTGCCTTTGGTTTTCGGTGCATTCCATGCTGATATTCGACCGAATGGTAACGAAAAAAAAAAAAAAAAAAAAAAAAAAAAACTAATGAATCAATGAAAAAAAAAATACCGTTCGAACACTGCCTCGTTTGCTGCATGTGGATCGCCTTAGCAGCCTTAGCCACTGTCGGGGCCCAAATGGTCCCCCAAAACGCTCACTGTGTCGTCTACACAGACAGCTGCGGACAGGTAGACTCATTATTGTAACCAGTTTTTACTGGGACCGGGCCCCTTTTCCGGGACAGCCTGAGACACGTGGATAATCGGGCGCCTGGAAACGGGGCCCTGGGGCCCGAGATGCTGCTAACCTTTGGAGGTCGCGCGGACTTCTGAAGTCTGGAAAAACGCGTTTTTGTAGGTTTTTATTTATTTCCTGAAGTTGACAGGGTTCAAGAATGAAGACGGGAATTTTTTTTGACAGCAATTGTTGGAGTTTGTGAAAATAAGATCAAGATTTTTGTTTGAATGTAAAATTTTTATGGTTTTAAGTTTGATGTTTATGCAATTGGAGAATTCACAATTCTATAATGACAGAATGTTCTCAGTTTTTGTTATCCGTGTCTTACAAGTTCTTAAGAAGGTTCCGAGTAATCTTATTACTTAAGGGGTTACACCACTGTAGAGCTCGGAGAAATAGGCATTTTTCGGGCATTTTTCTTGGCGCAATGAAGTAACAAATCGAAATGCCGTTATCTGGGATTTATTTTACACATCGTAAAGAACAAAATGCAATTTATTTCAAGTAATTATATCAAAAAACAACGGCTGTGCAGCATTTCCCCCCGACGCTTTTTTTTCGAAAGGGTCCACGGCCGGAAACGTAGCTGCCGTAATTTTTGATCTGGAATCAAAAACCAACATTTTTTCGAATTCATAGAACAATAGCAAGATCCGAACGTAGGATTTTTTTTTGATATATTGATTTTTCGCAAAATGGCGTGCCTCTGAAAGAAAAACATGCAATCTCACGTTCGAAATCGTCACTATATTGTTTATAAAAAAAAGTATGCAAAATAAAAAAAAATCCTACGTACGGACCTAGGGAAATCGATTCTGAATATGGTGTCAAAAATTTCAAATTGATCGATAAAAATTTGTACGAGACATGTTTCCGGCCAGTATGAAAAAAGTGGTTTTGAGAAAAACGCGTTCAAAGTTTTTAGTACTGTAAAATTCTATTTTTTTTTATGTACCTTCAATCTGCGATGCCCGAACCATACAATTGTCCTTCTGCGTCGATATCTTCTTCTTGTTTGGCCAATCTTATGTTTTTCAAATTTATTCGAGCCTGTTTTGCGCCTTCACTTAACGATCGCTCTGCTATCTTTATCCATGCAAAAATTGTAGCTTTCGGGCATTAAATCTGGGCATTTAAAAATTTTTGACACCTTCTATCTTTTAATATATTAATTTCAAGACCCTAAAGCACATTTCAAGCTGAAAAAAAATTCAATTTTTTGAAAATCCCAGAGTGGTGTAACCCCTTAAAAACCTATTTTTTTATGGTAAGGTGTAGATATCGAAAAAAATATTGCAATGTTAGTTAGAAATTCTGCAGTAAAGGAAATATATAAATATGTAAAAAAATATATAAAAAATCTGCTATAGCTAAAATCATCAAATAACATCACTTTTTTAAAAATTGAGGGTGCGCGTGCAATAACGACCTTAGCGCTCGGCCTAGTACGTCAGGGAGAGGATAACGCGATGCGCAAACGCAAATTAATTAGCGTTCGCGCAACTTTTACCCCCTCCTTGACGTAGTAGGTCGAGCGCTAAGGTCGTTATTGCGCGCGCACCCTCAATTATAGAACGAGGAACTCCCACCAAAATCCAGAATTCTTACATTTGCTGTCAATAAAAAGTTTTTTCCTGTTCTGACGTAAACAATTAATGAGTCAACTAGGGAAAAAAGGAGTATTTGTGAAAATTTATCTGAGCTTTTTTGTAAATCCAGTGACGTCAGAAAGTCTTTGCGCGACCTCGGCTAACACGTAGCTTTTTGGGGGTATTTCCCTCACGACTGCTCACCGCAACTATAACTGCGAATAACCACTGCCTTGACCTGGTGTTTGTCTATCATTTTTACAGGAATTATGACTGTAATTAAAGAGACTTTGGAAGTTGAACTGTTTTTTGATAAAATTAGTGTTACTTTGTTTATCTACAACTTGTTAGTCTATTTTTTTGTCACTGGCCGTTTATTCTGGCTGCAAAAAATTTATTAGTTATTTTAATTGGTCATGGTCAATTGGAAAAAAATTTATCCGGTTGATTTGTGATGAAGAGAATGAAAATTGAATTTTGAACCGAAAAATCTATTAAAAAACTGCTATTGAAGACTCCAATCTCTTCTGGACATTTTTGGATTTTTTAATTTTAGTTTTCGACTGGAGTTCAAAATATTCTTACAAATTGGAGTTTTTGATTGGAAACTCCATTTTGAAAATTAGCTAGATAACTTTATGATTTTCTCTAAATGGCCATGTTCAATTCAATTTCTGATTATATTTTTTGTACCTAGGACTACAGGAAAAAAGCACGCTTTACAGGTAAATATCGTAGTTCAGTTGTGTGATTGTTTAATTTTTTGACGTTTTGGATACATCAGCTATGAAGCCATTTTTTTTGGAATTTGTTGAATAAGATTGGAAATTCAAAGTACACATCCTTTTTAAAAATAAAGATGTCAATACTTATTATACGTAAAAAATAAGTGAATGAATTTTGTGTTTGTGTACCAAATAAGAAAAAAAAATAAATAAAAGGAAATAACTGTAATTAATTTTTCCAAAATAGCCCTTTCGAATATAAGCAAAAAACGTGTTTTCCAGTATTTTTCAGTTATTGTCGGAAATATCAAGAACGATCTGTTCTATTAACATAAAATTTACATCATTTGAAGGATATACTTGTTAGCTTTACGACGATATACTGCTTTTGCCAATCTAAATAGTAGTTTTCAAGTTACATGCGTTCAAAGCAGAGTGGCATTTCAGCAAACGGGAAGACTCACGCACACTCACATTTTCGCGGCCGTATTCTTAGCAGAGAAAGGCTCACGGACGCGATGAGGTGAGTGTGCGTCAGTCTTCCCGTATGCTGAAATGCCTCTCTGCTTTCAACGTCTGTAACTTAAAAACTACTTTTTCAATTGACAAAAGCAGTAAATCGTTCTAAAGCTAACAAGTATACCTTTCAAATGATACATTTCAAATGCTAATAGGATCAATTGTTCTGGATATTTCTTGAAATAACTGAGAAAAAACCAAAAAGTTACATTCTTTGCTAATATTTTGAAAAAGCTTCTATGGGAAAAATAATTACAGTTATTATTCGTATTCAGCGACTAGAGATAGTTGCAATAATAAAATTTGTAAAGTAGTCTAATTATTGATTAGCATGTTTATGAGGGAGATATCGCGGCTTCTTTAAGAAAATTAAACAAAATCATGTTAAATTTTTGAAATCTGGGGGGGGGGGAGGTTCTTCCTAAACCTCCTCTATCAATCATTGGTTTAGTATTTCTCAATTTCTCCAAAGCAATGAAAACGTCAAAATATCACTCAAACGACAAAAAACGAATCTCTCTCGTCACACGTAAATTCCAGAAAAGCAGACGTCAATTTGAACGAGTAAAACCTTCTAACTGAAAGCTCCCGTCTCATTCTGCATAATTTACCGTCACGAGTATCCTTCAAACAAACGTTATTTCAGAGGCACTAACTTTCGTTCAACTTTAGCTGAAAACCACTCAAAACCGTCATTCACAGAGGCTCAAGAGAGCATATGCAATGTCACTTTCGCTTGCACAAAAAAAGCTTTCGTTGCATTACAGAGCTTCCAAAGTCGTGAAAAACGTACAAAGTCGAAAGTTCCTTACACCTCTCTCGAGACAACCCCATTTCCCCCTTATTTTGTGTCTTTTTTTTTTCTTTGTTTCACGGCGACATTTTGCCGTAATGCGCGAACAAGCTTTTCCGGCCACGAAATTACACACTGCGAAAAGCTCCGGAACGAATTTTGTCGCACAAGCTTTACCTCGGCGCTCTTGTTATGGTTGCGGAGTCGCAGTTGAACTAGTATTGAACTTATTTGCAGTAGAATATTATTAATTTGACGGCTTGTGACCTCCCACTACCCCACAATTTGTTCACGTAAATACGTTGTGAACGGATGTATTTGCGTGATTCGAAGACAAAATGGCGACGTCTTTTGGTTCGTTATGGCTTCAGTAGTGAGTGGATGTGTGTGTGACGAACCAAAAGATCAAGCGCAATTTTTGCAAAATCTGGTCAATGCTTGGGTGACGAGAATGAAAAAATGATAGGGGGGGTGTTCGTTTTTTAGGAGGTGGGGGATGAGGGAAATCGTGGTCACCCAGGCACCAGCCCTCTTCTCCCGGGCCATTATTTGCATGCCCAGACTCTGTGTTTGTAGCGAATTATCTTCTTACGCAATTGCAAGAGTTATTATATATCTTTATTGTTTGTCATTATTACCAGGGGCGTACGCATAAGGAAGGTTAGAGGTTGTGAAAATTTTTGAAGTGTAATGAAATAGTATATTTCGTATCATGGAGCAGAAACGAGTAAAACGCGAGTTTTGATGCTCCTTGACACGAGAGATATTTTTTACGCTCGCAGCAAGGAAATAACTTAGTCTTTTGTTTACTGTTGTGTCGTGAAAAGACGAGTTTCTCTGCCGCTCGACCTTCGAGCGGCATAGAAAACGGCGAGAAGGCGCGCGGCGAGAACGAGTTTTTCACAGGACAATAGTAAACACAAGAATAAGTGATTTCCGTGCTGCGAACGTGAAAAATCATTTTCTACAGTAGGAAGTGTAATTGAATATTTGAATATGAAAGTAATCAAGATGTTGAGATTTTTAGTAATTTATATTTTGGATTCGGATTTTTTCGAAAATTAATTTCTTGTCACAATTTAATTTTCCAGTAAAGCATACTTTGAAACACATAATATTTGCCACTTCACTAATAGATTTTCATGTCGCACGATGTAGTTTTTTAAAAAAAAATTTGATGTTTGATTTGAGAAAGAGGAAAAAAATTAATCTCATAAGTCTGGAATATTCGAATTTTTGAGCTTTTAAATAATATTAAAAAGCAACGTCTACTCGAAATAAATAAATTGCGTTCACAAAATCAGGAATATAAAAAAATTCAAAATCTACTCTAAATCAAACTAAATAACAACGTTTGAGAATTAATAAATTTGAAACGCATTGCAGTTATTTATTAAATTTATGTCAATTTTTTAAAAATATAATAAAATTGGTGAAAAAAAAAATATATATAAACGACCATAGAAAAAAAAATAAAATAAAATAATTCGAAATTTGAATTTTATTTATTAGTTCTATCGATTTAGATTTTCCAATTTTATTAAATAACATTATTTTAATTCCAATATTAAAGTAACATCATTTCAAATTTCAATTTTCAGTAATTTTTTATTTTGAACCTTGAGTGGAAGTTATTCAACGTCGATTTTTATAGAAAAAAGAAAATTGTAAATGCTTTAAAGTGGTTTGTTCTTTAAATTTATATTCTATCGAATTGAAAAAATAAAAATTATCAAAAAAACTTTTATTTTACGTTACAAAATTTTGTAATTATGAATGGTTGGAAACTTGCAATTAAAAATTAAGTAACATAACAAAACTTTTATATAGTGGAGATTTAGGGAATCAAACATGCATAAATTTGGAAATAAAATTTATATAAAATGTTACATTAAAAATCAATAGTAGTTTTTGCAACAAGCGGTTTCTTTATAACCGTTCTTGTATAAATCAAGAATAAAATTGCAAAAGTGATATTGAACTATTACATAAAAGATTTTTTCGATCTTGTTATCTGAAAGAGTAAATATTGCAAAATTTTTAATGAAGGTTATTCAATACACTTTTTTCGAGAAAGATTTAATAGATTCGAAATTCTACTGCATAAACATAAGGAAATCGATTATCAATCTCGAAAATTGGAAAAATTATATTTTTAAATTCTTTTCAATATTCATATAAAGATTTGAAGAAATATTTATAAAAGGTTATTTATTATAAAAACATTTCAGATTACAAATTATCTTACTGAATGATTAAACATAAGGAATATTCCGAACTTCCATGATAAAAAAATTTATCATCATTTTGTCTATATAAAGTATATTTTTAATTGAGCAAAACTCCAGCGTTACAATAGTTTGCTCCAAATGAAAAAACAAAAAAAATGTACTCGAAAATTCCTTTTTTATATAAAATAATGATTTCTAGAAAATAAAATGTATGTATTATAAATGTAATATAATTTCGTACACAGAATCTTATCTTTTTAACGAAAAAAATTAAAACAACAAATAATTACATCGAAAAAATAATATTGCGTAGTTTGGAAGATAAATTATTTTGAAATTTAAAAAAATCGATGATTTCGTAGATATTGTAAACTCCTATTTTTGCTTGAATATTTATGTAAATTCAAAGAGTTTTCGTTTTCAATTTTCAAATTTTCATGTCAAGGAGTTAATTAATTCAAAATTAATACTGAAAAAAAAAAACAATGACCAAATCCTAAGTATTATTATTAAGGTAAATTTTTACAGAGAAACCAAAGATTTCAAAATCGGGAAAAACTTTTTTAAATACACTCTACATATGTACGCATTATGAAACATGCAAATTTTATCTGAAAAATCAGATCCAGTTTTGATACAAAAAATGATAATAAAAATTAGGTTGTTGTAAAAATACTTTTCAAGTGAATCTCAAACATTTAATTCAATCATTGATATATAAGATCAGGAAAATATATGATATCGAAGTTGAACTATTTCACGATTAAAAAAAAAAACTTCCGAAACTTAGCAAAGACAAAAAATCCTAATTTTCACACACCGGAAAATTGTTCGCGCACGCCTCTGATAATTTTAATCATTTTCGTTATTTGCCATCACCAAAGACCAATGTCCACGTCATTTACATACTTTTTTGCAAATTCGTGGGTCATAAAAAAAAAGTTATTTTTTTTTTTTACAGAATTTTAACCAATGTTTATTTTCATAACTTTTTTTATACGTATACATTATATATATATATATTTGCACGCTTCTATGGTAAAGCCTATGGTATATCTTTTGCGCGATGAGTCTTTTGATATCTCTTGAATTTTTTTTTTATACACACCTACACATATCTATTTATATATATATATATACTTTTTATTTTCGACATTGGATACCTGTCTGGTAGGTTGTTAACGCTTTAATCTAACGTTTTGCTAACAATTCGAAAATTACCAAGTTCAATGTTTACTTCTACTTTTGCTGCATTTGTCTATATTTCATTGTATGCAGGTTCACGAGTACTGTTTTTTAGATAGGCACGCGCGTACCTACGACGCGGACACACGTTTGCTTCAGAGTGTTTTGTGAACATTTTTTTGCTGTTTTTCGTTGTTCACTTCGAGTTTTTCCAAGACATTTCATTATGTTGTTTAGATTCTTTTGTGGTATAGATATTTGTATGATTTTTGTTTTTTCACTGGTTCAATGTGCAATCATGTTACATACATACTTTAGTGTGTTTATGATAAAGAAATTTTTGAGCAAGCTTTTTTTTTTACTCCTAAGCAAACTTGATATGTTAAAGATTTCTGTATAAACGATTTTGATTCTAAAATCATCTAAACATTTTTTTTCAATTCTCTATGCAGTGAAGTGAATGGCATTTTTTTATCGATTGAAAAATTTTTCAAATATTGAAATACAGAATATTTGCCTTTGGAAACTTTCAATTTATAGCATTCTCAAGAATTCTGATGTATTTGCAGTAAATAATTTTTTTATGTATATTTATTATATAATGACAAAATTTTGGTTAACAGTTTTGACTTTAGTTTGCTTTTTTGTAAAATTTTTTGTAGTTGTTCCAAGACCCTTTTTTCAGCGAAATTCAAGTTTGAAATTTTTATTTACATTTTTATATGTTTTTCTTTATGTGTTTGTAGAATTAATACGTAGATAGGATTTTTTATTCGTAAAATTTTCAAATTTTTTTCGAATTCATTAGACACTTTTCAAAAAAAGCACCATTTTAATGATAGACTGATATTATTAATTCATCACGATTTTTTTTTCAATGTTCTATGTATATTCAGAAAACAATAATTATCACATTATATTAAACTACTGTTAAAATTTTTTATTGAATTTATTGCAATAATGACTTTATCAATATTATGTAATAATCATCAATTATTGATTACTATGTACAATTACAGATAAATATATCACAATTTATGCAAATTATATGGTTTATTTTTATATGTCAATCAAACTTTTTTTGTAAAACAGTTTTGGAAAAATAAGCAATAATAATCAATATTCTTTTGGGTTATAAAAAATTGTCATTTCATGCAAATTAGAATTTTTGAGATCGTAGAGTTTTTCAAGATGTTTATAAAACATTCTAGAATTTTTCGAATATTTTGAATTTTTTAAGTCTAAGAATAAAAAATGACTAGAAATATAAGAAAAACGAAAATTTCAACAAAATCCTCTAACTGAATATTTGATAAAAAATATTATCAATTTTAAAGCAGAAAAAAGTAATAAGGCAGATTATATCATTCTCATAAATTTACTATAAAAAGTGTCATAGTAATTTATTCGGAAAAAAGTAAATACGATTTATGTATGTCTAAAATCTTATTAAAACTACACTGAAATTTCTGTAAAATTCAATTAGAAATTATTATATAAATCCGTTTTACACCTAGAATTTTTTTCAAATATCGATTTTACACACTTGATTATTTATGTATGACTTTTTAATTATTTCAAAAATGATATAGTGTAAATTGCTTTAGATAAGCACAAAAAAATTTCAACAGATCCTGAACAAATTTAGTGTGAAAAATGACGTCTTTTTCAACATATAATTAGAAGACACAACTATAATTTAAAAATTTTTCCGACAAAAACACTCATATGCGTTAAAAAAATTCACTTTTATTCAAAATGTGATTTTGTGACACAAGATTTTGAATCCTTTTAATTTTGCACTCTATAGCAAGAATTTCAATTCATAAAACTTTATATTTTCCCCAGGTGTTTTGTTTTTATCATGATACATATTTGTCGAATGAAAGAATATATTTTTTTTTTTTTTTTGCAGAAGTTACTCTTAGAATCTTTCAAAGTGATAATCTTACGTATGATGAATAAATTGAACTTCACTGTATGTTTCTATAATTCATCAATTAATCATGAATCAAATTGAACAATAATTTTTATTCAAAAAAATCTTCTTATCTTGTTCATTTACAGTGAAAAAAATTTTTATATAGCCAGCAAGAAGGTCTTGAATTTTCAGTTTTAAAAAAGTGGAATAAAATTACGATATTTTGTATCATTTCTTAAATTTCTCTAATAAATAGTTAAATAGTTTATTTTTCCTGTGAATAAATTAAAAAAAAAAAATTAATAACTGATATTGAAAGATTATCATCGAGTTTTGAATTTTGTAAACAAAAAACTACTCAAATAAAAGAATTACATCCTGTACAACCCTGAGTTATTAACTAAATTATTTAATCAATGAAATAAATTAAAAGATAAATGCAACGATTTGATGAATCAATCAATGTTTACTACAAAAAATAAAAAATAATGTTTATTGGTTCAAAGCGCTGAACCAACTAGGTTTGTTACAAAATATGTCCATACAAGACAAAATAAACTTCAAAATTAAGATCTTCTACAATATACTTACTCCTAATGAAAATTGATGATAAAAATAATATAAAAAAGCTTCAGACGAGTTTGTAGTATCAAAAATAATTCTGCATTCAAGTGCCCTAAATTTCTCAAAATTAGTGAAATTTCCCCTGTATCTCTGGCACGAGAAAAAAAAACTGAAACCACATAATGTCTCTCGTAAATCTAGTCCAAGCTTGTTCTAATCTCGCGGATCGCTGACGTAAAAGCGAAATCCCAGCTCGGCAAAGCTGTTGATGCGTACGCTTTTGAGCTTTCTTAGTTTGCATCGCGGGAGTTCGACGATTGTGTCCGCACGTACGGTACATTTGGGCCTGCACACCGACATACAGACTCACGCACACGATCACAAAAAAACTAACCTCTAAACCTCAATACTTATCAAGCGAAAATTCACACCAAGCCGAGCGCTAAACAAATATAATCGACGTCCTTTTCTTTCACTCTCCAACAAATCGACGGTTTAATAAAACGACAACAGAAACCAACAGAAATGAACCAAAAAAACTGTCATCGTTATAGATATCTGCAGCCGAGTCAATGATGCTAAATGGCCCGTTGAGAAGCGGGCTTACAAATTTTCTTCTCGCAAGAAAAAACATACAAAAACGATTCTTTGTGTTCCAGCGAAATAATGAATTGATCGAAATATGTACTTGGCTCGGTTTTCCAAGCGCTACGAACAAGAGTGCAAAATTTTAGGATAAACACGTTTTTTTAAATAATAAAAAAGGTTCTACTGCAAATTCGCCGCACGAACAATCAACGGTTTTCTTTTTGTGTGCGAATGTTTTTCATAAGGTTGATTATTCATGCGGTTTTGTTTGTTTATTGTTCCGATATTGTCCTA
This sequence comes from Platygaster robiniae, assembly GCA_028476575.1. NCBI lineage: Eukaryota > Metazoa > Arthropoda > Insecta > Hymenoptera > Platygastridae > Platygaster > Platygaster robiniae. The sequence goes on from CM052022.1 coordinate 39,851,861, forward strand.
TTTTTAGAGCAGTCTATGACAAAAAAACCGAGGAAAAATGCTCTAACAAGTGGACGATATTAGAGAACGCGTGGGGGGTGGAAGATATTGAAAATACGCTCTTGACCTATACGTATCCTTTTTTCATGAATTTTGGCCACTTTTTCAATGATATTGCCGTATTTTCTTTCAGTTACTGGACACCCTCCCGGTGTGCCAAGATTTTAATCGGCAACTCTGCAACCGTCCCGCCTGCAAGTTTATTCATCTCCATGACGGTAAGTCGAAAATGCCCCAAGAGGGTGTTTATTCGAGCTTTGCTCGAGCTTTCCTCATCATGGGATTCCATGTTCAAGAGATTTACCGGAGCTTTTTTTCAATGGAGAATGCTTTTATTCGAAAAAGATTGGGTGGATTTCGAAACAGATGTTCCCACTGGTGAATATAGGTGTTCATTTGATTGGAGGGGGAGGGTCGGTCTTCCTGAAAAATCTTATTGGATTGTAAGTTCTAGGGATAAGGGTTTAGAAAATGTATTTCCAGAGTTTTGAATGATAGAAAAAATGTACACAATGGATTCTAAAGGAATTTTTACATTTTTTAAAACTAAACCGAAAATCTTAATTTTCATTATTAGGCAAATTTTTTGTGCGACTGACTGTTTTCGAGTAACGCGGACTCAAAAATTAAGGAGTTTAAATAGCTTAAGATACTTGAAAAAATATCTTTCGAAAAAAAGCTCTGAAAAATAAGCAAAAATTATTCCGAGGAAAGTAGAAATTTGAGTGTAAAAAACAGATGAAACGACCCATATACATAGTTGACTGTTAGTCAGAAATTAACAGCACGCAAAAAATACCGAGTATGAATAAAATCAAAAAGTATACGAAGTGAAGGCAAAAATCAATACACTCGTTTCTAAATCGAACAAGCAGCTTGGGACCGTGATCTTCATTGCTTTGAAGTGGGTGAAGAGCCCCCACTCTCGAACAAACTGCGCAAGGCAAGATGCGCGAGAGTCAGTCGAAGCTAGACAGTCGAACGCATCGGAATATAAGAAAGCCATAGCTTTTGGGCCGCGGGAGGAGGGAGAAAGGAGTTCTCGCCTGTTTCTGCTCCATCGCCACAGGCCATAAGTGGGAGTAAGGGGTACTCATTAACTCAAAGCTCATTCACTTGGCTTGCTTGTCCGATGCATGCTTGTTCGATTCAGCAACGAGTGTACATCTAAAAACGGAATTCCTAAGGTCCATTCGAGAAGAGTAGTCTCAGTCTGTCCTGAAATTACGAAAGTGATTTAAGAATATTAAAAAACATTAGTTCACACAAAAAATTTATCTAGTGAAAAATAGTAGATTACGCAACAGGTGTGCATGTGCGAATTACGTAAAACGGGAAATTATGGACCGAGCTGAGGGCGAAGTCTGTAACCCGTTTCGCCTATGAGCACATCCGTACTTGTTTGAGTGAGATACTTTTTATCACGATAGTCGAAAATAAACTTTTAAAAGTTAGTTTTGAAGTAAGAATATTAAATAATGTTTTTTTAGATTAATTTTGATTTGCTGAGTATAAGAACAACTGTCATATATTTTTCCAAAGAATCGTTTTCAAAATACAAGCAAAAAACGTGATTTTCGGCCATTTTCTCATTGTCAGAAAAATTATTAAGCATCGATTTTATCTTTATAGTATATCCATCGTTCGAAAGGTACACTTGTTAGCTTGACGATGATAGACGGTTTGTGTCAATCGAAAAAGTATTTTTCAAGTTACAGGCGTTCAAAGTTTGTTTTTTCAAACTACTCATGTTCACGCATCCACATTTGTTGACTTATAACTTATAAATTACTATTTTGATTACCAAAAACAGCATATCGCCGTAAAGCTAACAAGCATACCTTTCGAATAATACATCAGGTCAAAAGCTGAAGACAAATCCTCGTATTTCTTTACCAACCCCAAAGAATGATTGTGTAACGATATCTGTATATTTGCTACTGTCTGACCCTTTGTTTCTTCAATACAAATTCATATTCGATATCATCCATGATATTCAAACATTTCGACATTATTTACCAATAGACAATGACGTTTCAGGAAACGTGGAGGTGATTGAGAACCGCGTAACTGTGTGCAGAGATGCGGTCAAAGGCACGTGCATGCGGCCCCAGTGTAAATATTACCACATACCGGTGGCCCTACCCCCGGCGCCCCTGATGGCTGTCAGCGCCTCCGCGTCCCCGTAGTCGATCACCCAACCAGGAACAACATGAAGACCACCACCCAACTACCCCTTAAAAAAACAACAAATGGAACGACAACATTACGAAGCGAATTTCTTCATTTCACAAAGTTCGTTAACCGCGCGCGAATCCGGCCCCGTTTTTTCCGAACGCCCTAACCTCCAAAGTCAAAGTCGAACCAGAATGGGTTAGAAGATATTGCTGCCTCTCTTCCTCGTTGGCCAAATCGTGACAATACGCGTGCGCGACGGGTGACGCGCAGCCAGCGCATGCGCATCTTCACGGTTTCGACAACGAGTAAGAGAGACACCAATATCTTCGGTCCAACTCTTTCTTCCTTTTTCTTCAGCAGTATCGAGGAAAGGCGAAAATCGGGAAAAGCTTGGCTCGCGTGCGACCCTTAGATTTTAAGCGCATTTTGTGATGTTTTTTTCTCGTTGCGTTTTTATACGAACCGTGTAAATAAATTGATGGACGAAAAAGGCTCAGTTGTTGACGAGTTTGCGTCGCTCTCGGGGACGCGACGGTATATAAATATATAAATATTATACATAAACACAAATATAAATATATATATTATAAATAAATGAAGATATACGTGACGTCATCGAAGGAGGGAAGTAACAGAGGGGAGGAAAAAGAGAAATGTATGTTATTGCGTAAGTAGAAATAGCTAGGGCCCGTGGGCCAACGCGACGGAACTAACAAAAAACACAAAATGATGATGATATTAATAGTGACGATGATATCAAAACGAGGGAACGACGACACGTGGTTTTTATACTTGTAAAACAGAGAAAAAATGGAGCCTAATTTTATTTTGTTTATACGTTGTATTGGGCTGGGCCGAGGTACGAGGGAAGAATAATTTTCGTCTCTCGGCGCATCCGGATATTTTGTATATATGATATATATGTATATGTATTGAGAGGATTTTAGGAGATACATATATATATGTATGAGTATATGTATAATTGTACGAGGTTGGTGAATCGCTGAAGCAAATGCCGAACGAGGACGGATATGATCGCGAAAAAGAGATACTGAAAATTTGCAATAGACGATTTTTTTAAATATATTACTAATTAGTTTAGGTTAGTTGGAGGGGAGTTTTTCGCGGATCTCGGGAAGTCGGGTTGAAAAATATTCTTTAATTTTTTGTTACATTTCTGGAATTTGGTTATTATAATTTGGAATTTTAGTTTGTTGAATGTTTAGAAACGTCGAATTTGACATTATGAATGTTGTTAACATCGAGTTTGTAATATACCATTTTTTTGTACTCGTTTGATGATTTAATTTGTGTCATTAAAAATACAGTAACATAATTTTGGATTTTTTTTGTACGTTACACAATATGGAATTATTAATCATTTTGCGGAAATTCCAAGTATTAATATATATTTAATTTTTGGAGTCAAAACTTAAATGCTTGAAAACTCAGAATCTGTTTGATTTTGAAGTGGAAATTATAAGATTGAAATTTTCGGGATATTTTATTGCAATCCTAATTTTTCTGAATTTTATGAATTTCAAGGTCTTAATGAAACTGACTTTGTTCTCAATAATCTTGAAATTTTAAATCTAAGAACTAAGAAAAATTTTCAAGTGAAGAATCTGTAAAATTTGATACTTTGTTGTTCAAGTATTTTCTGAAAACAATTGCAAAATTTTATCTTTTAATTTATGAATTATTTTTATAATTTATAATAATAATAAATATATTTATTTAAAAATATATAGTAATTATAAATAAATTTTTTTTGAATAATAATTTACAATTTATTCTAAAATAATAATAATAATAATAATAATAATAATAATAATAATAATAATAAGTAAAATAATAATAAGTAAAATAATATAGAACAAAATTAAATAAAATGAATATTCAAAATAAAAATTTATATATTTATTTCAAATATATAAATTTTTTTTTTTTTTTTAATCATAAAAGTGATATAGTTTTTATTCAAAAACATTAGTAACGAAAACTGTCTAGATTTAGATTGGTTTGGCTATAATTCTATAAGTACATGTTTATAGTTTGAGTGTTAAAAAAATTAAACTATTTATTTCTAAACTCGAAAATATTACAATTTTGAATTATTTGTGGCCATGATACATTATCATGCTAAACCTAAATTATAGAAGTTGTAATATAAACTAAAAAAAATTCCATATTTTAACAAAAAAAAATATTCTTTTTGAGTTTTCGCTTAAAAATCGACATACGAATTTTATAAAATAATAAAATTCATTAATGTTTAATGTTAGTATCATGAAAAGTGCAATTCTTAATTTTACGAAATAATAAGAAAAAATCGGTCTGTGAATTGAAAAAATATGAAAAAAATAATTTTCTAATTCTAAAAATTAGAATCAAGATTCAAAAACTTAAAATAGAAGTTTCGACTTTTAAAAAAATATTCGTCTTACCTTATTTTTCGTCCACCTGAAAAACCTTCAAATTCTGATTATAATGTAAAAAATCTTGAAACTCAGTTTTACCCACTTTATATTTAAGTTTACATTGCAGACATCAATTTTTTATATGGCAATAAAATGTATCAGTTATCGATAAAAATTTATTCACGAATTTCATAAATGTGCAATCATAAATGTTATAACAAAAAAGTTAGTACAATAAGAAATAAAATAGAAACAAAAGTAAAAAATTTTGAATTTCATAAATTTTTATTTCCAAATTGTCAACCACATTTTTTCTACATTATACCTTTAAACTGCGAAAAAAAATTATTTCATCATTTACACCGATTTTCCGGAATCCGTCAAAACCCTAACGAAAAGTAACTCAAAAAAAGAAAATATATTTCACTGAAAATCAATTTTCAATCAACGGTTCTACGTACTATTACGGTGAAGTGAAAGCTTCGTGAACGACTCGAGAAACACCAACGAAAAAAGGGCAAACTTTTTTTACGCAAAATCTATAAATCAGTAGGAAAAACGGGAAATTATTTTTCCAAGTTCCCCGCGAGTACCAGGAAATCGCAGGTCATTTCCCCTGACAGAAAACCGTGCACAAAAACCGTCCAGTTTTAATGGTTGATCATTAATTTCGTTACGTTTGATTTCGTTGTTTTCATACGTTGTTGATTTGGAGGAAATGATTAACTTTTCCTGGTACTCAACGAGTTATTTTTCGGTGATTGCAGAGCATTGTTTCGAGCTAGTCATGCGTTTTTGAGGGGTTTCTGTTTTTCGTTTTATGAGATTTGAGAGGTTTTTGGGAGTTATAGGAATTGTAAATGAATTTCAGGGATTTGTGATTTACATTGCGATTTCAGATTGAGAAAGTTTCATTAAATTCGACTCTAAATTTAAACTTTTAAAAAAATCCTGAAAATTTTTGCAAAATCAAATCGATTTATAGGGTCAAAAATAAGATTTACTTTATTTGACAATTTTGAATGTTTTTAACAATCGATAAGCATTTATAAAATGTTTCAGTAACCTAAATCGCAATGAGAAATTTGAAGATAAAACCCTGATTGAAGTTTCATTTGAATAATGTAACGAGGTGAAGAAATTTCAGTGAATGTTCCTGTACAGCATTTAAGAATCAAACGACACTTGTCAAAATACAGACGTACTCCACTTACAAGTCCTTGGTATTGGGAGGGAAAGTCAGTGTAGGTAATCCATGTATATAACGAATTTACTCAATAGACCAAAATAGGACTGTAGAAATAAGGAGTGAGTCGCGTGCAATACAATGGGCAATATTTTTCTTCGTTTTTTAGAAAATGGTTGCAAACGTTATTTGGCTGTGTTTCAATGGAAAAAAAAAAATTTCTTCGATTTTATTACATAAATTTAGAAAATATGAAAATATAATTGGAAGAAATTAGGGTTGTAAGATTTTTAATTGTCCAAATTTTCTAATATCTAAAAATTACAATCAGAAACTTTTTTCTAAAATTTTCTAACAGTTTCTTCATTTCTGAATTTGACGATACTAAAATTTATTAGGCTTCAGTAATTCTTAAGCTTGGAAATTAAAAAAATAAATTAAATATTTTTGAATCTAAATTCTGAGAAACCTTTATTTCTACAAAAATTCATAAAGTAAGTTTTGTATTTCAGAATTAAAAAAAAAAAAAAAACAATTTTAAAATACAGAATTTCCAAGCAACAGTGAATTCGAAAATTCGCCATTTCGAAAAATTAGTCTATTTTATATTCGCCCAGAGATTTCTCGGTATTTTCGAGAAAACTCGAACAGACGTGTTCCTGTGAAAATCTAGCCTGTACATACATACAAACGAAGGCTGTTCAGTCAAAAGCATGAAACCCACTTTTTTTCTGTAGTTTCTGGTAAAAGATCTTCGTACCATCATTAAAGTATCTTTTACTATCATACATCAATTCATACACCATTTAAAAATCATGAATTATCTGAAAAATAAAAAAAATGAAAGCATTTCTTCAAAACTAGGCAATCAAAGATGTAAATGATACCATAACAAGAGCTTTTTTGGGGTTTTCATGTTACCATCATGTTACAATGATGTTACCACAATAGTACAACTACTTGAATCAAAATATATGTATGATAACATGATGGTAACATCATTGTAACACGATCGTAACATGATAACCTCGAATAAGTTACTTAATCGATGTCACTTATATGTATCAATGACTTAGACATCAAAATAATGAATACATGCAACGTTACTTTCACAGTCCTACCTTCAAAATAATGTAAACCCTCAACTGCATCGTTCTACAATGTCATACGAATTGTTACATGATTTACAAATCATGAAATTAAAAAAAATCTAAATAAAGAAAGGTATTCTTCAAGTCAACTCATTTATACAGGCTTGTGATATTATGAAAGTTACTAATTTGGAAGTTTCATACGGCATTATGTTACAATCATGTTACCAAAAGAGTCTAAATGGTAACTCGATTGGTAACATAATCGTTACCTGATGATATTTTCAGTAACTTGAAATAAAAATCAAGAATATAGATAATCTCACCTTCAAAAAGTTACAACGATGTTACCAACATGTTACAAAACTTCTCGCATAGTTGAACGACTGTCACACAGTCTAAACACGCTTTCAAAAATCTAAATAAAGAAACAAATAATAATAATGTTAATGACATAATTGAAGTACTTTATTCTCCATGTTACAAAAATGTTATCATAGTGGTACAACTACTTGAATCAAAATTTATAACATATGGTAACATTATTGCAACACGGTGGTGACATGAAAAATTCATACAAGCTACTTCAATGACGCTACTGCCATATTTGTAATGTATGACTTTTTTTTGATTCTAAACTTGAGTAATCCCAATACACAAATGTTACAACGATGTTACCATGATGTTATCAAACTTCAATTGACTCTCCCATAATGACATGACTAAAAAAAACTAAATATTTTTGACCTTAGTCATTTCAAATACCGCTATAAAATGATGGTATGATGATTAATGATTACACTGGATAAAAAATTCAGTCGTTCAGGAAACGTGGGTTCTTAGATTTTGACTGAACGTTCTTTGATTGAACGATTGTGATCGTAAAGATAGCGGTGAAGAAGTTCAAGGACGCGGTCGAGTAAAAGACGAGAAAAACGACAAGGGAAAGTATTACGTTACGCAATATTCTTTCATTTCCGTCATCTTTCCCTTCGAATACCAAACTTTGCGCTCGGCAACGATCGATCGTTGATGAGAATTTTATCGGCTTCCCAACTTGAGTCAAGGGTCTTTAGCATACCGCTGCATGTTAATGTCGCGCGTGCCATTTTTTCTCAGTGGGCATTTTCCGACTCGAGGGTTTTCTCTGTGGTAATTTTACACGTAATCTGAGTTCTAGAGGTTGCTTTATAAGAAAAAAAGCTTTGATTTTTGAGATTATCAAAAATATTGTAGTTTTCTTTGCGGTAGGAGAAAGGCTGAATTTTCTTAGAGGTTTTGGGAAAAATAAATTAAGTTTTTTATTAAAGCGTGTTTTTAATAATTTAATACGAAGAAATTGCAGCTTTGAATTTGATAGTTCTTTAAAAATTACTGAAATTCAATTGTTGTGTACCAAGTTGTTGTGATTTTTTCAATGTGATAAATTGTTGAATTTTTTGAAGAAAATATATTTCTCTTTGTTTAAGATTTCAAAATGTGTATAGTTGGAGGAAAAATTAGTTTTTTTTGTTTTTTGAAGGTTTCTATCGTTATTTAGGTTAGGTTAGGTTAGGTTAAGTTTGGCTGAGTTAGGTTAGGTACCCTACCCTATTATTGAAAAAAATTTTAATTATTGAATCTCAAAGCTTGCACTTTCAAAAATTCCGTAATTGATAATTTTTTGAAAATCAAAGTATTCGCATGAAACTGCATTTGTTGTAGTATAACATTTTTTTGTGGCTTAAACTGAAACTTATCTTATATTAAATTTTATAAACCATTATATGTCAGTGTGCATCATGTGCATTTTTTACTATTTAATTGAAGCAGTCTATTAATTTGAACTCATAATATGACTTTTTTTCATTTGCGAAAAAAATATAATCTAGAGTCATCAAGTTTTTCACATAAAAAATTTATAATGAAGAAACTATTATATAAATATCACCTAATTTTGGAACTCATCATTGGAAAATGTTTAAATTCCTAGACCCAATACATTATCGATAGTGCATGCATAAAGTAATAAAAATTTGTTATTTATCTTCTTCTACTTGTTTACGCACTGTGATGAAATATGAATAATAAATAATAAGAAAAAATCGCTTAGTATTTGTTAAAATTTGTTTATAGTATTAAATTTTTCAGTCCGCCACATTTAAGGGGTTAAACCACTGTAGAGGACGGAGAAATAGGCATTTTTCGGGCATTTTTTTTTGGCGCAGTAAAGTAACAAATCAAAATGCCGTTATCTGGGATTTATTTTACACATCGTAAAGAACAAAATGCAATTTTTTTTTAGTGATTATATCAAAAAACAACGGGTGTGCAGCATTTCCCCTCCGACGCTTTTTTTTCGAAAGGGTCCACGGCCAGAAACGTAGATGCTGCAATTTTTGATCTTGAATCAGAAACCAAATTTTTTTCGAATTTATAGAACAATAGCAAGATCCGTACGTAGGATTTTTTTGATATATTGATCTTCCGCAAAATGGCGTGCCTCTGAACGGAAAACATGCAATCTCATGTTCGAAATCGTCACTATATTGTTTATAAAAAAAAAGTATGCAAAATAAAAAAAAAATCCTACGTACGGGCCTAGGGGAATCGATTCTGAATATGATGTCAAAAATTTCAGATTGATCGATAAAAATTTGTACGAGATGTTTCCAGCCAGTTTGAAAAAAGCGGTTTCGAGAAAAACGCGTTCAATGTTTTTAGTACTGTAAACTTCTATTTTTTTTATGTCCCTCAAATCTGCGATGCCTGAACCATACAATTGTCCTTCTGCGTCGACATCTTCTTTTTGTTTGGCCAATCTTACGTTTTTCAAATTTATTCGAGTCTGTTTTACGCCTTCACATAACGATCGCTCTACTATCTTTATGCGCTCTGCGTCTATCTCCATGCAAAAATTGTAGCTTTCGGGCATTAAATCTGGGCATCTAAACATTTTTTTATCGTAGAGGTCTAAAAAAAATCGTTCGCACCATGGGAAAAAATTAATTCCTCCCTCGCCTTCGGCTCGGGATATAACTCACACCCTCGTGAGAAATTTATTTTTTTCCTTGATACGAAATTTACTATCGATGCCCTCCATCCTTTAATATATTATTTTGAAGACCCTAAAGCACATTTCAAGTAGAAAAAAAATTCAATTTTTCGCAAATCCTACAGTGGTGTAACCCCTTAACCACGTAAAAAGGTAGTCTCTAGGTGGTCAATTTTATTTACCTAAAAATCAATGTGTTGATGCTTCCAAATTACTAGAAATCAATTTATGTATTTATTTTCAAGTTGATTTGAGACAAATAACTGGAAAAAGCTCAGAATAAGGAAAAACTTGAAAATTTTATGACATTTGTATTTTGCATACACTCGAGCTCTAATATAACGATGCGTTCGAGCACAGCCTACTCCGATACAATGATGGTTGGGAAGATTCCCACCACCGCATCATTTTCACTGTGTGCGCGCTGTCTGTGAGTCTCACGTACAAGAGTAGAGAGTAGTGAGGGTAAAAAGAAAGTTACGCGCATCGCTGGATTGGATGCAACGTTGTATCGGAGATCGTTGTATTGGAGTTCGAGTGTATTGCAGTATGACATGATAAGTGATTTCCATCAAAATCACCATTATCAATCATTATTCCAATACGTATTCAATCGTATTGTCAACAATCTTCCAAACATCTCTAATGAAGAAAAATTGTGTTTCTTAAAATATAACACATTTTTTTATCAAATATCACCCAAAAATATAATGTGAAAATATTATTCTTAAAGAAATAAAAAACATTAAACGGACATGGTTGTTTATGTTTGAAATTTTGCATTTATCCACTTGTAGATTTGTTTAGAATGAATGTTTTATTTATAACAATTTGAGACACTTTCCGCCATTAGAAAAAACCCTCGAATCGCGATTTCGTCCACGAGGAAATGGAATCTTTGAAAAATACGATTTGAAAAAAAGCCAGATCGAGGAATCAATGTCGCGTGATTTCTGGCTCGATGTACGGAGCGAATATGATTTTTGCTGCTGCTAATGACGCCGGAAATGAAATTCCCGCTTTTTCCATATCGCTCTTCCGTTCCCATTTTCGGCTGGCATGTGCTCGCGTGTATCTGGCTTTTTTGCGCTGCGCTGTGTGCCTCGACTGACGCGAGGCACGAGAGGCTTTCCTCGCAATTTTCTTTCTCACGTTAATCGACAAGATTCTTCCACAACGCGAAATCTCAACTTGAAATCCCTTTTTATGCACGATCATGACTCGCGAAATTCAGTAGAGAAAATAAGGGTGCAAAAAAGCTCAACTGTTTTTATCTTTTACGAGGAAACAATTTTGTAAAACATCTTATCTTGTGAGATTTGAGAAGTGTGATTTTATGAGGCGATTTTCGCGTTATGGGAAAATTCTGTATGTTTTGGAGATTGAATTTGCGAAGGTCTATACGACACTCGACAATATTTCTCCGCAGAAAATAACGGACGCCGCTGATATCAAAAACTTACGCCGTCCACGTAAGATAGATTTTATGTAGTGTCTTTTAACGAAAAACGGGTGATATTTCAAGGCTTATACAGCCAATTTTGGGACGCAGATTTTTTGTGGTTGTGTCGGAAATCGAAACATCAAAGATTTTTGAATTTTTTTTTATGTGCAAAACAGTGCATTTACATTCAAGTTTTTACTAATGTTGTAAAATTTCTTTAAAAAAATAAGGTTTTCTATATTAATACAGAATGTATTATTAATTCATTAGATGAATTATTTTCTCACTCTTTTATAGTGGAAAATGACGTGGGATTTTCAAAATTATATCCTTTACTATGACATATATGTACAAGAAAATTTCCTTATTTTAAATATTTCTCAACATAAATGGTTCACAGGATCGAATCGAATTTAAAACGAACTGTAAAAATATTTCACTCTTCATTAAAAAAATTGGAATTTGTACTTTACGTTTGTATTCAGAATTCTACACTTGAGTTAAATTTGATTTTATTCTAAATTTTTAATGTTATTTTAGTTATTCATTTAACAAAAAAAAGGTAAATGTGTGTTAATTAATTATTCAACCAATAAAAATCTATTCAATTTTTCCGAACCAGCCATTAGTTACTTATGGTACCTATTCTTTAACGTTAAATAAAATTCGGTGAAATTAAATTATTACAGTCAAAGAAGAATCCTGGAATCATTTTTTATACAAACCGAAAAAATTCCTGTTTCACTCAAAAAAGTCCTGCATTTTTTATACATGAATCGCAGGCTCTTCACTATATAAATTCTTGAACAATTTTCAGATAACACATAAAAAGAAAATTTTTACAAAACAATAATTTCTTATAAAAAAAACGTGGGAACTTGCAGAATTTTATTGTCAGCAAAAGTGCAGACTTACTTAAACAAGTGATTTTAATTAAGACTTGATGTCAAAGATTTTTATCGCATTACAACTTCAACATGTAGGTTTTGATTGCACCTTGGTCAAATAAAAAAAAATATATGATTTTACTGAATAATTTGTCGAAACTTTGTTTCACATCAAATTCTAAACTTTTTGAACTAACTCTACGTTAATTATATGATTTCTTCTACCTGAATGAAATTCGGCTTCTAAAGTATGTAAAATTTATTCATTACAGTCAAAGAAAAATAGTCCAATCAATATCAATATAATTCGAAAATTTATAATAACCATGCCTGGCCTACAAAAATTTGAAAAAAACCGCACGATTTGAAAAAATCCTGTTTACGTTATAAAGTCCTGCATTTTTGTATAAACTTCTCGTAGGCATTCCAATCAATAAATTTTTTTTACAATTTTTCAATAAAACTAGAAAAAATCTGATGCTACAATCATCACTTACAATAAGAAAAAAAATTAAAAAAAAAAACAAAACAAACGAACAAACTTATTTTACAGAACACCAAAAACTCAAAAAAATCCGCACACAATCACAAAAAAATCTTTCCCTTGCTTAAACCGCCATTTTTTCTTCCGATCCGTAATATTCTAGCTGCCATCCCGCCTCTCCTAGACATTGCTTCCTCCCCTCTCAAAAAACTCTACGCAGATCAAATAAGAAGAAAACGTCCTTTTTATTCTACGGAGCGAATTGTCTCGCTTTCCAGCGTGGGGCGAATTTATCCTTTCCTAAAAAAAAGAGGAGGGGGGGGGACCCTAAACAGACAATACAGCATCACAAACGAAAAGAAAAAAAAGAACCTCACCCCTCAAAGGAAAATACGCCCCCGCCGAATTTTACAGTAATGTCGATTGAATCGAAACGTCAACTCGTGTAGGTATAAAACGGTTCGTAGCTCGATGTTCTTAGGAGAAATATATGTGACTTCTTAACCCTAGATTAACAAATAGTGAAGTATTTTTTAATTAGATTTACAAGTGATAAGCTATTAGATTTAGCCTACGGTTTCCTATTGGTCCTGAGGAATTTTTCAGCAAGCTTTTCTCGCTTCCCTGCGTTTGTTCAATATATTTTTATTTTTTTATTTTAACAGCTTTTGAGAGGTATTTTTCGTATGTGGTCTCTCATGGTTAGGTGTAGAAATCATGTATGATCATATTTGTGATGGTCATCTCATTTGAGCACTACATATGGTCACTGTATAAGATCATTAACGATGATTATTTTCAACCATAGGTTATGGTGGTCATTACAAATAGTTAACGAAAATGATCACAAACAATGTGCACCATACATGGGTATCGAGTACACTCGTTCCTCGCAGAAGCGAGCTTCGCAGGAACGAACCCTGAATCGAAAGGGCGCGTGGAAATGAAGAGAACGAGGACCACCCCTTACTCCCACCCATGGCCTGGCGATGGGGCGGGAACTCCTTCTCCCGCGCGTCCCGCGACCACAAGCTATGGGTTTTCTTATAGTCCGACCCGTTCAACTGTCTGGCTCCGACTGACTCTCGCGCATATCGCTTTGCGCAGTCTATTCGAGAGTGGGAGTCCCTCGCGTGTTCGTTCTCTTCATTTTCTCGGTCCTGAGCAGCTCGCTCTTGCGAGGAACGAGTGTATGAAGACGTATGATCATCATTCATGAGAGCCTTAATGACATAAGCAATTATGGGCATTACATATGATGAATGATCATTATACATATCCAATACGTATAATCTTGTATCGCCATATAAATTTTTATCTGGTCATACGTGATGAATTAGCACCATCTATGTATGAACATTGCTGAGTATGACCATCAATTAATTTTTATAACATGCCATATTTAGATCATGTATGGAAAAGACCTTCCTGAGCGTTGCTTCAAAATTGCGATTTTTGGATGAAATCGTGGTTTTTGAACTGGCCCTTCCGCCACATATTCCCAGAATTTTCCCGGGTTGCTATTCACGCTTTAGAAACGCGGCTTTCCCAGGGCAACTGTATTTCACGAGGGCTTTATCTGCTCGGCCTTTCAAGGAGCATGTCTCCTTGTCCCCTCTTCGCGATAACGCTATCGCGTCTTCCTCGCGCCCCACCCCTTTGAAACTTATCCCCCAAGCTCGCCCACCCCTTGACTACAAGTTTTCTCGATGAGAGGAAAAATGAACTCGGGATTTCGGTCGTTATCCGTAAGTTTGGGTTCCGGTTTTTCGGGGTCCACGAAAAAAGTGTATCAAGAAACATAGAAAAGCGTTACATCTGATGACGAATTCTCTTTGGTTGGAGGAATTTTTTAGAGTTAAGACTTTATAACCAAATCTAGTTTTTGAAATCACCTTAACAGGCGTAGTCAATACTGGTTACTTAAGACCTCTTGGATCGATGTTATGAAGGTTTTCACGAAGTTAGCTCATTTTGCTGATTTATTTGGAAATAAACAAATTTATGGATAACTTGGGCAATTCTTTATCGTTTTTTGATATATACATGTTTCTAAATCGTACAAGCATGCATCGTACAAGCGAACCAAGCGAAAGAGTTTGTGAATTTTGAAGGAACGAGAACCCCTCACGGCCTTCACTCCCACCAATGGCCTGTGGCAAACGGGTGGGAACTCCTTCTCCCTTCTTCCGCAAAGATATGGCTTTCTAATATTCCGACGCGTTCGACTGTCTGGCTCGGACTGACTCTCGCGCATCTTGCTTTGCGCAGTCGTTCGAGAGTGGGAGCCCTTTACGCGCCTTAAAGCAACGAGGGTCACGGTCCCGAGCTGTTTGTACGATTTAGGAACGAGTGTACACAAAGGACTATATACTTTTTCAAAAGCACAAAATCAGGAAAAAAAATCTTAATAAATATTTATGGTGATTAGTATTCATTGTTGGCAGAAAAAAATCTTCATTGTGTCACTGCATCATGAACGGTCATTGTAAACCGTCACTCCGAGCGAGATGCTTCATTATCTCTTTTGATGAATTTAATAAGTCGTCATTAAAGTTCGTTTATACTTTGTATGCCACACATCAAAATCACAACTTCAAAACAATTTTCCACCTTTCGTTACATAGAATATTGTATCTAACAAGTGTCGATTTCGCAGAGACGAGAGTTTTGGCCTAAAGCGAAGCCTAGGGATTTTTATTTTTCCCTCAGAAGTGAGATCCTCGCCTTTGAAAACATATATATTCGTTTTCAAATATTGAAAAGTGATTGAAAATCGCCCAAGTTATCAAAAAATTTGTTTAATTGCAAATAAATTAACACAATAAACTAACTTTAAAGAAATCTTTAGCAGTTCGATTCAAGAGATCTTGAGTAACCATTAATAGCTACTTTCGTTTAGATGATTTTGTGTTGTACCCTGCAATCAGGATTTTTGAAATTTGATCGAAGGAATTTGTTGATATAACAGAACTTGGCTTCGGATGTGTTTTTCTTTCGAATCTGTAAGTGAAGATATTTTGGTGAGTTTAGATGGACGTTAGTTTTGGTTGGGGGTTGTCATTTCGAAAATGTTACTTTACGAAATCCGAAGTTAGTATTACGTATTTTTTTCCAAATTAGTGAAACATTTAAAGAGGACTTAATAATACATGTATGAACATTTTGATGTATTTTACAATATTTTTTGAAAGATTGTTTACATACTCATGAAAGTAAGGATATTTTTACTCACGTGATAACATTTTTAAAATTCATATTTTAAGCCCACAATGATTAAAAAATGGTTGAAAGAAATTAAGAAATACAAACGTTTTTTCCCAAATAATGTTGATTTATTTTATAATATTCGATTGAAATACACAATGTTCATCAATATGTATATATTGCCTTTTAAAAAATACACGTGATTCACACTCGATCGACAATCTTCTTAAAAACTCTGACCGTTAAATTTACGGTAATTCAGAATTTAAAAATCTCCATGAATAACTACAAATTTTCAAAATATTGTCTCCAAAATCAACGTCCATAGAACTCACCCAATCCTACAATTTTCGTATATCCGAAAAACGTGGAGACCTCAATCTCAAACGACGCGAATTATACTGAGCTAAAAAAATTCACCCCTTAAATCGTCAACTAATCTCTCGGAAACCTGTACTAAAAACAAGAGAAAAAAGAAAAAAATCACGTTACAGTTAAGCTTTAAAAATACATAAGGATATTAACGCGTAATTGAAAAGGAGACAGCGTATTATGCAAAAAAAAAAAAAATAAAAACAAAAAAAAACTACTAGTTCGACATTTAATAATAAAAAATTTAATTAATCTTACGTCGGGGTCATCGCACTTTCCGACAGTGATGTAACTACTAACATGTAATCCCTTAACGTTATATTTTTCCGGTGGTGGGCCCCGATGAATTTTCCGCAATTTTTCCTGGGTCTGAATCCGAACGACATTTTTTTACGTTTTTTTATTCTTTTTTGTGAAATAAGACTGATACATAAGTTTTGGGGGAGAAAGGGGAGGGTGAAAAATAAGGGATTGTAGGCTTAGAAGCTATGCATAACATGTAGATACATTGGGAAAGATAATGTGGGAATGAAAAAGCGCAGGGAAAGTTTCGGAAAATAAAAGGGGCCACAGTGACACTGGCAGTTTGTGATATATATAGTGAAACAAAGGAGAAAATGGTTGTTATTTAAATAATTGAAGAAAAAAGCGCCTAGCGATTTTACATTCACTTATACACTCACACGACTTAGTGATATATGTGTGATCGAGGGTAAAGCTGCACCCGAGAAGGGAAACGAAATATGTATGTGTTTATCTTTTTATTTGACTTGGTAGCAGAGGCTTTTTTTACCTACCTTAAAAAATTCTGGTAATGGAAAGTAAATTTGCAACTGGTGTAAAATAATATTGGAGGCAAATATACATCACGAAGTTAATTACGAAAAATTTTTGAATTAAAATTGAAAAATCTTTGGAATGGATGGGGTGACGGAAAATTCTACAACAAAAATGTAAGGATCGATGATAAAGGAATTGATGAAATAATACATAATAACTACAGTAATTGTTGGAATTGATGGAAGAACTTTCTCAAAACGTCAAAAAAAAGGCAAGTTTTTGACAGTTACTCTGAATTGCAAGTTATTTCTACCAATAAGCAATATATTTTTATACTAAATTATACATTTAGACACAACTTGAAAAATTTATTTGTAAAACTTTTGAAAGTATGTGTACAGTTCGATAATTTGAATGTAAAACGACTTTAAAATAAAATTTTATGGATAGAATCCAGTTGTTGATATTGGTGACAATCAATTCCTAAAATTTACTATAAATGCATAACAGTTTTAACTTTTTATGATGTAAATTGTCAACTAACAGATGTCTGAAAGTTTTCAAAATCACTAGAAACAATATATTTCGTGTAAGACTACTTAAATAATTACGTAAATAAAATTCTTATTTGTTGCTTGTTTAGCTGTGTCTTGAACGTTCACACAAAAATCGAGGACTAGGAAAAACCAAACGAAATATTGTATGTTTTGAACAAACTAAGCGTTTCTCTTCGATGGTGTAGCCCAGAGTGAATGTACTCGTTTAAGACATAACCGCGCAATTAATATGTAAAATCAACCAGTGATGAAAAAAAGTCCGAGTGTGAGTGCGAATAAAGTTGTTGCAAAATGTGACGAGAGAACGAAAACAGACACGAAGCAAAAGCGTAGGATGTGAATTCTAGACTATAAGATTGAAGAAAAAAAACAAAAGAATCGATAATACAGAAAAAAAAAAAACAAAAAAACTACCGACACACTTACAAGTACACGTACGACACACTATAACTATAATATTATTTTTCGAAACTAGTAATGTAATGTAGAATATATATATAATATATCCAAATATTATATATATATTATGTAACGATCATTTCATATAGCACTATTTAGGCGAGAAATACGAGGCGGCGGTTCTTTCGGTTTCGAATTTCAGTGACGTCGGTCGCGATATTTTTACCGATTTTCGCCTCGTTAAGCTCGCGACGAGAAAATTAAAAAAAAAGACGACTTGAACAAAAAAAAAAAAAAATAATGACGAAGGCACCACTTTTACACTCACCGTTATTTGCGAGTTACATTGGTCCAATGAGAAAAAACGAAATATTTGCCACTCGATCGATCGGAAAGTGTTATTTTTTAACGAGACGTAAGTCGGCGATTCCGCGATCGCGACGATTCGTAAAAAGTATAGATGGAGAATTGGGAAAAAAGTGCGAAACGTCCGATCGCGATTTTGGACTGTGTTTTACTATTGCGATTATATATTTCTGTTATATGCAATAAAAAAAGAAGAATATGGCAGGAAGAACCTGCGAAATCGAAGTGTGTAAGAGAGAAGACGATTCTTATGTTACTGTTTGTATCGGTTATTCTTCGAGCGTGACAGTCTAATGAAAAGTTTTCGAAAATAAAGATTACTATCAATTGATATATTGATACATGTCTGATTGAAAGTGAATATAATTTATTGAAGTAAATCTTTTTTATTTCGTTCATACCTTTTGTCCTTATCCTGAGTTTCACTTTTAGGTGCAGAAGTAAGTCGCGGTGTGTTTGGATAAAGTTCAACTCAAAGTCCCCCCCCCCCCCATCAAAAAAATTTTTTAAATATATTTCATCATTATTTTTTAGCAAAAACTAAAATAATCACTGGAAGAAATGAAGAGAAAACCTAATTTTTGTGAATTTTTTTAAGGTTGATTGGCCAAACTCTCCACGAAACAATGCCACTTAAAATTTAAGGGCTCAAAATCTTTCGTCGTGTACAGTTAACAATGTTCATTGAATTGTATATACTACATAAAAAAATATATCAATGCCATTATATACAGAAAACCACAAAAAACCACGTTTTTCGGTGTTCTCTGGAACGAATCATAACATTTTTCAAACTTTCAAGTATAAATTTGACAAGAAGTAGAAAGTTTCTTTCATGATTTTATTTTTGTGCGAAGATTTG
The DNA here is from genome assembly GCA_028476575.1 of Platygaster robiniae. Classification (NCBI taxonomy): domain Eukaryota; kingdom Metazoa; phylum Arthropoda; class Insecta; order Hymenoptera; family Platygastridae; genus Platygaster; species Platygaster robiniae. The sequence continues at coordinate 39,871,167 of CM052022.1, forward strand.
TAACTGACAGGGTTTGGAAATAACGCGTTACTCTAAAACGTTACATTTTTCACTGTAACGATAACGTAACGCGTTACATTAACTAGCAAGTAACGATAACGGGAACGGGTCACTTTTTTTCGGTAACGAGTAACGAAAATCCCGTTATTTTACTTTACTTTTATCTGTCCAATTAAGTTTTTAGCACAATTTAGAACTTTTTAAAAAATGTTCTGAAACTGAGATCTTAGTAATTTTCAACTTCCTCATTTTGAGATATAAAATTCTTGGATTCTTCCAAAAATCTATTAAATTTGCAAATGTTTTCTTGTGGCTAACATTGAATCAAATGTCACATTTAGAAATTTCATAAACTTGAAAAAAAAATGAAAATTTGAACAAGCTGATTGATTTTTTTCTCAGGGTGAAATATTTCAGATTAACATTTTTTATTATATCTGAAATAAACAATTTCTATAGAACAAAATCACAAGTACGTTGAAATCTTTTTTTTCAACTTTCGTTTTTCGATTTTTTTTAATTACATTCAATATCTTCAAAAAAGTAACGTGAAAGTAACGGAACGTTACTTTTTTCAAGTGGTAACGGCAACGAGTTACTATTTCCTTTTAAGTAACGATAACGTAACGGATTACTTTTTTCACCTTTGCAACGGTAACGTAACGCATTACATTTTTTTAGGTAACTTTCCAAACCCTGGTAATTGATGGACAAGGTTAATTTCAATAATAACGCTGCTTGGCAGCATTCCCTAGCATAAAACTTAATTTTTTTTCATTTCGAAAAAAACCTTAAAACAATTCAAGCACCCACGGGTCAAAAAGGGCAGTTGTCCTACATTGGTCTTTTTCTGGACATCGTGGGACAACGTTGGTTTCTCCGCAATCAGGGTCTCGCGTGGCACAGAAATTGTATAAAATTTGATAAGCTTTCTACTTATAGTTATATTTATACTTAAAAGTTTGTAAAATGTAGTGATTCGTGTCAGAGAACACCGAAAAACATGGTTTATTAAACGCCGTGTGGAAAAGGCTACTTTTCCACACGCTTGAGCGATGCAAAACTCGCATTTCCACACATTGTTGAATAAAGTATCTTTCTTAATTAGTGTGGAACAGTTTTTTTAACTCATCTGATTACAACACTCGTCTTCAGCTCGCGTTGCAACCCTCAGGTTCGTTAAAAAGAACTCTTCCACGCTAGTTAAGAAATATACTATTTTTGTGGTTTCCTGTATGTAATGATATTGATTATTTCTTTAAGTAGTATAATTCAATGAAAATTGTTGATCGTACATGACAAAAGATTTTGAGCCTTAAAATTTTGATGTGGCATTCTTCCGTGGAGAGTTTGGCCAATCAACCTTAAAAAAATTCACAAAAATTAGGTTTTTTTTTCATTCCTTCCGGGGATCATTTTAGTTTTTTGCTCTCAGTATTAAGAAAAAATTTTTTGATGGGGGGAACTTTTGAGTTAATCCGTATCCAAGCACACCGTGAAGTATGTAACAAGGGTTTTCTTTGTAGCAAGAATGATTTATGATGATCGAGTCAATTTTCAAGGAGATTCATGATCATCCAGTTCTATAACAAAAAATTGAGCAGCTGGATTGAACGATTCGCCAAGCACTCAAGCTCGGAAAGATACTATGCCTCAGGCATGACGAGAGAAGTTTCGAACCTGGTCTGATTGCTGTACTACCTTGATGTATGTTGAAGATTTCAACGGTTGAACAATTTAAGTTAAGGTACTAACGTTTAAGACAGTCAAATTTGAGTTTTTGTCATGTGAATTGAAAATTTTCATCGAAAACACAAATTAGTTCTACATTGACTTTTATAAGTCTTTAAAATAAGAAACCGAAACTGTCCCTACAGTATGCAAAATGAGTAACACCATATTTAAAACTGGCAATAGAAGTCATGTGGAGAAATATATGTGATTTTTAAAACTTAAATTGACTTGAATAGTTAATAACTTAAAGAAAAAATATTAAAAAAACTGATAGAAATCGATTTGATGTTATTTTAAATGATGTTAATGTACTAAATAATCATTCTTATGGCAGATTCAAAATCACGGAACAAAATTCACGGAATTTCACGATTCTGCTCTGTAAAAACTTATACTCGGTGATTTCGGAGTAGCTAATTACTGATTACGGATACGAGGTCGCAAAATTGAGCTTTCCATTGCCAGTATGGCTGTTTTAAAATCGGGCACTGAAAGTTACAGGGAAAATAATATCGGTATCTGAAATTTTGTACCTAAGAGTTTTTTGAGACACATTGACAGATCAGAAAAGGTATCGATCAGGGAAAAAGTGATAACAACCTTAGTTTACATATTAAGTAGACAATTTAAAGTGCCGACAAATATTCACTGAGAGCTAAAACTACTTTATTGAAGTCAACTTACAAAAGTTTGCGAATCATAACAGTGTAAGTTTCATGTCTTCAACTTATATTTGAGAGTAATTTAATTTTTTTTGCATTACTTGATTCACTGAATCCAACAGATTTATTTTTCCAAGAATGATTTAGATTTGTCACTATAACAAATCTAAATCTCATTAATAATCTCAAAACCATTTAATTCAATGTTTACTTACTTATTTTCGTTTATGATTCGAAGTTGGAAGTACAATGAAAGATTTATAAATAAAAGAATATCGAGAATTCTTCTTTACTAAGATAAAGTCTTTGCTTGTATTCATTAAAAATTATGATAAAAAATTTAATAAGACCATGGTTTTGAATATTGTTTTAATATTAAAAATTCAACGCAGATGATCTAACCAAGCAAGGTTAAAGTTTTAAAATTCCTTTTTTCCCTGCGATTATGTGCTTGAAGCTTCTTTTAGGTCGCTTATCAAAAAGTGGAATCAACCTTCACTTATTTCAAAAACAAAATCAAAATGATAGACCAAGATTCAAAGATTTATACAATTTAATGAATTTTCATCCTTTATTTCAAATCCATCACCTCGAGCAATAAATAGTATTTTTTTTTGATGGAATACTTGACGACTGTAAGACCCCGGGTATGAAATTTTAGATACCAATATTGTTTTACCCGTAAATTTCAAAAAGCCATTAAAAAGCAGCCATACTTGAAATGGGAATATCAATTTTGCGACCTCGTATTCGTAATCAATAAATAGATACTCCGAAATTCCCGAGTATAAGTTTTTACAGAGCAAAATCGTGAGATTCCGTGAATTTTATTCCGCCATTTTGAAGTGAAAATATTAATTTCCTGACGGTAAATTCTTATTCTCAGATCGTTTTAAGCCTCAAGTACAAATTTTTAAGGTAAATTTTCGAGTGCAAAATGCAAGGCCCTAAAGAGTAAATGTGAACGCTTATAAGGTTGTTCGCCCTATCGCATATATGTAATACTACTATATGGCCAGCTTGAGAGAGAAGCGTATCGGGAAGAGAAGAGCGTAGACGATTCGTTTCTCTCTTGCACAGGAGTTGACTTGAGTTAATACGTGAACGCATATCGTAGTATGCGTGCAACAATACCAAGAACTGAGTATATGTATCAGAATCGCGCATGCGGAGTACCACGCGAGTCATCTTATTCCTTTCTCTTTCTATCACGATGCTCCTTTGCAACAGGGGAAGATGGGACGCTGGCCATATAGAAGTATTACATATATGCCCTATCGGATCTTTTGCAACCGAGCTCGGCTGCGTACAGATGCGTACGGTTGCACGCGCACGCGCATTCATAGCCTGAACGGGGCATATGATATGTTGGCCTGGGGGTCGGCTTGGGAACTTGACTTTGGAGGGGAATTGCTTATTCGGACTTTCACTTCTCGTCAGTCTTTGCTGTTCTCGTCGATCCCATTTCGATTCAACGAAGCTTTACGGGTTGACGTTTTATTTTCACTTGAAACCCACGTTTTTTTTACCTTAAACAATTTCATTTGATAATCGTTTTTCTTTTTTCCCGCAGAAAAATTTTTTTTCGTCAATTAAAAGGTATTTGTCTAAGGCTGTAAAAACTGACTTTTCAGATTCCCCAGTGGAATTTTTTTTTAATCCTTACAACTTTAACAAAATATTAACCGATTTTGTTGATTTTTATGCCAAAATGCGTGGACAAGTTTAAAAATTTAAATTATTTAAATATTTATAAGATACATGCTTACATATCACCTCGTTTTGTTTTCATATAAATTTCCAGTACTTTTTAAAGCTTCAATTGTTGCTTCAATTAATTAAAGCAATCGATTCCCATTTCCTCAGCACGTTAATTTCACACGGACCGTTATTGGATAATCGGTACTCGAGTAAGGGCATGGGATTTTCAGAATTGTTCAGCAACCAAAAATACCCTCAAGTCGAGGAATTATATTATAATTGATGGATTTGTGACTAAGCGTGGTAACAATTATCATTTGAACCTAGTATTTTAAAAAAATCACTGCAAAACGTGACAAATATTTGTCCGCCAAAAACTTCAAGGTAAAAAGAATTATCCGGTTCACAGTGGAAAAGCGAGTGCGATGAAAATAGTAAACGTTCAGTTAATGAATGATTGAATGATATTAATATACATATGAAACGGTACATTTCAAAACAGAATTTTGAACGTTTGGTCGCGGAAACCATTAAAAAAATTAAAGGCAATAGTATACTTACACATGCTTTATCTATGATTGGGCGACGATGCATTTTCGTAATTAATATAAGCGAAAAAGTAGAAGGTTTATCAAATTTGATTGAACAGACATTTTTCAATCAATATAAAATAGCTAATGAGCGAAAAAAATCTCGAATCTTATAATTCCTCCCTTTTACAATTGAAGCATTTTTGTCAGTAAAAATTCTTTCCATTCACTTACACCCCACAAACAATATTAACATTTTCTGCTTCGTTATTAGAAAAATATCATTTAATAAATCTCCTTCGGTTTCGTCGATTTTCCGAACATTACTCAAGTATTTTATCAATTTTCAGTCAAAAAATGAGATAAAAAATTATGTCGATTACTTGACGTCGCCCTATTTCACAATGATGCAAAAAATATTGAAAAATATTTTCATAGTGAATCAAGATATTACTCATGAAAATCACTATTTTTTTTCGTGGTTTTATTAACAAATGACTCACAGTATTGTCGTGTATATTCGTTATTTCATTATTAGTCAGTCTTTTGTGCATGTTTTTGATACAGGACGACCAAAATGATCGATATTGAATACTATTTTCCACTTCATTTTATCACGGAATCAGGGACAGTATTAATCCGGGAGACTCAAGGTCGTAAGGAATCACAAGGTCTCGACGGATGCGGAAAGGGTAGGATCTTGAATTCTTGAAGAGTTTGTATAGAAATTGAGAGTCTAATAACATGAAGGTTCTATTTCTTGGTAAAAACAAAAACAACCAAACTACTTAATCTCTAGCCACCTCTATCACCTCGATCAGCCAAACGAATTAATTTTATTGAATCGCAAATTCATCAGTGAACAAAAAAAAAAAATCTGTTAATCTGTAATCTATTATGAAAAAAAAAGCTTAGCTGAAGCAAAAGCAATGGGTAGAGTTAAATATAAACGGAAAGCCGTGCACGTATTTCGTGAATTTCATATTAATATTTAACAGTCAACAAACATCATTTTTGCTAACTCTGAAATCGAAAAAGAATTTGTCGATATTTTCCTCGAAACAAATTGCTTCATCTACTCAAAAACTTTTCAAATTTTTCGTATTCGTGGCATAGTTTTTCAAAATATTCAGAAGTATGTTTGTCATTACATATGAAATTATTTTTCTGGGTTGAAATACCTCTAATTGTTCCTAATTTTTTTCCACTCCTGCAAAGCGATTTTCGATTTGAGCAATTTAAACATCCAGAGATGCATAGAAAAGGAAAGTCTTATATTTTTTGAATAAATCAATAAATGTATAATCATTACAGGGCTCCTCTCGTGTTTCTTCACTTTTCAATGAAAAGCCGGATGATAGAAAGAAATTCCGAACTACCAATTTCTAGCAATATCTATAACTTCTATTTCATTGTAATATGTTAAAAAAAAAAGAAAAAAAAATGAAACTTAATGAAAATCATCACTATTTTATAGTATTTTATTAAGAGTATCTTCTAACCTTATTTTAATTTTTTGTGAACTTGTCAAGGCTAAATTTTCACTGTGCATGACATTGCATTGGAAAACAGGTAGAAAAATAAACTCAAACCAGTTTAACATGTTCTGAATATTTATGCATATCTGATTTCAAGTTTTATGTTAGATGTCGAAATCACTTTTGATAATGCGTTTTTGACTGACTTAAAATGAATAGGGATCGAAATTTAATCAATTTTACCAAGAAGCTCCCCTTGTTGAGCAAAATTTTCTTAACATTTCCTTAACCACACGGTTTTCATCGCCAATAACGATTTTATTGAAGATTGCCAACCTTTCAATTAACATTGTATCTCGTATATAATCGTCTTGAGTTTGTATATTCATTAAATAATATTTCAACATTTCAATGATTATGTACATAACTGACCATTTTAGTAATACTTTGAGACACAATCAATAAGAATCTAATCGTTAGAATTGGAACGATCATGTAGAATATTTGATTATTGCGTAAGGTAACGTAACGCACTGTATATATGTGTACAGTTTCTAAATTGGTAAGTATTTTACGTTTGCACCTTGTCATTCGTGCAAAAAAATGTAAATTGGAAACCAAATGGAACGTCGTAAAATTAAAACAGCTGATTCTGCGATTCCAATTGGATTTGTCTATAATACAGTACAACCTCTGGATAGGGCGACATTCTGTCTTTACTCACGCTCATAAGGCGTTTATGGAAATGAAAAAAGAAAACCGACGCCCCATTCTGAGCTTGTAATGTATATATTAATTGTAATGTTTAAAGTGTGTTAACTCAACAACATGATGTTTATTCATTATCCCGGTGAACTACTCAACTCATCCCGGTCTTAAACGTTGAAATATGCTTCTCAACTTTAAAAAAGACAGAGTCATTTTTTGTATCACGATTGAACGTGCTTTTCTCGTTACGTTCGATGAAACAAGATTCATGATGTTTTCAAAAACTCTGTTAAACGCTAATGTTGGTCAAAAACTTCAAATTTTTTGTATTTACTCAAGTCCTCTCGTGCGACTGTTCCGGTGCATGTCAATAAAAAATGTATATGTAACATGCAACGTGAAAACACAGAATGTTTTTTCTGTTTAAAGTTTACAATGCCATTCAAAATAAACTCGAAAGATAGAAATGAGATCGCTCACCCACTCCTACGTCCTGCGGTATTTTTATTTTCACTGATAAATTTGCAAGTCGAGAAAATTAATTCGTTTTGCTGATCGAGGTGATAGAGGTGATCTAGAGATTATATACTTGTTTTTGTTTTACCAAGAGATAGAACCTTTGTGTTATTTGACTTTCGATTTCTCTACAAACTCATTAAGAATTCAAGATCCTACCCTTTCCGCATCCGTCGAGACCTTGTGATTCCCTACGACCCTGAGTCTCCCGATCGATTGAAGCAATCAATTTAAGCTTGAAAAATTACTGGAAATTATTATGAAAATAAAACGAGGTGATATGTAGGTATGTATCTTATAAATTTTGAAACACTTTAAATTTTCAAACTTTTCCACGCATTTTGGCATAAAAATTATCAAAATCGGTTAATATTTTGTTAAAGTTGTCAGGATTAAAAAAAAATTCCACTTGGTAACCTGAAAAGTCAGTTTTTACAGCGTCAGACAAATACCTTGTAATTGACGAAAAACAGAATAACGATTGTCGAATGAAATTTTTTAAGGTAAAAAAACGTGAATTAGAAGTGAAAATAAAACGTCGATCCGTAAAGCTTTGTCGAATCAAAATGGGATCGACGAGAACAGCAAGGACTGACGAGAAGTGAAAGTCCGAATAAGCAATTCCCCTCCAAAGTCAAGTCCACAAGCCGACCCCCAGACCAACATCTTATGCCCCGTTCAGGCCACGAATGCGCGTGCGCGTGTGACCATACGCAACTGTACGCAACCGAGCTCGGTTGCAAAAGATCTGATAGGGCGGATCAATGTCGAAAATTGTTATGGCTGCATCTTTGTGAAAAAAAATCGCTCATAACTGATCAATAGCTCATTTTGAAGGGGAAGATAAGTATTCAAAGACAACATCCACGAAAAAGACGAGAAAAATTTTTTTCGCCCTGTACATAACCTCAAACGTAGCGAAAAACCTCATTTTCCGAGCACATAACCTCAAATATCTCACAATCCTGACGTGACAGGCAAATTGAGTTTGGATTCGGATTCTACGTGAAAAATTACCCACGAAACGACCCATAACTTTTCAACAACAAGTACAAACCCATTATTTGCAGACCTGTGTAATTGTATATAAGGAAATTCTGTATACTTCAAAAATATATCGCGATGGTTTGTGGCGCGAAAAACTATCATATTTACTAAGGCACATTTTGCCATCAAATCCAGAGTTGTGTGTAAGGTAGCTCTTGATCGAGAAGACTAAGTAGGTCAATACTTTTATTTTTATAACAATAGTATCTCGTAGCAACAATTTGTGCAAAATGTTGTAAATTTTACAGATTGTCAATACCTTTAGAGGGTTTTAGCAACTTGCAGAGTTAAAGGAAATATCTATAAACTTTAGGGGTAGTGTTTATTATGATATTATATGCATAAAAACTGTTTTTCAATTTTAAATCGAAAATTCCATCCCTCTTAAAACTTACATTGCCGCTAGGCAGTCATTTTTCAATGCATAAATAAAATTTTGCTTACTTTTGTTCAGGAAGGTTTTGCGTTTGAATACAATATCAAAATATTTTTCAAAAAATGATAATTGAATTTTTTCAAGTTAAATTACGTTAAAATTTATAATTGCGTTATTAATATCTCGTTTGAAAATTTTGCAAACTTTTTAGTAACTGCTTGTGGCTCATTTCTTATGATTATTACTTACAGCTTTACTGCACAACAATCCGTCAAAAATAAAAAACATTCGGATATGTTTTAAACATTTCCCTGAAGAATCCGTTGTTTTTAATGGAAAACTTCGAACTTCAATGCCTGGAACCATTCCTAGTCTGGAGCATTATTGCTTTTAAGAGAACGAAACGTCCAAAGGGGTGAGTATTTCATAGTGAAAATTCAAATTATTTTGTAGAACAGTAAATAAAAGTAAAATAAATTGTGCTACAAAAAATTTGGTTGTTTTTTCCACAGGATATGAGTGTTGAAAAACAAACGATTTTAATATTTTTTAAATTTCGGAGTTTCAAAATCAATTAAAGGAATTGACAACTAAATTGGCAAAGCTGCCAATAAAATCTGCTAAGGATGACAAAAAGATTGCACAGCTGTCTTCTCGATCAAGAAAAACTCAGCAATCTTTGCGCAATTGGAAAAATTAAAAAACACCGAAATTAAGAAAAGGGAAAAACTGAGAAGACATTTTGAGGGAATCGACCAGTGCCTCGAAAATTTTTCTTGAAACTATTGAAAAAAATTTTTGCATTGCTCTATATGTAAGTTTTTGTAAACAAAATAAAACATAACAAAAAAAAACGGAAAATAAGTGTTGGTTTCAGAGGTTTTACGACCAACATTCTCGTGTCGTTTTCAGTAAGCATTTGACTTAAGTGTAATGTGAAACACAACGAGACTGACAGGGGACTCCGCAGTAAACATATTTCCTTTACGGATAACCGGATCAACTACAGGAATGAAATAAAAAGTTCTTGCGTGCAATATTTGCGTGTGTTAGAAATTTTCCTGGGAGCTTTATTTTTCACAATTATGCGTCATGTGAGGTTAATTAACGACACGAATAGTATTGCGTTTCACTTTATTGATTTATTATAAAACTATCTCCAATATTACACAATTGTATTTCTTTCTCACTCGCGCACTATTGCTCTTACGGCTCCGACCGTAAGTAAAGGACACTCACGTAACTAGAGAGTAACGGCTCCGACCATACTTCGTTCTCTCTCACTCTCGCTCGCGTACACTCGACAACCTTCGGGTTCGCTCGATATTCACTGTTCGGAGTTTCAACGCGGACTAAACTGTCACCAGCAGTGCGGCCACCGCTTATATAGGGGAATTGGTCGATTGTTGTGGAACTAGGATTGTTCGCGCCCATTCTAGAAAGTTCGAGCCCATTCGATAGGCGTCTCTAGAACTCTCCGGATGTTTCTAGAACATTCGAGTACAATCGATAACCTTCGATGGATTTTTAAGTCTGTTTGTTTATATATTTTTAACTTGAAATTAAATCACTATCACGTGTGTGTGTTGTGACGAGCGGAGTTTCACTGCTCCTCCGAAATTCTAATTTCAATGGAATTTTGAACTGTCGAGTTTCAATTTTTTTTTCCGCAAAAGTTATTTTCTTCTAAAAGTATTTATATAGCGCACCGTGATATCTAAGTTACTATGATTTCACTAACGCTGACGCTCATGAACAGCAATAAAGAATCAATTCCGATAAGAACAGCTTTATACTATCGCTCAACTCTTCAAGCACAAGAAATAAAATCATTTTAAATAACGACTCTTTCGATAAAACCACCTTTTTGATCACGATTTTTCAATGTATCTAATTATAATTAAGAAGATAAAGCGACTTCTATTTTTTTTCGCCTAGTCATTCAGTTTTTGAAATGTAAAAGATAAAACTATTTTTCGAATTCTCATTTTCTTTATCAACTGGACGCAAAAGAGCAAAAAAGGATCCGTTTATTTTCCCTCAGAATGATATATAAACCCGCTCGCTTTTCTTGAATTCGGAAGTCGTTCACGAAACTTAGAGCCGACCGTTCTCGAAAGAGAGCCCCAACTGCTCTAAGTAAGAGACCCATTCCGAGGCCCAACGGCTTGACATAACGATAGCCCTACCGCCTCTTCTCGTGTCGATTGGAAAATCGCCCAGGTTATACCTGAGGCCCTACCTCCATCGATTTGGAGAGTAACCAGTAAGCATTTCATACCTCATTGAAATCCCACTCTCAATGCACAAGTTTCCTTTTTGATACCGTCGGACCATCGTCCAGGAGTGAAGATTTATCTCCACTGGGGCTAGCTCCGTACCCAACTTGAACAATGGAGTTGACGGTCTAAATTGAAACCTTGTAGAAACGCCTCGAAAGGAGGATTTACTGAGCTTTCAAAATATAACGAACTTTTGTTTTATCGATATATGAGATTTCAAAGCTCCTGATTTCATTCATTCAAGTCATTTAGTAGTATTTTGTCGAAATTGCCAATCCTTTATAATTGACTTTAGAATTCTAAACGATAACTATTTCCTTAGTGCCTTCCGTACGAAATCTTGTTTGGAGTTTGAAGAGCATATAGTCAGGAACAGGAAAGTAAGGCCCAGTGCCAGGAAATTAATTTTTCAAAAAAAGGGAATCTTGAAGGTTTATTCTCGATTGCGAGTTTTAAAAACACTACCGTTAGAGAAAGAAATATCCCTACAAGAGGTAGATTCTCTTATAGCCAAGCAAGCCTCTCAGGATTGCGGAATTCTTCTAATAACTCCGGAGAAGAAAGTAGAAGTCATCTGTGTAGTATGCAACAAAATTCAAAAATTTTCCCTCCCCTCGTCACGCATTGACGACGAATTGAAGGTTTCTCTCGCGGGTTCCAAAGATAAAGCGACCTCAGAATTTTATGAAACCTTGGAAACAGGGTATTTCTATGATGCAAATTCAGATACTGACCTGCCAGTCATCTATCAAGGAATTATATCGTATAAAGAAAGAAATACGCGAACAGAATTTAGGTTAAGGAAATTGTAATTAATAGTATTTGATATGTGTAAGAGAAAGTTATAATAATAATGTCATATCGTGACTTTTGACTGTATCTTGAACGTGTTATTACTCAATCCTTAAAACGATTCCCTCGACTCCCTTAAAGGTCGAACGAAGGGTCACCATAGGCCGTTGTCTATGGAGGGTCCTTTCCCTTTACGACGAGATTAAGGAATAATTATTCCTAGGCGCACAGCCTAACAAACAAAAAGTATATATAATAATAATTATAATGTTATTCCCTATCTCGCTCGTTACAGTGTCGTGATTTTTTTTTCAAGATTTGTATGATAACAATGCTTGAACGTTTTTGAAATAGTAGTGCGCAACTTACACAGCAGTTAAAATAAAAAATGGTAAAATATTGTAGACGTAATTGATTTCTGTCAATAAAAAAACAAGATGTAAACTATGGCATTGAAATAAATTTGTTTGTTTTCGAATGAATAACTTTTTGTTTTTATTCCGTTTTTAGCTTCATTTCTTCGTTCTGTTGAATCAAATTTTATTACTGAAAACGGATAAAAATTACAAGTTTCTGATTTTTGTATTGGAAAGGTAACTTTCGAAATATTGAGTACATCATTAACTACATATATTAAGTTTCGTTTCCAGTAAAATTCATTCATTACTTACAATTACATGTTAAAAAAATAAAATCACTGTTACCCTATACAAAGACATTTTTTATTGATATGCTAGTATACTTTATCAATTTCAAAAAAATTTAATTAAAAAATTACATGATTGTAAAATTTATAGGTAAAAGAATCGGAAAACACTTAACAAAAACTAAAATTAGATTTCGATGATAGCTTTGGTTCAATAAACGTATTTGTTATTTATTTACAAAAAAAATGAAAATGTTTCGGTTAATCGTTAGGCCCGACGATCCGAGCGCAGTCAAATGGCTGAAGCAGCAGCTGTGTACAAGACCATTAGAAAAAAGGCGTATACAGGAATTCGCAGCATATTTAAAGGGCTTTCGTCAATTCAACAAATCAACAGAGCCATGATAAAAATTTCAATCCACACTGGGATGAACCCCTTCACCGAAGCATTTCTGCAAAAACTCGTGCAAAATACATTGCCGGCTAAAAAAGTCGCAAATCGTTTGTTGGGACGAGGTACAATTTTTAAAATGTTGTGTAAACTTTGCACAATTTTCGTCGGCTTACTACAAATCCTTGATTTTTCACTAGGCGACACATCAACAAAAATTGGAGTACAATAGTACGTACGACTTTATTGAAGGGCTCGAAAGGTTCGGAACCAACAGCTCCATGGCGATCTCTAACACGGGTTTGGTTTTTTATTTTACTTTTTTGGTGACAGGATAACAAATTCCGCTCTCATTCTCTTTCGCTGAAAACGCAGCAAGCAACATGCAGTTGCAGCGTTTAATAAAAGATCACATTCAAACTTTGGAAAAAATCGGAGTCGAGGTCGTCGCGACTGTGAGCGACCAGAGCGGAGCGAATGAAATTGCCGTCGCCGAATTGACCGACGACAGCAACATTCGTAGAATGAAAGCCGGTCGAAACGAAAGTAAATACTTTTCGTTAAGCACAAAAATTGTACTATAGTAAAATTGTTTCACTAGAATAAAAATTCTGACAGGTAATTATTGTTGTTGATAATACTATATGAAATTTCGATAACCATTTATAGGAAGAACATATGAAATCCTTAACGAAAGAGAAGTTGTTCATTTGTGGGACCCACCACATTTACTGAAAGGGATAAGAAACAACTTGTTAGACGACGACAAGTTTTTCATTTTTGACAATGATGAAACCAAAATATCGTGGAACATTTTAATGACAGCGTGGAAAATCGACCGAGTAGTTAATATAATCAGTCCACGTATTCCAAAAATAACTGTCGAGCATATTTTCAAAGAAAAAATACCAAAAATGCGTGTAGTACGCTTCCCAACTTTTGAGCCGTAGCATGGCGGACTGGGTCGAAAAAATACGAGTTTTACGTGATGCGTGTGTAATAAATTACAGTTTTATCGAAAATTTCAGTAACTGCGACTGTCGATGGCGAAGTTTTGAACATTGATAACGAAACGTCAAAAAAGACTACAAAAATTTTGAGATTTTTCAACGACGTATTTGATTTAACAAATGCTTCTGCTGGAAAAGGTGGCCCAGCATTGAGACAGCCAGTGTGCAAAAATTTACCACACCTCTCTTTTTGGCAATTGGGGAAATAAATTTTGAAAAAGTGTTCTTTTCGAAGTTCAAAAACAATATATATATGTCTGTAAATCTCATCGAGTAAAAACTTCATTCTGTTGGAGTGAAATTTCACTCGTATTCGAGGGTGGTTTCACTGGAAATAAGTGAGTGAAAATTTTTTTCGTTAATTTTAAGTGAAATTTCACTAAAATTTTTATTTGCAGTATTTCTATTTTCTACTATTTCTACTTTTGGCGACCTGTCATTGCTAATTTTAACACTCAGCAACGTCGCATTTTGCCTTGTATAATTTTAAATACTTTTCGGGATATTTTTCCTATCAACTGCAAACAGAAAATTATTAAAGGACACAAAATAGGATTCAAACCCACTGCATTCCAATACTTTATGCGTGAGAGATCAAAGGCATCAACACACAAAGTATTTAAATGCAGGCAGTTTAAATCATATTTTGTGTCCTTCAATAATTTTCTGTTTGCTATGTCACAAAACTGTTCAGCAAATAGTTTACTTCCATGAACTCAACATCAGATTTGCCTTTACCAGCAAGAAATACATGAAAATCATCATAGACCAAACATTTGCCAGATACGGTACATATTTGAACGTGCGCAAGGGTCGAAAACGGCGAGCCCGATTGGGAAATTGGTACTTTGTATATTTCCTGGCCAGGGTTTGAAAACCAAAATGCAGTGTTTTGCAATATTTTCGCATGCTTGAAACACCAGGAAAAACCGAATCATGTTTTCCAGCTGCCGCGCCGTCAAGATTATTTCAATGATATTGAATCGTCACTGTAACAGCTTGTTTTTCTGTGTTGGCAGTGTATACAGTAGAAGTAATATGAATCGGCAATCAGTTATGTGTTGCATATGATTTCATATTAAAACAAATTGCATCGCGAATCTTGATATAGCTTTTATTTTACTGCATTGATTTTGAAGGCGTTATTACCTAAACCTCGTCTTTGCCGTAACGCTCAGCCTACAATATTTCCATGGCCGGAACAATCAAACGAAACGAACGAAACCAATGTTTCAATTTCCACGCAAAACTTACCGAACCACTAAACTTCAGATACTTTACACGAATCGAGCACAACTTGTCAGTTTGACACATTTGACATAAGAGATGTGCATGAGCCATAAAAGCCAGAAAGCAGTACATCTAGTGATTGTAACACTATCAGCCTGAATGATTTTTCCACGGAGAAACTGAACGTACTGCTAAGTTGGAGCAAACAAAAACTGACTTTTGGTAACTCGACTTTCATGTTTTCCACAACAGCAGTTGCTAAATTACGTAACAAAGAAATCATCACCGATTGGATCAAAGAAGTGGCTTTGTACGAGGATCTGACTGTTATAGTTCGAATAGCAGGTTAGATTTTTATATTTTATTAGAAAAATTCCTCCTGTTTTGTAAAGAGTTGTTGTAATTTATTATTTCATAACGTTGTGAGATCATTAGACTTAGGAAAAATTAAAATTTCTAGGTCAACCAATTGATTTGAGTGTTTTTCAAAGAACGACTGACAAAATAGTCTCTGCTGAAGACTTTGAAAAGCTTATAGACAGTTGACATTTCCCCTATATGCAACGGTTGTGAAATAGAAGACTCATTTGCACAAGCTCAGTCGCCTACAAAGGAAAAGAAAATAAGTGGAGACATAACCATTGCCTTTTAGGGCCGGATTAAGGGCAGGGCCGACGGGGCCGACACAAAAATGCAAACAAGTACGTTTTTCAATTTTTGAAGAATTCAAGTGGACAAAATTTTCGTAAAATTGATTCGAAATGCTGTCAGATTTGTTTAATAAAACTGCTATAGATTTGTTTGATAATTTTCTAAGAAATTTATAACCATGTATTTTAAGGTTACTTGTTTCATATTATTTATTTTCGTTTTTTATATTTCAATTGGACGCTATTGTGAATGTTCATTCATGATTGAATATTTTTCCAAAGTGTACAAACGTTCATTCTTTTACGCTAAAAACAACTGTGCACGTGAATGCGCGTTAGGGCTGTCTTTAACATGGAGAATGAAATATTTGTTTGGTTGAGTGCCACAAATTGATTTTAATGTATTTGTTAAAACATGTTGAAAATTAAATAGAAAATAGAAATACTACCACTTTCTGAGCTTCAACATTGGTCTAACTAAATGACATTAAATTCCTACATCAATCAAAGGTCCAAGCTGACTAAATACGTCGTCATTAGATGTTCTCGTAGGCCCGCCCATCGGGTATGAGGTTTGTAAAAGATTTTGAGATTCTCGAGTATTCTAGTCATCGTACTAATCGAGAAAATTGCTTTAAAAAGAAACATTTTTTTGAAATATGGGAACTTGTGAACTTGGAACATTTTGTGACCAAAAATTGATATTGAGTAAAAAATGTTTAAAAAATAAAGTGCAACATGAAGAATTGATCGTTTTCAAGTGAAAACGATTTGAAAAATAAGTTAATGGTACAGTTTGCACTTTTTCAACATTCAAAATAATGCGAAAAACTTTTTTTAAATTTTCAGGGAAAAAATTTCCAATAAACATGTTTAATGAACATTCATTCTGAAGAGCTAAAAGTCGCGTATTGATTGACTTCGCGCATGTGCTTCTGCTGTGTCACGTGTCTAGTGTCGTGCGCGACAAAATGATTCGGAAAATAACGTACGCGACGGTCGCATTTCCGCGCATAAGGCATGAAATGTCGTAAATAATTGATCGGCCATGCACGTGCAAACCTTATCGCTCGACTGCTACATGTCTCCGGTGTGAAACAAATTTTATATCCTGTCGCGTTTTCCCGGAAACATATTTTTATCAACTCTGCCAAAGAAACGTCAGATTCAAGTCGCATACGTGAGTTTATTATCGCTTACATGAACTTGTTTGTTTTAAAATGTATCTTACTCGAATGAACAAATTTTCTCAAGATCTATAATAATAATTCAACAGACATCAATAAAATATTGATGAATAGTTCCTGAGTTTTTTTAATGTATTAAATCGATTTTTTGATCCTTTGCAACGTTATCTATAGCTGAGAAAGAATGTGAATGAATTCATGATAAAGGTCGTCTTCTTATTCAGATGTCAGGGAAAATGAGTCTAATCGCAAAGACATGTTCATAGTCGAAAAACCATTCAGAAACTTCATTATAGATTTCAAGGCTTTTTCGTTTATGGAAATAATGATTCATTTTGTTTTTCGGTAATTTCGTCATGTTCCAAAATAATTTTATTCGTTTATCGTGATTTTTAAACAAAATGAGATTTTTTTTATTTTTCCACGTATCACGTCAAAAATTAGATAAAATTATGCTGTTTTTAGTCTTGTATCGAATAATTTAATCATGAACAGAGCCACGAATAGCAATACAAAATATACTGCAATGCAGGTGATTTGTAAGAATACATGCAACATATGTTTTTGAAGGTAGATGTGATTCATTTATTTTTATCCTGCAGAACTGAAGGCAGAGCCTAATTTTTGTCCAAAATAAAAAAAATTTCAATATATTTTGCATTGCATTCAAAAAGTAACATTCTTTCAGGAAATCGAGAAATCTCCAATTGAAAGTCATACGCGAAATAAAACTATCCGTCTATGCTTTGCACTTTTCAACCATAGCTTTTAAGGAATTTTAATTTTTACATTGAAACAATGCCGCAGATTTTTAATAAGGAAAAATAAGTGAACACATCCACAATTACGGCAACTTGAAAATCGTTCTTTTTTGCATTCGTAAACTTGACCACTTAACTAGCCTTCATAAAAGAAGCAACTGATAAAAAAAGTTACATAAAAACACTCTCAGAAAGCGACAAGGCTAACGGCTTTCGGCAAATTTTTGCAATGCCACGTACAAATAATTACGGACAATAGCAAATCAATACTTTTCCTCGGACTTTTGAAAGTAATTTTTCTGTCAATATTATTTCAAATTTAGCATCAGTAAGTAGTAGTAAGTCCTTGGAAGACATAAAACACATTTAAAGTGTGCCCAAATTTTTTAAAATCACACGGTACATGAGACCCTTTTATTATCTCAAGTATGGTCGACGTAACAGCAGCTATAGAAACAGGATCACTAATGGGCCGTACGAAAGGTGCTTTGAGGTCTATGAGGTCGGCCTTAGGAGGTGGCAGCGAATACCTTCACGATCTGGGAAATAAGATAGGAACGGCCTTGAGTAGCAGTGTTGAAGAGAGTGACAGTAAAACACTTTCTTCCCCAAAGTCCCCGAATAACCCTGCCCCCTTGCCTATCAAATTGGATGGAAATGCGAGCTCAATGAAATCAGGAAATTTAAAGTAAGGAACAAAAATATTACCAAGTATCTGCCGTGATTTGCGACACTTACCTCTCACTTTCAGATTTTTATAATTTTATAATACATACTTTCAGAATTTTATAATACATATGTACAAATTGAATAAGCGTGACAAAGGAAACTATCACATAAATTAGATCTTATCGCTCGTTACGACTTCTCGTTCACAAAATCATGAATAATATTATAATTACATTACTTCGTGAAAGCTTATTACCAGAAAGGAAATCAATTTTTACTATGAGGATCACGTGTCTGTAATTACTGACATAGAACAAATTCGGTCAAATTGGAATAATTTTTCAAAATATTCCAGAAACGAACAGGATTTTGACGAAAATCACACAGAAATGTCTGAACAAGAACTAGAAATACAAGAAATTTCGAGAAAGACTCGAAAATACCCGGTAGGAATGACTTACGAGGAAATAAGCTCATCGAGAACAACCGCTATTGAAGACGACCAGCTCGATTTACCAGATCCAAGAATCGATCGAGAAACGAATTCTGACGGCGATAGTGTTGATAGTATCGAACCCTTGCAAGAACAAGACATAAAATCTATAGGGCCCGACTATTTTGATAAACTTAACTACAAAATCGGTGAGAAACTAGAATACCAGACTAAAATTTTTCGAAAAACTTTATCATAACTAGGGAAACCAAAAATGTTTTTTTGAATAAAAAATATTTTGGCTGTCAGCGTCAATTAATGAAAATGATATTCATTATACCTATTCTTATGGGAATTATTTATATTCATTACACCTATCGTAACAAATAAATGTAATTTGGTGCTGCTTTCAGTTTTTTCAATTTTTATAGCAATTTGACGGAAAAAAATATTCAATGAAAATTTCATCGTCCATATATCATGCAAATTTTTTTTATTGGGATAAGTAAGTTTTTTGTTAGTCTAATAACTTGTTATTTTGATACGAGAATTGTGTTTTGAGCTCATGAAAATATTCCTTGTATCAATAAAACATTTTTGTTTGATATATGGGCCATGAAATTTTCATTAGATGTATAAAACATTTTTTTCCCGTTCATTACAAAATTAGGATCCCTATCAACACGAAATGCTGAAAGTATAAGAAGGTTTTTCAAATTTTATTAAACGAGTTAACGCTACATATCCTAAATAAATGATCTTTGATGATCGACGAAGATTATTTTAATTTTTGGTAATCTTTTTCAGCATGTATTACTATATTTTTATCAATAAGAAGTTGATTCAATTCATTTAATTGAAGTATCCATGGAACATTATGAATAATAAATATTCATAAATATTCAACATCTTTCAATAATATCAACGCGTTTTTTTCGTAAATAATAAATAAATTTATATTTTGAACTCTGCCCAGCTTAACAAATTCATCAAACATCAAATCGACCCCTCGGAGACAAGAATTTTCCCTTATAAATGATGAAACCCAATTTTTCACTTAGGCAATTCTATATTACGATTTTCAGTCGTTGATAGTACGCGAAACTGCAGCGTCACAACTTGAAGAATACTTTGTTGTACAATTTGGAATACTGACAGAAAATGACAAATTGATTAATGTTTATCGTGCTTCTTATTATGAGCGGACGAAATGATTTTTCTGTTCTTGAGAAATCATTTATAAAAAAAAAGAAAGAGCGTAGTGATAGATTCGATTTCATCGAGAAGTTTTTTCCTGATGAAGGCTCGACTGCAAGCCGAAATATAGAATTGTCAGAGTGAAAAATTGGGTTTCTTCATTTATAAGGGACAATTCTTGGTTCGGAAGGATCGGTTTGATGTTTGATAACACTGTATGCCCAAAAAAAACTTTGAAAATACCATTACATGAAACTTGTCTAGAACGGTTGGTAATCACCCCCTGAATACTCCCCCTAAACGTTTTTTCAAGATTAGCCCCCGTTTTCGTTAATTTAATTAAATTCATTTTTTCTTAAAAACATGCTCTAAATGACGTAATATTGGTCCTTTTTTCTCGAACAAAAGACGATTTGTGTTCTCTAATTACCCTGTTTACATTTCTGCGATAAAATATGTCGAAATCTGCACGCGAAACATTTTGAAATTCCGCTTGATAAGTCTTTATTTTTCTATAGCTCGATCTCTATCTATAGTGATTTAGAGCATGTTTTTAAGAAAAAATCTATTCAATTAATTCAACGAAAATGGGGGCTAATCTTGAAAAAACATTTGGGGAGAATTCAGGGGGTGATTACCAACCGTTCTAGACAAGTTTCATGTTTTTTGAATTTTTGAGGTCACACAGTGTAATGAATGAATATTTAGCTATTTCACGTAAATATTTTTGGTTTCCCTGATCATAATCATAGTACAACAGAAAATGATAAATCGATTTTAATGTGCTTATCTTACTGCCAAATTAAAAAATCTTATTAATGTGCGATTATTTTTATCTAAAGCAAGGGCTCCTAATCGGTATCAGACGATTGTTTTTCGTTTAGGTAAATGAACATTTTGTCATGCCTGTCTTGTATGTACATTTGTGTTGTTAACGAATGAATAACGATTCGTAAATTTTTGTTTCTTTCGCAACATTGCATGGAAGCTTTCATAGTTTTACTTTATGCCGACGTTACACGAGACAGTGCCTCCAACTTTTTGTTGAGTTTTTTGATTAAGTTGATTAGGTATTTATTATAGAAACCAATTTTTTTTTTTTTTAGATCGTGTATTAGAAAGAAGCGATAATTTTTTGATTATTTCGAGATACGCGTTGATGAAATTGAGCAAAAAAAAGCATTCGTTGAAAATGAAGGGAGCTTAATCTGAACTGAAAAATTGTGAGCGACCTTCATAAAAAATTATATTGAAAATGGCTGGAAATCTGTTGAATTCGACAAATTGTTATTTATTGATATCCAACAGATTTAGATTTAAACAGTTAGATTCAAAAATGCAAAAAATTGTCACTTCCATGATTATAGTCGATGTCGAGAAATTTTTGAATATTAGAAGAAAGTTTCCTCCAGAACGTTATTTCAGACATGCACTGTAGCAGTGGTTCGACTAGCGACAAGGATGGTTACGGACCGAGCACTAGCATAGATTCAAATATGGACAGCCAAAAAGTGTGGCGAAGATCAGGTACAAGCATATTCAATGATACTTATCTAATAACCGACGCAACCAGTGTGCCCAAGGCTAGGCCATTCTGCTAGCCGACGGTAGTTTGCGGATTTTGGGGCACTTATGATAATGCAAGTGTAGAGAATATGTATACTCACTTTTTTCAGTTCAGTTACATACTGATGGCACTGATTACCAAAAAATTTTAAAAAGCAAAAAGCACTAAAATCGAGTATTTCTCGCGGTATTTGCATAAAATGCTGTGTGCTACTGTACATATGTCACAATAAGTCTCAACTACTAACGCAATGTAATATTTGAAAAGGGAACTTGTGGGTTACATGATTGTCAAGTGCTAGCATTTATAAACTTATATCAATGGGTTTTCTCTCTATTAGTTGTCACTGTTGGTAAATGGGAAATATTACACTAGTCGCACAACATACAATTCATTGAGTCAATTCTGTGTAAATGACATTCATTAGTGAATGATTTCTGCTTTATGTCGAATCCATAGTGAATACACTGCAAAAATATGTATATGAGACATGTCTCCGTAGAAGACACGAAGACGCGAAATTCATGTCTTCGGTCTACACGGAGAAAAGAGTCATAAGAAATTTTAGTATACTTTCCCAGACTGCAATCATACCTCAGACCTATACCTAAAAATCAGTATATTGGTATACTCAAATTTAGTACAGGATAGAATACTTTTTATTCGGACATCTACTAAAAATTATTATATCGTATAAGAAATTTCATAAGACGTATTGTATATTTTAGTATACTGGTCAACCAATATTTAGATATGGACCTGAGGTATGATTCTGGTCCGAGAAGGTATACTAAAATTTCTTATATTTTTGTTCTCCGTGTATGAGTGTCTTACTTTTATGTTTCAAAAAGATGTGTTTTAAAGACATCTTTAAACGTCTTCAAAATGGCGTCAAAAAGTGTCTCGTGGCAAGACACTATTTTTTGCAGTGTGGGCACTGAAATTTCTAAGCAGAAAAATTTTTAATTTTTTTTTTTTCCAAGGTTCTTCAGAATCTATACAATCTTGGGCTTCCAGTTTATCTGCGGATAGCCAATCAGAAGAAGCAGCCGCAGAATTTATGAAGGTTTTTGTACCTCTTCTGTTTGATGCACCAGGATCGATTATTCAAGAGCAAAAAGCTAATTTCGGACAAATGGTTCTAGTAAGTGTTGCTTTGTTTATAAATTGTAAATTATGGAATTCACATAAAATTACTACAGTGCGAATCTAAGAAAAAACTCGAGAAAGTATTTGGACATTACTGATTACAGAAGTGGTTTCAATTGGTCAAGAAAAATTGAAGATTTCAGTAATTCATGCCGATATTCATTTTGACTAGAGCATTTATCACACCCAGCCCTCTCCGACTCCCTATTCCGCTGTAGAAACAGTTTTACGTTTACGAAATGAACTAAACCGGTAGATGGGGCCGTCGAGCTTGGAGGCTTTTTTCGGTAGGGGTAATGGGGGTAATAGGGGAAACCGCGATAGGCAGCAGAGGGAAGCATGGGCGGTGGAAAGCGCATGCGATTGTCGATTGTTTTGCCTTTGTTGTGTATTTTTATACTCGTACGTTTCGTACGTTAACCGGGTTGACCGTGTTAACTCACGGACGTTGTATTTATGAATGTTCTGATTGTTGGATAGTTAAAAATTGAAATAATAAAAAATCTATTGCGAAATTTCTTTGTGATGAAATGAAATTTGTTCTAATTAGTTCTAATTCAAAATTTTTCACTTAAGGCAGCAAGTATTATTTTTTGACAAATTCGATAACTCGATTGTTCTTCAAACATTCTCAAAATTCCCTAGTAACGAGGGTCCGAGAGTCGACTCTCGGAACTCTCTCGGAAATCTTTTGGAACTCTCTCGGACAATTGTCCGAGAGATTTCCGAGAGACTTGCATATCCATTTCATGGTTTTGAATGTCGCTGATCATGAATCTAAGGTCAAATTTGGTAAATTATTATGTTTAAACGGTTAGTATTAACAAATTATGAAAAAAACAATATTCACTATGATGCATATGCTTTTCATGGTTTTTTAGGTCGCTGATGATGAATCTAAGGTTGAAATTGCAAAATTATTTTGTTTATACAAATTGTTTGAACAAAATAATTTTCCAAATTTGACCTCAGATTCATTATCAGCGACCTGAAAAACCGTAAAAAGCATATGCATCTTAGTTAATTTTTTTTTCATAATTTTTAAATACCAATTGTTTAAACAAAATAATTTTCCAAATTCGACCTCAAATTCATGATCAGCGACCTGAAACACCATTAAAAGCATATGCATCTTAGTAATTATTTTTTATAATTGTTGAAACGAATTGTTTAAACAAAATAATTTTCCAAATTTGACCTCAGATTCATTATCAGTGACCTGAAAAACCATAAAAAGCATATGCATCTTAGTACATTTCTTTTAAATAATTTGTTAATACAAATTGTTTAAAAAAAATAATTTTCCAAATTGGACCTCGGATTCATGATTAGCAACCTGAAAAACCATGATAATCACATGCATTTGGGTAAGTATTTTTTTATAATTGTTAACACAAATTGTTCAAACAAAATAATTTTCCAAATTTGACCTCAGATCAATGATCAGCGACCTAAAAAACTATGAAATGCATGTGCAAGTCTCTTGGAACTTTCTCGGAGCCCCGTCACCAGGGTTTTGATAATTCTATTTTTTAATGATTACTTAACTCGAGATTGCCTTAAAATTTGTTACATAGTTACTAAAATTCTGCTATTGGAAAACCATACGACCATATAATAAATATTTCGATTAAGCAATGATTTATATAAGCATTAACGAGACAAAAATATTTTTTTAAGAACTTCTAACATTAGAAACTAAATGGAATTCGAGTTTGTTTAGACATGCCCTAGTAATGGGGGTCTGAGGGTCCACTCTCGGAACTCTCTCGGAAGTCTTTCAGAACTCTCTCGGAGCCCCGTCACCAGGGGCAATACATGGCGTGAAAAAAAAAAGAAAATACGATGAAATTCAGACTACGCTCCATAATATAGTTTGTTACATTGTTCAAAAAATTATGCCAGGAGTTCAATATTGCTTGAAATCTTCTTAAACGTAAAAAGTATCACAAAAACTTCAGAATTTGTTGAAAATTCGGTTTTATTCGAAAATTTTTGATCGCAGAAAAATATCGGCACCCTGGCAAATAATCTCAACCGAATTTGAACCTTCGAAGGTTAAATTGGGTTAAAGTTCGGTTGTATATTGTTTAAGTGAAAAAAATAGGCCTTGGGCACGATATTTTTGCAAGGGATTGCATCGGTTAATTATGTTTAATTATCTATCGGGAAATTTAATCGTCAGAACTATAAATTTGGCCTTTCAATTGTTAATTTATCTTTTTTTATGGCTGGAATTTCCTTGAAATATTAAAAACGCAATAAGACTCTATAGACGATGCAGATTACTAATTATTAATAAAAAATAATTTTGACACGCTCTACGTTCTAGGATGTGTTGAGTTTTAATATTTTTTATTAAAAATATAAGCTATCTATATATACGTGTACATTAAGGAAATTCCAGCCATAAAAAAAGAAAAAATAACAATTAAAGGCAAAATTTATAGTTCAGGCGATAAAATTTGCCAACTAATAATCAAATATGATGAACCGATGTCATTCCTTGCAAAAATATCGTGCACAAGGTTTTTTTTTTTTTTCATTTAAAAAATTTACAACCGAATTTTAACCCAATTATAACCTTCGAAGTGTAAAGAGCCTAGCCTCTTTCGTTTTCGAAACGAAAACGTATCAAAAGGCTATTCACCTTTTGATACAATAATGAGACTGATACCTGGCGACAAATCGCTCAGTAATAACAACTCAATAACGGGCAGGCAAGAAAATCGTTTTACGATATTTCCAATTTTACGAATGGAAATTAATGCTATGATAAGGAATATTTTCGTTTTACTAACGGATGTGAACGAACAAAAATCGTTCCCCGATAAAGAATATTTTGTAGGATTATCAGCGGAAGCAAACGACCAGAAAAGAGTCAAAAATTACCCTTTCCATGGACTTTTCTCAACTTCCCCTCAGGTTAGAATAATATATAAGCTAGTAGAAATTTCAGTTTTTAGAATTTAGTTCTCGCAATCGTCCAATAACTCTAGTAGTTCGGTAACGTCGCTAAATAAACGTCCAAAACTTCAAATAGTTCGGTAACGTCGCGAAATAAACGTCCAAAACTTCAAATAGTTCGGTAACGTTGAGTTTTGGTACAATAGGGGTCCGACCTAACGACGACCCTTCTTACCTCATCATTAGCTCCGAGTGTTGTTTTACAAAAAAACCAAAGTGGTACTTTAGGTGCATTTTAACAACACGAGGAATAAATACAACATCAGTAAGCATATTTTAACTATTATAAATTGTATTTGGGGAATCGTATTGGAAATAGTATTTTTGCACAGAATATTTGGGACTCATTTAGAAAACTGGAGATTGAGCGGAAAAGACTCGTCTTTTCTGAGCTTCAGTTTCCAAGGCAACTCTCTCTCTGGTAAGTATATTTGGTCCCTTTGACTTCTGTTGTCATAATGTTATTTTTAGAATTCATTTAAACAGAAAGTGTCGACGGAATCACGTATCTCAGAAATGATTGAATAACTATTTGGATCGTGTATTGAAAGGAATGGAATCTTATAAGGATTTTATAAGGACTTGTGTAGTTGGGAAGAGAGAATATTAAAAGCTTTTAACGAAATCGCGAGAATGAGTTTAGAGCCCAGCATCATTTGCAGTGCCTTCGGTGGAAGATTTATTGTGGGCTGTTAAATCGATAACCCGAGGAAAGAGGCTCAAACCTAGTGCCAATAGGAGCGAATTTAAGAGAAGGGGACTTTTGAATTTATACACTAAATTGCGAATATTAAAGAAGTTACCTCCAAAGACTCCTTTTTCATGGGAATTACTAGAGGAAGAAAAAGCGAGGGAAGCATCTATATTCTTTGGGATTACTCTAGTGCCCCCATCCAAGCAGGTTACATTGCATTGTAAATATTGTGGGAAAACTCAGGCACAGGAATTGAAACAGAACAGTATACAGAAAGAACTTCGCGAGCTAGTATCGGAAAATAAACCTGAGAAACAGCAAAACCTCGAACCACTCGAAGTTTCATCAAATCTAGATATACCCTCCGAGACCCTCATACAAGATCTCGCTGAGATGGGCCAACTATGGTTTTGAGATAGCTTGTCGGGACCAGTTAATAAATATGGAACGAATAAGCTTTAATAAGAGTGAAAAATGGAATATTATGTACGATGGGTACTACGAATGATTTATTGGAATTAATTTGAATACAGCTAACGTAAGATTTTGCTACAATTTTATTACAAACAATTTACTTTTAACTACGAATGAAAACTACTACGAGTGACTTATTTGAATTAAATGAAACATTGTTAATACGGCGAACACCAGACCTTACTATGCCTTGTATTGTAAACAAATTTTGAGCCATGAATAAAATAAATCACCACAGGTGACGAATTAAATTTAAATAGAATTAGTTTTATTCTTTCCACAAAACATTCCTTTTATCTCCAATAGAGTCTTCCTCAAAAGGGTCCTCTTGAGCAGAGTCTTCATTAGGGTCCTTTGTCTGTACTCGTGGGATGAAATTTATCAACGACAAGAGGAAACGACAACGTTGGTTTGATTTAATATTTCGGATTTATTAAGGACATCGTTGGTGAATGGAAGCCCGCTCGTTACAGAAGGTTGAAGTTTAATTGCCAGGGCAAACACGTTATTCGATTTATATACTTATTATTTCCAATAAAGAAATAATGCGAAGGGGGAAATCAATTTAGTCACTTTTAAGCGCTTCTCTCGTAAGCCTTAACGTTTAGAACAGAACATACTTCCGTCCGTTGCGTCGATTTGCCGTTGTTACTTGCGCTCCTTGCATATGAGCCCCGCATTTCCCGCACCCCCCGTTCCAACCCATGCCCGCTAACGCTCAGACTATGGAGCGGGGAAAGGTACGCGAACGGGGCAAGAGGGGTACACGTGAGAAGGCCTCCGAAGCCTCCATGCTTCAAGCGCCGCCCTATCGGTTGAATCTGTCCCTATCCGCAAATTTACTGAGTCGGCAAGGGCTGATCACCCCTAGTGACATTTTCAGAATAAGATTCTGCTGTAGTAATATTGGCGCCATAATTTTCTGATTCGGAGCAACCGACTAGGTTTATAAAAGATTTTCTTTTGTGAGAAAAAAATACGAATGTTTGAACATGAAACCTCAGAAATGTCAATAAACTCTAGCCATATGTAGTAATTTAGGACTTGATGAATCGAAAAAATAAAAAATACTTGTTATAGACAGAATCAGGAAGAATTTGGTTTGCAAGAGTGGTGAATGCTCGACGAGCTCGAGCTTGTGTCAGCGAAGAGTCCTTTTATTCGTTGGCTCAACACTTCGCTGTGGCGCTTTTCGAGTGCCATGAAGCTGATGATTTCGCGCCAGCCAAAAGCCTCATGAATATGTGCTTTACCTTTTACCATGAAGGTACCCAAATAGTACATCATGCTGCTACCATACAAAATACATTTCCATGGTTTCTTATGAAATACTTAATAGTATATTTCGTATCAAAGGGCCTAGCAGCGTCTTCTTATGCGCGACGGTAACATTCTGGGAACGAGGGTATGCCGAGGGCCGTAGGCCCGAGATAATTCCATGAGTTTCGAAAATGTTTTCGTCGCGCGTGAAAAGACTCTGGCCCCGTGATACGAATTGTACTTTTCTTGGTCGGCGTTAGAAATGAGTGTGTTGGGCGCGCAGCGGAGTGAAAAGGGGATTCTTACGCTCAATCCGCGAGCAGCCTAACACACTCTTTTCAAACGCTGACCATGAAAAAGCACATTGATTATATACTTTTTTTACTCATATATAGTATTGTTTTTTTTTCTGTTCCTGTTATGGAAGGCATTTATTCCCAC